>OX411719.1:1805000-2304214 GCA_948252095.1 Dicycla oo
ATTATAAACGCGAAAACTTGTGAGGATGGATGGATGTTTGTTACTCTTTCACGCAAAAACTACTGAACGGATATTCATGAAATTTAAGCACACAGATAGTTTATAACCTGGATTAATACATAGGACACTTTTTATTCCGATATTCTTACGGGTTCGAGACTTACGCGGGTAAAACCACGGGGCGCTGCTAGTCATATATAAAAAAGTGTGCTATTTACAGACAACGTTTTATTTTCCGTTTTTTTTTTACATAAACTTCTATCACACAGAATAATCTCAGATTTTTCTCTATGCAAACTTCTAAGATAAGGGGGAACGCTATTTTTATTTACATTTTTCATCAGAAGTCGAAAACTATACGGCCTAAAAAGAAAAAAAAACATGTTTGAGAATGTGCAAACAGCGTTCTTTCATATAATATCCCACATGCCCTAGGAGCCCCACTTCAAATTTTTAAGACCCACTTTCAGTGCCTGTTGCAAAAAAAAATACATTTTTATTTATTTCTTATTTGCAAAATAGTTGGGCAAACGTCATCTAAAACTATTCTAAAATTCAAGTTGATAGCATTAGTAGTTCCTGAGATATCTAGCTGTGACAGACGGACAGACTGAGCCGCACCATAAGGGTTCCTTTTTTACCATTTAGGTACGGAACCCTAATAAAATTAAAGCAACAATACGACCGACACTGTCTAAACACTGTTGATACGATGCAACTATTATTATTGCGTCAAGTTCTGGTATGCCACAGGCAATTAAATCGGACCGTGTATATCGGGCTTAAGGCTGATTTATATTATAATCACTTGTCACACTTCACGATGAAAAACTGACTTTTTTGGCAACTGATGTTTGGACACGACTCTTGCTACTTAACTCATGCAAAAGTAAATCAGTTATCAGTTATAGCCGAATAACCCACGAGTTCTTAATTTGAATATTCATTAGTCGTAGCGACATAACTTTACTCGATAAAACACCTGTCATTTCGCACATTCACGGTCAATAATACTCGTCAACGTGTTCTAAATTCCCCTAAAATCGTAGAAACGTGTCTCGTCGTACTCTTTGAAAGCATTTAAAAATTAATTGCACGCCTTTCAAACTGACGAAAAATTCTCACTAACTGAAAAAGTTTTCAAGCACTTTTTTCTCTAAATTTTTTAAGTGGACTTGGTTTGGACAGGGATTAAGGGTCTCAGCTTTTAAAGATTCCTTCCCATTTATAATGTTTGTAATTAGATCCTAGATGAGAAATATCGTAGTTCTGTAGGGTGGTATATTTCGGACTTGATTTGATATAGCTTTCAGAAATATATTAGATAATCTGATACTGTTTGTCTTGATCAGGTTAACTTAGTTTCAAATATGTATTATTATAGTACGGTCTTGGTTCTTGCCCACTGGTCAGCAAAAGTCTGGAACATAGCCTTTTTAATTCCTCTCTGTACAACTTTTAATACTCAGTTTGTCATGAATACATCATAAGCGGAATATATACATAATGTACAAATGTTTACATAATATGTAGTTATATAAGAAATTTTAGCCTAAGTAAGCCCACCGCAGCGAGCAGAGCACTGAGTTGAGCAATGGTGGCTCAGTGATAACGGCCGCGACTTACGAGTTGTAGGTCGTAGGTTCGAACCCCGACAGGAGCTTTACTTTGTGTAAATTACTTCATCACCACTGTTCTCAAGGAAGGAGGAAACCGGCATGTCCTAGAACCAAACTTTCGAAGACATGTGACATCTACCAACAAGTACTGGGCCCGCGTGGTGGTACAGCCCACCCCTCTCACAGAGAGGAGCCTAGTCCCAGCTGTGGGAACGCTATAAGCTCATTATGCTTATGCTAAGCGCACCGCATCATAACTTAGCGCTAATATTCATAACTTAGCGCTAATATTCATAACTTTGCGCTAATATGAGTCTGGGTGTAATTATCTATATAAGTATGTATTAACAAAAAAAAGTAGTGTATGTAGTATATCAGTTATCTGGTTTCCATACTACAAGCTCTGCTTAGTTTGGGATCAGATGACCGTGTGTGAACAATGTCCTAGGATATTATTATTATTATTTATTTATTTTATTTTTTTTACATTTCTCGGGACCCTGGGGTCCCGGACCTTTGGAAGGCGTACAAGGAGCCGAAGCCAACTCGCAAAGACCCCTTAAATAATTTTAAATGATAAGGAGGCACCAACCGAGGATTATCCCTTTATGCACTATGCAAGTGCACCCAAGGACAACCCCCGGTTGGTGCAGGACTATTGTTGTGCGTGGAAACAAAACATATTGGGCTATGGGTCTGGGTGGCTAAAGTGGATTGGGTAACTTGAACTATGGAAGAACTATGTCGCCTGCCTGATCAATGTTATATATTATACACGGATAAAATGGCAGGGGGTGACTTGCACACTCAATAATGGACCCCCGGAAACGGCCGCTAGCACATAGCGACAAGGAGGCAACACTTCCTGAGATGCTTGAGGAGTGGAGAGGTATTCCACGGCTATCAGGACAATCCCGGAAGTACGGTCAAGATCCCTACCAGCACCTTACTGGAATACTTCCTTCCTCCGAGCACGTTTGCACTTGCGAATCTCCACTCAATCCGGCCCATAAAGGCAAGAAAGAGGTGGGAGCTCTGTTCCTCGTCAGTGTTCACTCCATTATTATTATTATTATTATTATTTGTGATTTTTTGATATTTCTCGGGACCCTGGGGTCCCGGACCTTTGGAAGGCGTACGAGGAGCCGAAGCCAACTCGCAGAGGCCCCTTAGATAATTTTAAATGATGAGGAGGCACCAACCGACGATTATCCCTATATGCGCTATGCAAATGCACCCAAGGACAACCCCCGGTTGGTGCAGGACTATTGCTGTACGTGAAAACTAAACATATTGGGCTATGGGTTTGAGTTGCTAAAGTGCATTGGGTTACTTAAACTATGGAATAACTATGTCCCCTGCCTGACCAATGTTATACAATTATACACGGATAAAATGGCAGGAGGTGACTTGCACACTCAATAATGGGCCCCCGGAAACGGCCGCTAGCACATAGTGACGTAGCGACAAGGGGGCAACACTTCCTGAGGTGCGTGAGGAGTGGAGAGGTATTCCACGGCTATCAGGACAATCCCGGAAGTACGGTCAAGATCCCTACCAGCACCTTACTGGAATACTTCCTTCCTCCGAGCACGTTTGCTCTTGCGAATCTCCACTCAAGCCGGCCAATAAAGGCAAGAATGAGGTGGGAGCTCTGTTCCTCGTCAGTGTTCACTCCAGCCGGCCAATTAAGGCAAGCCAGAGATGAGGACAAGATTTCTCCCGGGAAATAGGGTCCGTGGGGTCGCTATTGCCCAACAGCTCGCCACATGCTGCCCTGCGGGTTTCTGTAACTCTCTTGGTCTGGCTCCTCATCCTAGACCCGTTCCGGCAAAGTAAATTCTACCGGCACAGACCTAAAGTTCGGAGCGCGCAAGCCCCACCACGACGTCAACGTAGAGATACAGCGGTGGGATTATTATTATTATTATTATTATTATATTATATTATTATTCATAACTCAGCGCTAATATTCAATGCTCACCAAATACTACAACAAAAGCAACTTACACCCACACCCAACCCTGCAAATGTAACAATAAATAAATAAAGTAAACTAAAACAAAAGCGTATCGGAAGCCAAGCATAGGGTGTAAGTGAGCAACACATTGATTCACCCTCGACCCGAGGTGAGTAAGGTGAGCGGGTGAACCGATAGCGCGCCCTCCCGCTAGTAGGTACGCATTGTCTACGCGCCTAGATGTATGCTGGAGTGGATACCGCATGCCAATTTACTGAGGACTTCCAACAAAACAATATAAAAGTACCGACATTTATATTCCAGGAACGTAACAATATTATAAGCTGATATTTTTTTCGACTTAGAGGATTCATCAATTAAACAGTAATAAAATCTATAATGTGGTTTACTCAAAAATCAATGCATTATTTTTTCATTTTATCCCTTAGTTAACTCTGTTTTTCATTTATCTGTCTTTACATGGCTATACGTAGATATTTCAAATCTCTTTGGAAAATAGAAACCTATTTGGCTAATTAATAAGTCTCACTCTATATGATATCTATATAATCTAAAGGTTTGACATTTCCATACATACCTACATTTACGCATGCATGTGTATATCAACAGTGAACAGCATCGGTGCCCGAATGTCGAAGGTCACTAACTACGCTCCTCTCTAAGAATACTTAAACCGTCATACGCAGAAACTAATATATTATGTTTAGTAAAAAAACATAATAATCAAATACAATGAGATGCACCCTCTTCGTACATCACAGTAACATCTTAAAGACATACATACATACATACATACAACGGTGAAACTGGACCGAGCATGAGTCAGGTACTTTAGATTAAACGTCTAGACGACCGTGTGTCGCGCGCCTTATTTATGACCCTAATACACGTGTTTTCAATTTAGATACACCAGCGTTTTTTGGATCATTTTAGAGATATTGTTCTGGCTTGTCTAAATTATTGCCCTGTTAGAATGCTCTTGGAATATATATACACAATATTTATATATGTACCTATATATATATATATATATATATATATTTCTTGGCACTGTTTACTTTTAATTTTAATAACTCTGTATTTAATGTGCGTGTCCGTAAGGATTCAAGGAACTTAGTTAATGAATTAATCTACATAATTTATAATTTAAGCGAAGAATTTGTAATGAGAATAGTCAAAAAGAAGGGTCTTTATCTACCTAATCACATTATTCCCTAATTACAAAACAATTTTCTTTTCCCGTTCTGTGAATAGCAAATAAAAACCAACCTGCTGACAATAACCTACTCTGTAACATTCAAACAACATCGTAGTATTGCCGATTCTCTCACAATTGCAAGTACTTATTCGAAGCGACTATTTTCATTTTCACACCTGATCGAGCGATTCCATGCAATCGGACGCGCACCGAGGCGAACGCTAGCGAATGCCAAATTACTGCTCGATTCCGGTGCACTATCTCAGAAAGAAGTAGACGGTTTTCTTTTGCTTACGAAGAAGGCGTAAGCTAGCCAAGGCAGCAAACGGCTTACTTGCAAAGGGCATGATGCTTTCTTTAATACACGCTTAGGTATTAATTTGATGAAGTGGCAAGAGTATGAACTCAATCAACTCAGCCTGTCGCAGTCCACTGGTGGATACGGGTCTCTCCAAAATCCCGTCATAACCTTGAAGCTCTATTCATAAAACTAAAAAAAAAAATCTTGCTACCTTAATTAAACTTTCAAGAGTATTTGGTACCTTATCCTTATTAAACTTAGGTTCTAAGAGAAACCGCTTAGAACCTTTTTCAATAAAACAAATGCACCTTCAATCGCCCCCTCTCAAGCGTACTCCCAAGCACTCAATACTCACCTCACTTTAATCGCCGCTCTCCACTCGTGCGCACCGGACATTGCTCACACCGGAAACGTGCGCCATTTCCCCCACCTGTCGCCTCGTCACTTCCGGTTGGATCCTTGAAACTTGACCGCTAGAATGGGCTGAAAGGATTTATGTTCGAGAACAAAATAACTGTCTTCACACTTTCATTTCCTGTTGAGTGACTTTGTGGTGCTTTTCGCTTTGAGAGAAGAGATTTTAAACATCGCGCGGTCTTTAGGTTGAAAGATTGACCTTATACTTTCTTCTTTGACAGAAATTGATCTTATACTTTTTATTGGAGAACAAAGAGTGTGAAAGGGTAAAAAATGAGTATACAAACTTTGTTCCAAAAATGTCAACCGACTTCCAAAAAAACCCACAAAGTGAAAAATAACATTAATTTCGGATGTCGGTGTCTTTGGATCTGTATTTTACTTTTTTGCCACCGACTTCCAAAATTAAAGTTATTTTTCAGTTTTTAGTGGGACAATTTGTAATTTATCTGAGTTACAATATCCTAATGTCAACTGCTCATCAGCTTTTACAAAATATTTCTTTTCCCGATGCTGGGACGTTAATTGTTGAGGAGTTCTCCTGGTAAGTACCAGGAAAACTCCACATTACCATAAGCATTATGACGAGCATAAATTACTTAGCAACCATTATTAAAGTAGGTACCTAATCGAATCGCAACCCTTTAAATACTTATTACTGAGTAATTCCGGTGGCCATCTGTGATATTCATCATCAGTTCCACTTGACCAAATGGTTCTTTCCAAGAACAGATGCACGAGTTACTAAAAAAAAATACCCTAATCGCTATAAGTGTGCCTATAATATTTGAAGTGTTCCGTCGATTTCTACAGGATCCCATCATCAGATCCTGACCTGATGACAATGGGCCCAACTAGAAAGTATACCCTTTATAAAAAACAATTATTTTCCAAATCGGTCCAGCCGTCTTCGAGTAATCGAGGCACATACATAAAAAAAAGTTTCCGACGAACTGAGAACCTCCTTTTTTTTGAATTCGGTTAAAAACATTGGGATGTTATAAATTGTACGCATAGAGTCAGACCCATAAAAGGCATTGCTTTGTTATCGAAAAGCAAGCAATGACACTAAGTACGTAGGTAGACTAAATTTAACTTTACTCTACCTTACAAAAATTACGGAGTAAAACCATAAACAAACAAAATTCAACAATTTAAAACATTAAAAACAAAGTTGTAACGAAAACAAAGCGACGTAACTCAGAACTCGCGCCACTACTTAATAGAAATGAGATACAAAGTAGAGCCTACACAATATGAATAAGTTCTGTCTGTATGTTGATATTTGTAAATAAACAAATTTTAGTTTATATTAATTACTATTGTCAGTGGACTATTTTCTCAACAGTATAAATACTATAAGTTTCCATTAATTTTTAATGCCAAAAGAATACACAGTCTCGTAAGCGACGCCGCGGGCACAGCTAGTTTATAAGGAAATATCTCTTGTACCTAATAAATAGCCTTGCTAGTCTAGTCCAGTGCAGAGGAGCTCGTGGCTAAGTAATAACAGCCGCACGGGTCGATCCATCAGGTTAAGCTACACTTGCCGGGGTTGGTCTGTGGATGGGTGACCATCTTTTCATACCGAGATTCCTCCGTACCTCGGAAAGCACATTAAGCCGTTGGTCCCGGCTGTCATTCGTGGATCTTTGATAGTCGTTACGGGTCGTCAGAAGCCCGAAAGTCTGACAACCAGTCTTACCAAGGGGTATCGTATTACCCAGTAACTGGGTTGTGGAGGTCAGATAGGCAGTCGCTTCATGTGAAATACTGGTATTCAGCTGCATCCGGTTAGACTGGAGGCCGACCCCAACATAGTTGGGAAAAGGCTAGGCAGATTTATATTGAGTCTAGTCCAGTGCTCAGGATACAGATTAATTTCTATAAATTCACTTCAAATTGCTTACTGTAAAAATAAAATTGACACATAGGTAAGTGTGAATGTTTGCGTCAGCAGTTTGATGTGTGTAAGAGATGTGTTTGATTGAACGGTGATCGCCAGTTTCTGCGCATTGGCCGATCTGTGTGTTTGTTCCTAGCTTTCGGGATCTTTTGGGAATAAAATAAACAACTTTATTTACGTGTGTGCGTGACAAATAGTAGGTGTAGTCAGTGAACCTACACATATAGAAATTCGAATTTAAATAACTTGTGTGAGAATTTCTCTTTTCTTTGTGATTTCTTTATTGTTTATCAATAGCACTCGAACCCGGTACACAACACGAGTGTTATCCGCACCGTAGCCGCGTACCTACAAGTACACAAAACAAACGAGTATGTTCACGCTACACAAGTTGGAAGGCGGCCAGACTTCGCAACGACTCCATACCTGTTACTACTCTTAATTTTAGACGCTTTTTGGTCATTTACCAAGTTGGGAACAGTTTTGTTGATGTGATGTCTTTACGTGGACCTAAGTATAATTAAAAATATATATTTTTAGGGTTCCGTACCTCAAAAAGAAAAAACGGAACCCTTATAGGATCACTCATGTGTCTGTCTGTCTGTCCGCCTGTCACAGCCAATTTGCTCCGAATCTAATGGACCGATTAAGTTGAAGTTTGGTACACGTATGTATTTCTGTGAACGTGTAACGTAAATAGATGAATTTTGAATATGGGGGTCAATTTTGCGGGGCAAATAAGAAAATTACCGTGTGACATATCAAATGAAAGGGCTTACTATGAGCATCTCAAATATATTTATTTTATAATAAGTCATTGTAAAGTTATTTAAGAAAATACACGAATATTGACAATTCCCTCACTTATCGCCGAAAGTCCTAAACCTAAAACTTTGATAAAAATACAAAAAATAGTTCAATACCTATAGATTACAGAAAAACCTATAAGAAGTCTATGGTTTTAAAACAACATGGTAAATCTCTCAATATTGTGCTTACAAACTACATTTGCAGTTGGAATGTATTGGTAAGACTGGTTGTTAGACTTTCGGGCTTCTGACGACCCGTAACGACTGTCAAAGATCCACGAATGACAGCCGGGACCAACGGCTTAACGTGCTTTCCGAGGCACGGAAGAAATATTATTATATCTTCCGTGAAGTATTATAAGAATATTCATTCACAATAGGTATAACTACTTACCCTTTTCTTCATCAGTTCAACAAGACAGACAATATCAACTTGGCTTGGTTAAAAAGGGTACGGCTAGTTACACTCCCCGACCTGTTTGTAAGCTCTCTTTGCTCCCACCTTAAGGAAAAAGGAAAATCTACAGAAATATTGAAATAGAGAAAAAGAATATTTTGTCCTGTTTAAAATACAAGATACAAAGGCAGATGCGTCTTTTAATAGTAAGAATTATTAGGTTTTCGTTAAGTTTACGGCAATTTAAAAATACTGGTAGATTCCGAATATGTATTTAATAACTCTATTTCGAAAAAAATGTCAGATACGTCTTTTTTTCCTTATGACAGCATTTCCTTATGATCTTGTGTATATCTTGGTTATCACGTATGAGTTCTGCAGCCTCTTTAGCAAAAATTCTCGACATCTTTCCCTGCGCGTGCAATTAAGAGGATTGTGAAGTGTCGATACGCGGCGCGATTTTTGGAGGCAATTACCTACATTTCATACAATTATTTACATAAATATTGTTTCGGGCGATAACGTTTTCATCCCCTAAACCTTTACGAAATAAGACAATTTTGGTCTCATTACATTCAGTACACATTAATCTGGGTCTGACGTTTTTCGTTCTTAGTATTTCAATTTAATTTAATTAAAAAAAATAAAAATGCTCGAGGATGTTTTTATATCCAAAATATACATATTTAGATGCTAATAACTTATATCGTATGCAATATTTCTGTATAATAAAAAAGTACGGACTTAGTTTTTCATTATACCGCACACAGCTCACACAGCAGCAGCAGACACAGCTCTATTGTTTTCAGACAAATCTCGAGATGAGGTGTATAAACAAGCCCAGAATGGTTTTAATATAGTATCTAATTGGCTACAAGAACATCTACTAACACTAAATGTAGAGAAAACCAAACACATTTTATTTACTATTAGAAATACTAACCAACCAACTACTAACATAAACATTTATGCGCATAAGTGCAGCCCGTATGCAGACAATGCATGTAATTGTCGTACTTTAGCAAAAACCGATCATATGAAATATCTTGGTGTAACGATTGACACAAATCTGAATTTCCGTAAACACATTGATTTATTATGCACTCGAATGCGTAAATTAATATACATTTTTAAGAATTTACGATATATATCAGACTACAAATTAATTAAACAGGTTTATTTAGCTTTGTGCCAATCCATTCTCACTTATTGTATAACTTCATGGGGTGGGGCTGCTAAATCAATCCTACTGCCATTAGAACGTGCGCAGAGAGCTATCCTTAAGGTAGCCACCTTTCGCCCATTTAGATTTCCCACACACGAGCTTTACATGGCATGTAAAGTTTTAACCGTGCGACAACTATTTATATTGAAAATAGTATTACTCCAGCATAGAAAACTTACTTATATCCCAATACCTATAGATAAGAGAAGAAAAGACTTGGTTTGCATAAAGCCTCAAACTAGACATACTTTTATAAATAAATTTTATGTATTTTTAGGTCCGTTTTTATATAATAAAATCAATAAGTCTCTAAGTATATATAGTGTAAATTGTAAAAAATGTAGTGAAGTGTTGAGTGAATACTTAGCGACATTTAATTACTCAGACACTGAAAAATTGCTAGAAGTAATGCAATAAGTTTATTAGTGTTAAGTCTATTTCTATTTATTATGTATCAACGCTAGCTCTATGTACAGTAACGTATTGTCCACTAAAGCACTCAGCGCTGTTAAGTGATGGCCTGAAACACAGGTTTGAATAAACCTACATCAGGCAGGTCGCTATTGTATTTATTAGACCTTTAACCATTCTATTTAAGTTATATACACTAGATTTATTTTAGACGTAGCTTTATATTTTCTTACTGATATTAATATGTAACTTTGTAATGTTGTAACTTCTACGTAATTTATATATGTGAACTTATGAATAAATTATTCTTATTCTTATTCTATTCTTACCTACAACATTTCCAAAAATTATGAAAATTAGACAATGTTTACGGGGATAAAAACGTTATCTCTTTTTGTATGAAAATTTACAGCTTCATAAACCTCTTAAACGTAGAAATTATTATTTTTTAAATAGGTTTACGTTTATTTTCCTGAATATTAGAGTTATCAGCAGCAATGGTAGTGAGTGGCACACCTCACACTCACTATCGGCACTAACTCATAGTGTAGGTGCGAGTGACAGGCGACACACGCGCCTTCTGATTTATAGCGCTGTCCTTCAGTGCCATAGATAAATAGTGCACATACGACACTACAGATAATCAACTTGTCCGGCCATACATCTTTGATGGGTGATGCTCTCGAAAGTGCCCGATCTGCTTAAACTTTACCCCCTTATTTATAAACATTGCTTAAAGTTAAGAAACGTTTAAACGTCATGATATGTTAGGGTAAGCATATACTAATCATTATTTAACATTATGCAATGTTATAAGGGGGTTGATGTAAGTACAACAGCGGCTTTAAGCGCGTATTCCTCAGAACTTTAGATAACTTTAGTTCTTATTCTGAGGCCTATCCTAATAAGATGTATACGTATGTTCATAAAACCTTCTGAAACCTAACTTTTAATGGGATGTTCAAATACTGTGCAGGTTTCTAAACAAATCTTATAAAACCGTTATTTACATCTATTTATCTATATTATATACATACACATATATATACAAATAAATAAAATTGAAGTGCCTGTTTGTAATCTCAAAATAACTGCTTTTTACTAAATCCATATGAAAGTATACAGCCTTGGCTAAAAGTATTAGGCACCCTCATAAAACACGTGCACCTAATAAAGTTTATAAAAACAAAGCTATCTGTTAAACAATAGCCCATGAACTGTATTCTAACGTTAATTAAAACAATAGATAAAGTATTTTGACGTGCCATAAAACCCTGATCCATAATTTGTGGTTTAAATGTTTGTGGGGTGCCTAATACTTTTGGCCAAGGCTGTATACGGTACTCATAACAAAAAAAAAACATTTTTTTTTTTAATTTTGTCTATCTGTCGGCCTGTCTGTCTGTCAATTTGTTCCGGCTAATCTCCAAAACAGCTTGACCGATTTTGACGGGACTTTCACTGGCAGATGTTATTAGGAGTAGCTTAGGCTACTTTTATTTTAGAAAAAGAATTAGGGTTCCGCGTAAAAAAATTAATTCCATGAAATTGTGAACGAATAGCGCGGGCGAGCGATGCAACAGGGCGGGGCGGGGGACGAGGGAGTTTCATTATAATGCGACTTCCACGCGAACGAAGTCGCGGGGTACAGCTAGTAGAATTATAAACTAAACTAAACGTAAACACTAATCAATCTGCCTAGCCTTTTCCCAACTACTTATATGTTGGGGTTGGCTTCCAGTCTAACCGGATGCAACCGGTTGTGGAGGTCAGTTAAAATACCAGTATTTTAACTGACTTCCACAACCCAGACACTGGGTAATACGATACCCCTTGGTAAGACTTTCGGGCTTCTGACGACCCGTAACGACTGTCAAAGATCCACGAATGACAGCCGGGACCAACGGCTTAACGTGCTTTCCAAGGCACGGAGGAGTCTTCGGTATGAAAAGATGGTCACCCATCCACAGACCAACCCCGGCAAGCGTAGCTTAACCTGATGGATCGACCCGTGCGGCTGTTATTACTTAGCCACTCAGTATTGTTCTCTGTCATCTACAAGGTTCGATTCGAAGTAAAAATGAGGAATCAAATCATAAAAAGAATTCCGTTCTCCCACGACTTCGTCCTAACATTGGTATGATCTACAAAGAAAACGTCGCTTGTAATTACATTGTTTGACCTAGACCTATCCAGACTTAGCTAGACCTTAACGAACTAGTAATTAATTTAAATCAGACAGACAAACATGGTCAAGTGCAAATATACAATCAAATGTAACGGTCATTATACCTCTTAGAAAGAGATAACGCTATGCAACGTGTGTGACGCCATCTCTTTCATACACAAGAGTAATGATAGGTATTATTTTGATTGTAAGTTAGCCAGTGTTCACGATTATAATGACTAAACTCTTGTCTAAGTGATTGATGATTATTTTTTTACCATTAGTTAATGTTTATATTTGAAAGATAAAGCTCGGCAATGTTTGGATATATGAGAAAGTTTCATGGCAGAAAATATCTTGTGTAAAATCTTTTCGCAGACTAGACAGAAATATTTTGTTTTTTAATAATAATAATAATATATAATAGGTTGTTGACATGTGGAATGTGAGCTCGGCTGTCATTGTGCCGATTGTAGTAACGGCCAATGGCCTGATGGCCGAAAGTCTCGATCAACATCTTTCAGATTCAGAAGGCAGTACTTCTTGATACGGCTCGCATTGTGAGGAGGTTCCTGTCTCTGCAGCCCTAACCACCGGTAGCTTGGACTTTGCTCCCGCTACTGGCGGATCACTATTTTTTATATTTTTAAATGTTTTTTTTTATGTTTTTTATAAAAAAATATTTAAAAATGTATTTAATAAGTTTTTAAAATGAATAAAGGACATAATAATATTAATTTTCACAGAATATTAATAGTATAACTTCTATTATAATGTTTTTATGAATGCCTAGGTAAAAACTCGTGTATAGCCGAAATATAATTATGTTACAGGTCAGAATTATATATGTGTAGTGAACTGCCCGATCTAGCTTTATTCAAACCTAGATTTCGGGCCAAACGACCAAAGAGCTGGATTGACCCGACACTATACTGAGCACATCCCAGACGTCAACAAGGCGCGCCGGGTGATGACGGAATTACGGCCGAAATCTGGAAAGCCCGTGGAAAACCTATTCTAAGGCACTCCAAGAGCAGTTCCATTCCGTCATAATCGAGGGTGAAACGCCACAGGCATTGAACAGAGGTGTGGTGGTACTCTTCTTTAAAAAGGGCGACAATGCCCTGTTTAAGAATTATATGCCCATCTCACTTCTGAGCCATGGCTACAAGTTTTTTTCAAGAGTCATCACGAACCGACTCGCGCGCATTCTTAACGCCTCCCAGTCTCACAAACAAGCCGACAGAAGACTGAAGATTATAACCTACCTCTCTGCTTAATGTCCTTCGATTCAATCGAGACATGGGCTGTACTGCAGTCTCTCCAACGCTGCTAGATTCACTATCGGTACATCAAGGTGCTTCTGAGTTGTTTGTATGAAACCGCTACTAAATCAGTTCGACTCCAGGACCGAAACCTATCCTTTTGCAGCGAAGGGTGAGACAGGCCTTTGGTGGACCGATGACTTGGTGAAGGCCGCAGGTATCCGGTGGATGCAAGAAGCACAGAACCGGTCAAAGGGGCGGTGCTACGGGGAGGTCTATGTCCAGCAATGGATATTTCGGGCCTATTGTAAAGCAAATATGTAAAGCAATACACAAGTGCCACCTCTGCTCTTTACAATGTTAGTCTGTGGCGCTGAAGCCCAACAAATCAACGCTATGCATATTGCGCGGTCACCGGTGTCGCTGAATTTCATACATCAACACGTTTTTTGTGTTTTGTTCGCGAATTTATTGAAAGAATCATAGACATCTCAATACAGACTACGATTTAGGTTGTGACTCTTTTAATAGATCTAGAAGTTATTACCTACATCAAAGTGATTTAGCTCATGCCTTATTCAGCTGGCGAATTCACTCAAAAAAACTCAAAATCATAATTTGGGTATTTAGCTGTTAGTGTATCTAATTATAACTTATTACTATGAAAATGTCTCTCTTCATTATCAACATCTAAAAATATCTAACAAAACCTTTTAATATATTTTTATCAAAATTCCTTGCGCTCCTTACTGCTTATATGAAACCATTTACCGGTCACTAACCAACAAATCATCTAAACTGGACCGATCTCGTAAAGCCATCTTCCATACCACCGTGACACCATTAAGAAAATAAGTACAGAAGGTTCAATTCGCACGAGAATTACGATCCAAACCTCACAAAAGCAGCCACCGGATGAAACAGCGCGATACGTATGTACGTAAAGAAAGAAAGATAGGCTTATTTGTCACAGAAACACGGGCATATAAAAAAAAAAAGATTTATAGTTAAGTTCGATCACGAGCACAGAACAGAAATAGCAGCTGCACATCGTGTGTGTTCGGCAACATATCGACATAGCCATTCAAAATCTACTTCAGTACAGTTCAATACATTACTTGAACATAATTAGACTTGGTGCAAACAGAGTGCAATATGTATGGCAAGCGAGATGGACTCAGCTTTTTGACTGCGGTTTTAGAACCGGAAAGGTGTGAAAACTGTTAAGTGTCCATTAGGTTTAGTTAATTTTTTTAATTCAGTTCCACGATCTGCTGATCTGGCAAAGGCTGTACCGTGTACCAACCAACTGTAAACATAGGGTATTAATATTATTGAATAATGTATGAAACTTTTCTAATTTCTAACCAAATGTTAGTTGGGCTTTCTGTATGTTTATACCCTGTGGCGCTGTCGTCTAGACCGAGTTAATTTTCTGAATACCTGCGCACAATGGCCGCCCGGCGTCGTCGTGGAAAAAAACACGGCATTTTTCTTGACAACAATGGCGGGCTCTTTTATGGGATCTTACGTGGCATTTAAGTTATTGGTCGAGAGCAGGTGGACGGGAAAGATATTAGGTAATGGGTTCCGATGACGGGGGTTCCTTCTTGGACGTTGATAGGACATATTTTTAGTTTAAGAGTTTCAGGAGCTTTGAGCTTTACGTTTGTTTAGTCTCTAATCTCGATATACAGTATACAGCAGTAATTAACTAGTGGTTACGATAGTCTTGTGCCATCTTCACTATGGAAATTGAAACTTCTCAACTCCAAAAAATTAAAACCAATACTGGAATAGTATATTTTTAACCATCAGAGGAGCTAGACCAGTGGTCATCAGAGGGGCTAGACCAGTGGTAATCAGAGGGACTAGACCAGTGGTATTCGCTCTCAAAGCGTTTCTTATGTCTAAAACAACTTTCAACGGTCTTGATATACTATAGACGCTTTTCGATATCTTATATCAGTCCCATACATTTTTCCACCATCGTTATCGCTGATGAACGACTAATAAAAATAAAATAAAATAAAAATAAAAAATAAAATAAAATAATCGAGAAAGTTACTTTGTTTTGGTCCTCAGACGCTTCAAAAAATATTCAAAACGTCACAAACTCGCCTGTCTGAAAATTATCTACCAAATTAAAAACCCATACTTAGACAAACCGCTCTTTCTTCTACATTCACTTTCCAGGCTGTAAAGTTTCCCTTACTTATCAGTATTTCCAGCTCAGTGCGGCAAGTTCACGTCACCTCTGAGGTGAATTTAATTGTCCCACGTCTATTATATCTGTAATAGCGTCTTAACTTTGCTACTGTGCCGTCTGCCGATAGTTTGGGGTTTTCCAGTGAGTGCGAATTAACCAAATGTAGGAAAAGCAGTTTTATTTTTTTTTCAGCCTAATTACAAACTACTACTATACGTATGATAGTTTAGTTTTCCTCTGACTTTTCCGATTATTTATGAAGTTTTGTCTAAAATTGGTAATGAAAATCATAGGTACATTACAACCAAGATTTCATTGCAATCTGAATTCGAGCTTCAAACTTCAAACAAAATTACTTTAATTTAATCAGTCAGCGTTTTTGTAAAGGTACGACCAAATCAGAACAATGGATAAACTTGAAACTAGCAGCGAAAAATCATTGCAAACAATCGCACTTAGTGGAAAAGCGCACCGTTACCCCAGATCGTCTGTAAGTGGCGGCGCTAATAAAGTCGTCTCATAGTAACTGCGGCTAATCTCACCCGCCGCCCGCAAGAGTGCGCACACCTTAAACACGTGCCGCAATATGTAAGAGGAAGCGATGTTAGGGTAATTAAAAACAATTTTAAAATTGTGACAAAATCCAGCGCCAAAACTTGTGTTACCTGGTAGTCTGACATACAAGTCCAGCCAGTGAAAACTTCAGTGAAGAGAGTGGTCTATAGTGTCAGTCCCTAGCATCAGGTGGCTCACTTCACCTGAGTTTTCACGGTGAGATTTTTACAGAATAGATTGACTGTAGACATAAATGATCAGTAGCAATGAAACAAACTCGCCATAACGTTTTCTGACACTTTTGAGATGTCGTTTGTTTGTTAGAAAGTTAGTAACCACTGATTCGTTTTTCAGTCAGTTCCACCCGTATTTATGAAGAAGTAAAAGTGATTACTTCAGTAAAAGTAATTACTCATTTTTATTTATGTTCTAATTTATACCAGATATAGAAGAAGTACCCTTTTGCCTACCGTCATCTTCTTGCCCGACCGTCCCCTACTTGAAGTTAGAACTGTCAGAGGTTCGAAGTCTCAAGTAATTGTCACCATTTTCTTTACTTAAGAATTGAGAACTCGACCATTTTGCGTTTGATTTTTTTTTTTTCAATGGAATGTTGATTCTTACTCCAGTAAGTAACGAACATTAGTCGACTATAGAATAAGATTTTATTATGAAGAATTCTATCCTCAAGTAATTACTTCACTAAGAAATTACTTAGCAGCAAAGAATTGCTTGTTTATAAATACGGTAATAAGTGATGATGGGCTTATAGCCATCGCTAGGTGGCCTATCTTTTAGTAGTTCAATAAAATATGCATATCTTGACTTTTGAATGTCCCGCTTCCATCTTCTCACTTGTACCAAGACGTGTCCAAGGATCGGCCAACGAACGGTTTAAACTAATCTTATTATACTTGAAAGCGTTTATGGGATCATTGTGGCAGTAGCAGGGTAGTGCCAGGGTATGCCAGGGTAATACGGGGATAGACCAGGGTAACGCCAGGTAAAGGCGTGTGAGCTTGAGATTGTGGGACTATTGGAGGTTGTGGAACGTTTATGTACGTAGTAAAACTACCAAATGAGACGTCTTGGTTTTGTTAAGATAAAGAAATGGGTTTCGGAGAATTAAATAGTAGTTACCTAATTGACCACGTAGTAGTTGTGTACCATCCTCTGATAATGTAGTTAGATGAAGATTCTATTTTAATCGTTTTATTATAATATAATTAATACTGGTATTAACTAGTTTAAAAAGCCCTAAAAATCATCTAGTGAACACACCTACTTACTGTTTTTACTTTCATTTCACTGAACACAACCTCATTTCACTTGCTGAGATATAAAGTGGCTTGCCTGAAAAGGAAAAAGGAACCCTTATAGGATCACTTTGTTGTCCGTCTATCCGTTCGTCTGTCTGCCTGTCTGTCAAGGCACTTTTTCTTAGGAACGCGTTGAGGTATCAAGTTGAAATTCTATGGTCTCTTTCAGCTGTCAACCATCAAACTTTTTTTTTTTATTTGTGATGGGTTTGCTCTTGACTCTAGTCTAGGTCAGAGGTGACAGAGACAAAGTCGACGATGGAGTGAGCTTACCCAGAAGAAGCCTGTTCACTCTCACTTTGAAGAGACTAGGGTTGTATGCGTTCGGAAACACAGACGCAGGTAGTGAGTTCCACTCCTTTGCTGTGCGCATTATAAAAGACATTTGGAAGCGCTTAGTGCGAATTGGTGGAATAGCAACCAGGTAGGGATGGTAACTGGTAACTTGTAAATCAACACGGTCAAAAGATATGACCGTTTATTTCGCATATTTTGCGATTTCAGAAGGGAATCAAAACTTACAGGGTACGTCCTGTTGATCTAGAAACATGAAATTTAACAAGAAGCAGGGTCTTAAAGCAAAAGTAAAGAAAAAAGTCAGAAAATTGTTAATTTGTAGTTTTATCACATACGAAAATGTTTTTTTGTGATGACAAACTTAATTTTGCAGTTGGAGAAGAAAAAGTTCATGTAAAGATTACAGGAAAAATAAAACGATGTCTCTAAATAGCACACTTTTTTTAATATATGATGGTATGAAACCCTTGGTTCGCGAGTCCGACTGGCTCTTGACCGGTTTTTTTCAACTAGAAGGTTAAGTTTGTTCTTGGGATAAATTCATCCCAACTACGGAACACTTCATTGTGCGTGGTCCGACACGCTCTTGACAGGTTTTTTATTTATAAAGCTGCATATATGAAGTTATGATATTGAAATCCAACAATCAATCAAGTCTAGTTGAGTATAATCAAGAGATGATGAATGGCATGAAGATGTTCCCTCAGACTACTCCTGCGGCGTCATCTGTCAGGATTAGACCGACTTACCTATAGCCTATACCTTACCTTGACAGGGGCTAGAGGTTTTATTACCGCGAGGTTATTGCTTCTGAAACCTCAATAAAAATATATTCTGTAGGGCTATATGAATGTTAGGACTTGTGCTACTTAGTTAAAATCTGTAAAAAACTTAGGTTGACGGAATATTCTTAAAATATTACAAACAAATTAAGTAAGTGATTATTGAGTTTAAAAAAATGTCGCTTGAACCATCAACATCTGCCTAGCATTTTCCCAACTATGTTGGGGTCAGCTTTCAGTCTAACGGGATGCAGCTGAATATCAGTATTTTACATGGTGCGAAAAAAATGTCGCTTGAATACTCCATGACTCTGATTTTATTGTAATAGATCACGTTGACTTGCGGAGTCTCAAAAACCTTATTACTTATCTGACCTGCAATACCTTAGTTCACACTACCAAAGATACACCTACACAATCGTAAGAGCTCACCCCAACTAACGACCAGACTGTACTCCAATACTCTTTACCCTCCAGATATAAAATGTCCATAAATCTGTGCTCTTACTGTCTCAGTCATAACATAGTAGGTGGTGCGTCCATTTGCACAAAATATTTGTATGTAAAGCAGAAGAGCAATCCACTTATAGCGTCTCTTACCTGCACGATGCTCGTCTGTTACTTTCTGCTACTTACAGATGGACAGCGGCGGCTGTGGAGACGAATTGTGCTATCTCTTTTTCCGTGGAATGAAATGCTCTATGGGTGCAGTCAAAAAATGTTGTAGGTTTTTAGTCGTTTTTAGTATTTGTTTATTCAACGCTCTTGTTTATATACTTAAAGTTTAAGTAGTACTCGTAGTCTTGAATCTTGGGTCTCACCGTAAGTGCTGGCTGAATGTGTACACACTGTGTCACCAGGCAAGGAGCTGCGAACATTAATATCGGGATTCTGTTGTTGGAGATTTGGAGAAGGCAGCTGGGAATCTGTGAGGAAGGCAGAAAAGCATATGCTGCATGCTTTATGTGCATCCAAAGCAGAAAGCACATTCTTGCCCAAAGTTACAATTTCAGGATGTCTTACTTTAAAGCGTTGAATCTTTAAGTTTAAGGGTATTTGAGTTTTAAAGACTCTTTCTATAATATGACATGACAAACTGACTGGCCCGTTGGTCTAGTGGTTAGTGGCCCTGACTGCTATGCCGGAGGTCGTGGGTTCGATTCCCACCCAGGACAAATGTTTGTGTGATGAGCATGATCATTTGTTCTGTGTCTGGGTGTAATTTATCTATATATGTATGTATTTAGAAATATATAAGTATGTTTATCAGTTGTCTAGTACTCATAACACAAGCTCTGCTTAGCTTGAGGCTAGACGGCGTTGTGTGATAGTTGTGGAATATTATTATTATATTATTATTTCCTTTATTTATTTTTTAAACTTATTTTATTACATTTTTAAATATTTTTATAAAAACATTAAAAAAAAACATTTAAAAATATAAAAAATAGTGATCCGCCGGTAGCGGGTGCAGGGTCCAAGCTACCGGTGGTTAGGGCCCCAGAGACAGGAACCTCCTCACAATACGCGCCGTATCAAGGAGGACTGCCTTCTGAATCAGGCCCTTCACCCAGCCACCCAACGAGAGCCTCTTGAGATGTTGGTCGAGGCTCTTAGCGATAAGGCCATTGACCGTAACGACTATCGGCACAATGATTGCCGAGTCCACATTCCACATAGCGACAACCTCGTGGGCTAAGTCGAGATACTTCAATTGTTTCTCCTTCTCAGCCTTCACGAGGTTCTCGTCATGTGGGATAGTGACATCGATTATCATTGTGCGGCGCACTGATCGATCTATTACCACTATATCAGGCTTATTGGCTACAATAGTCCTGTCAGTGATAATAGATCGATCCCAGTATAACGTGACATGGTCATTCTCGAGAACTGGGTCGGGCACATACCTGTAATACGGTACCTCAGAGTCCACAAGGCCGTATTTCAGAGCAAGTTGCTGATGGATAATCCTGGCCACTTGGTTATGCCTGTGCAAATACTCGCCGTTAGCTAAACGAGAACACCCAGAAGTAATATGTCTGATAGACTCACCGGGACAATGGCATGCCCGACAAATGTCGATCGTCCCGTCTTTCATTATATACTTCCGGTAGTTATTCGTTAGCATAACTTCATCCATAATCGCACAGACTGAACCTTCGGTTTCCCCAAAGAGGTCACCGAAGCGTAGCCAGGCCACGGACGCTAAGAAATCTACGTCGGGCCCATGAAGGGCCCGGAAAAAGCGTCCGTGAAGCTCCTTGCTTTGCCATACTTCCTTGCGGTCGTTGGTACTAAGCACCACAGGTTTGCGCCAGTTCTCTTTAGCCAAGGATAACGGGGTGAGTCCCTTGTCCACTGCAACCACATCTCGGTGCATACCCACGTTAGCCTTGAGAAAATATTCTCTGAGACTGCACACCTCGCGGTTGTGGAGGGTCTTAGCATTTAAAAAGCCTCGACCCCCACACTTCCGCGGGATGTACAGCCTCATGACAGACGAACGTGGGTGATGCATCCGGTTTGCAGTCAGCAGTGACCGGACTCTCCTATCCAGGGCATCTAGTTCCGTCTGGGTCCACTTTAGTATGCCAAAGGAGTACATCAGGACCGGCATGACCCAACCGTTAAAGGCGCGCACCTTGTTGCCGCCTGACAAAGAACTATTAAGTACCTTTTTCAGGCGACCGAAGAAGCGCTCCTGCAACGATTGTTTCATGTCAGCCCCGTTAATGCCTAACCCCTCTGACATACCCAGGTATTTGTAGGTATCAGTTGCGGAGAGTGATCTCAGGTTTATAGAATCTGAGAGTTGTAGTTCCTCAGATTCCACAATCCCGCCCCGCCTTACATGCATGACTGCACATTTATCAACACCAAATTCCATCCTGATGGAATCACTAAAAGTTTTAGTTACTTTTAGTGACTCCAGCAGTTGCAATTTGTTGGTGGCAAACAGTTTCAAATCATCCATATAAAGCAGGTGGGATATTACCTGACCCCCTCTCCGCAAAGAACAGCCCAGCCCTGTACCCTCCAGCAGAGTGCTAAGAGGGTTCAAGGCTAAACAGAACCATAGTGGACTCAGACTGTCGCCCTGGAATATTCCCCGCTTAATCCTAATAGGTTCGTCGCTCCCCCGAATTTGTCGACATCCTGGATAGCGAAGGACCGTCCTCCACTGCCCCATACATGTCGTTAGGAAGGTGCTCAGAGTTGTATCAATTTTGTACAACTCTAACACCCTCAAGAGCCATGTATGGGGCACCGAATCAAAGGCCTTCTTATAGTCTATCCAACATGTCGACAAATCCTTTCGGGATCGACGGACCTGTTGGCTTATGGCCATGTCAATGAGGAGTAGCTCCTTGGTGCCGCGGGACCCATTCCTACATCCATTTTGAGAGGCAGACATGATAGAATTCTTTTCTAAATGAGAATTAATTTTCACTCTCAAAATGGATGTAAGAAGTTTATAGACCGTCGGCAAACAAGTGATCGGCCTATAATTTTTGGGTTCCGTGGCATCACCTGACTTATGGAGCAAGTGGGTAACTCCCGTTGTAAAGAGCTGTGGCAGCGACCCAGACTCTAAGGCCGACTGGAATTGCGATGCTAAGCACGCGTGTGAACTTTGCAGCCATTTAAGCCAAAAATTGTGCAGTCCGTCCGGTCCCGGCGATTTCCAGTTCGGTATCGGACGGGCTGCACTGGCTACATCGGAGGAAGTAATTATTACTTCCTCCATCTGCGGTATGGCGTCACACACGCGCTCAACATCGCGCATCCATTCAGCCTCATTATGGCAGACGGGCACCGACCAGATGTTGCGCCAGAATGTGCTAGTGGCATCATCATCCGGGCGGCATACGTCTGCCACATTTTGCTCAGGTCGCTCCCATGCTCTATACACCCACCTTTGATCACGCTGGAATATGCGATTCTGGGTATACCGTTCAACCCGTCGCTTATACCTACGGATACGGCTTGCCCATGCACAGACCTTCTGCTTCAGGAAGTCAATGCGCTCTGTGACACGGGACATATATTCTTGAGGCCTGATTCCAGTCCCGGAAAACGCCCGCCTCACAAAGCGCATCACTCTAGGGCGAGTATTGCCCTCCCTGAAGCAGTATAGTTTGCCGATGAACACCCTGGTCCCCTCGATACGCTGCTCGATCCTGCACTGCCAGGCTGGAACGGCGGGTTTTGGTCGTGTAGCTATGTCACAATTTGGAAATGTAACATTGGCTACACGACACGCCGTAATAGCCGCGCAATACAAGATCGAGTGCGTATCTAAGAGGTCTTCGCTGCTTTCAAAATAAGAACCAAGCAGCGAATCCAAGGCACACACCAACGACCTATTCGTTTTGTGCATAGGCAAGCGAGGTAAACGAGGTCTAAGTTGGACGGGGGCAGTTCTAAACTCCCGAATCGCATCCTCCAGCGCGCTCCTCAATCGGTCGTTACACTGGTTACTTACCGTAACAACCTCATCGCCCCCCTCCACATCATTAATATAAGACCGCAGTTGGATTATACCACTTACTGGAGGTTGCACCGCGGTCTGTGACGGGACAGGGACGATACGGTTGCTCAGTACCTCTAAGCGCAGCCTATCAAGCGCAGCGTCGTCCAATCTGTGATTCCGTTGGATAACCCGCGCCTGATCCGACAGCCGTTGGGCCGAGACGTTGATGGCTGGTTGAAGCGCCTGGAACAGAGACAGCATCCTATCGCGGTACGCAGTAAGGTTAGTTCCCCCCTCTGTTGCCCCGTAATATGCGCGCATGACGTTCTCATTCATTTGTTGAGTCCATTTCATGCGCTGCACACAACCACCGGCAGCGGGGACCCGGCTCGGGGCCGGTTGGCCCCTAGGTCCCATGCCGTTCGGTGGCCGGCCTCTTCCTGGCCGACGTGCAGGTGGTGGCGACGTCGGTGGAGAGAAGTACTCGTCGCTCGAGCTCGACGCAACTGCCATGGCCGGTGTCACAGCACTCTCGATGGGGCTAGGTACCAGCGGCGGCGGGGTGGAGCTGAGCGACGAGTCCGGAGGTGGAAGGTGTGCGCGACGAGCTGCTGACCTTGTTAACATCTTCTCATCTCTTTGCTATTTTCTTCTTGTTGTTGATTGTTGTTTGATAGGAGGTGACATCTGTCATGTCACCTCCTATCCGGCAGTTTTTGAATAAATTCTGTAGTATGGTTCATTACGGTATTTTAAAATTATATTTGGGTTATTTTTCTTTAAGTTTTGTTGTATGGTTTATCAAAAAGTTAAAAAACTGCGACTAAAATTAATAAAAACGGAAAAGAAGAAGAAAATAAATTTTGAGGCTTGTTGACATTGGTGTTGCCAGCTTTTTTTTTTTTTTTTTATTATTATATTATTATTTTTTGATATTTCTCGGGACCCTGGGGTCCCGGACCTTTGGAAGGCGTACGAGGAGCCGAAGCCAACTCGCAGAGGCCCCTTAGATAATTTTAAATGATGAGGAGGCACCAACCGACGATTATCCCTGTATGCACTATGCAAGTGCACCCAAGGACAACCTCCGGTTGGTACAGGACTATTGTTGTACGTGGAAACAAAACATATTGGGCTATGGGTTTGGGTGGCTAAAGTGGATTAGGTAACGTGAACTATGGAAGAACTATGTCCCCTGCCTGACCAATGTTATATATTATACACGGATAAAATGGCAGGGGGTGACTTGCACACTCAATAATGGGCCCCCGGAGACGGCCGCTAGCACATAGTGACGTAGCGACAAGGGGGCAACACTTCCTGAGGTGCTTGAGGAGTGGAGAGGTATCCCACGGCTATCAGGACAATCCCGGAAGTACGGTCAAGATCCCTACCAGCACCTTACTGGAATACTTCCTTCCTCCGAGCAAGTCTTGCGAATCTCCACTCAAGCCGGCCAATAAAGGCAAGAAAGAGGTGGGAGCTCTGTTCCTCGTCAGTGTTCACTCCAGCCGGCCAATAAAGGCAAGCCAGAGATGAGGACCAGATTTCTCCCGGGAGATAGGGTCCGTGGGGTCGCTACTGCCCAACAGCTCGCCACATGCTGCCCTGCGGGTTTTTGTATCTCTCTTGGTCTGGCTCCTCATCCTAGACCCGTTCCGGCAAACTCTACCGGCACAGACCTAAAGTTTGGAGCACGCAAGCCCCACCACGACGTCAACGTAGAGATACAGCGGTGGGGATATATTATTATTATTATAATATACCATCCGAAACGCTGACCTATTACCGCTGCCTATGTGGCTAGGCAGCGGTAATAGCAGCTTCAATGTGGCTGTCGGCTTGCACCAGGGATCAGCACTCAGCCCTTACCTCTTCGTGCTGATAATGGATGCTCTTACATCTGATATCCAGGAAGCGGCTGCTTGGTGTATGCTGTTCGCTGATGACATTGTGCTGATTGCCGAGAACGGCTTAGAGGTCCAGAGCAGATTGGAGGTGTGGTGGGAAAGACTCGAGACCGTTGGCCTGAGAGTAAGTCGGACCAAAACCGAGTATCTGTTTTGTGATTTTGGCGGCCTCTCCAGTCCTGTGCCCATATCTCTCGCCGGAACGCCCTTATCGATCTGTTCCGACTTTCGGTACCTCGGGTCGCTTGTCCAAGGAGATGGCGAAGTAGACCGAGACGTAACGCACCGGATCAACTCAGGATGGATGAAATGGCGACAGGTCACAGGAACAACTTGCGACCCACGGATGCCCCTCAAGTTAAAGGCGAAAATTTATAAGTCCGTGATAAGGCCTGTCGTACTTTATGGGTCTGAATGCTGGGCCGTGAAGAAGACGGATGAAAAAAGATTGCATGCAGCGGAGATGAGAATGTTGAGATGGATGTGTGGAGTGACGAGAATGGATAAAGTAAGAAATGAGTATATAAGAGGAAGTTTGAAAGTGGCGCCAGTGACAGAAAAGTTGAAAGAAAATCGTTTGGCTTGGTATGGGCATGTGATGAGAAGGGACGAAACGCATGTGACTCAAAGAGTGATGAATATACATGTTGATGGATGGAGAGGGAGAGGAAGGCCGAAGAAAAGATGGATGGAATGTGTAAAGAATGATATGAAAGAGAAGGGAGTGAATGATAGTGTGACGGTTGACAGGGGAGAATGGAAGAAGAAAACATGTTGCGCCGACCCCAAGTAACATGGGATAAGGGCAGGAAGATGATGATGATGATGATGATGTGGCTAGGCAGCGGTGAGTCGGTGTTTCGGATGGCAGATCCCTCAGTCCTTAAAAATCAATTCTGTTCTTTAGAAAATAAAATACTTTTTACGTTCTTAATCTTTCAGCATTTTCAGAGTATATTGTCGCACTATCAACTGGTGGAGGCACTTGTTCAAATGCTAAGTTCGATTATTCCAAATCCAAAAACCAATAAAACTTTTGAATTCTCACTCGAGAAAAAGAAATACATTCCAACACCGTCTCCATGGCTCCCACAATGCACAATTTGCCAAGGACTTACCTCTTCATAAAGAGGGCTGGAATTTTTCTTTATTGTCGGGATTATTTAAGCGCCCTCTCGTGAGAGGTTTACGCGATCTCAAGATGACTGCGGCCCTTTTACGACAGTATCAAACTGCTATTCACCTTTATACTTTTATATTAAGTTATTGACGATCAGATTCTGAAAGCTTGAGCTTTTTACTCGGAGTTTATTGCTGCAGTAAGGTGGAATTAGATCAATTGTGAGCTGTAACTGGAACTTATATGTGTGGAATGAGGGCACTATTCTTGAGAAATGCATAAAGGTGAAGGAGAAAAATATACTATGATAATTATTGTTTCCTGTTCAGTTTCGAAAGAACACCGATTTCTTTAGAATAACATAGAATATAATTAAATTATGTGAAGTTTATAAAATACTTTCTATATAATTTGCAAGTTTACTTATACACCTATATCTACGTATATTTCTGCGAATTTACTTACCTATATGTCGCTGAACTTTTCAAAAGAGCTTGGACTTAGGCAATAATTATTATTAAAGTACCTATTTATTATCCACATGAAGCAACAATGAAAATGCAACACATTCATTCGCTGCATTTTTCTTTTATTCCCAATCAACATTCCAGTAAACATTGCTCCAAATAAATAGTGACAGAGGTACTCGTACATACTCGTGCAGTTGAAAGTTTTCGTTTCCAATGTGCAGCGGATTCCTGAGCTGAGCGCACTAGACAACGCGAACAAATAAATTATCATTAGTGTATGTAGCTCACGGCAGATGCACTCCCGCTGATGCAGGTTATGAGGATGTGGCATATTAGAAAGGTCATAACGGTACACACCTGCTATCGACGGACAGAGGATATTGTAAGCCTCCATCTACGTACATTGGTTCTTGATAACGATAACATACTTTTGCAGCAGCCTGAATTCTAGTCAGCTTTCTCTCCGAATAACAAACGAACTATAGATGAAATTCAGGAAGTAATCGATGGTGTAAGGTTTAGGGTTCCGTACCTCAAAAGGAACTCTTATAGGATCACTCGTGTGTCTGTCTGTCCGTCTGTCACAGTCAATTTCCTCCGAACCTAATGGACCGTTTAAGTTGAAATTTGGTACACGTATGAAATTGTGTGACCCAAACACGGACGTGTAACGTAAATTCAATTTTACGGGGCAAATAAGAAAATTTAAAAAAAAGTTTTGCAAACTGTGCTGTGTGACATATCAAATGAAAGGGCTTACTGTGAGGGTCTTAATCATATATTTTTTATAATGTTTAAATAAATTGTTTTAAAGTTATTTAAAAAATAGATGAAAATTGACCGTTCCCCCCTTATCTCCGAAACTACTGAGCCGAAAATTTTGAAAAATACAGAAAGTAGTACCTATAGATTACAGGAAAACTTATAAGAAGTCTACGGTCTTAAAATAACATGGTAAATCTCACAATATGGTGCGTACAAACTTACATTTGCCGTTGGAATGCATGGGAGAACAAGTTTTTCAACTTGTTCTCCCATGCATTCCAAACAACAAAAGTTAAGTTTGTTCTTTGGATAAATTCATCCTAACTACGGAACCCTTCATTGTGCGTGGTTCGACACGCACTTGGCCGTTTTTTTGCTTTTGCATCACTACATTGCTATCACAGCTCCTGACCATCCGTTGAATATAGAACAGGGCTCATGACTACCTGAAATTTTAACTTTAGGCAAGAAGGTGCTTTCTGCTCTGGATGACTGTGCATCATTCAATCAAATGTACTTGACATAAAGCATGCAGTGTATGCTTTACTGCCTTCCTCACAGCCCTCACCTGCCTTCTCCAAATCTCCAACAACTGAACCCCGATATTAATGTTCGCAGCTCCTTGCCTGGTGACACAGTGTGCGCACATTCAGCCAGCACTTACGGTGAGACGGTACAAATTGAAAACGCGCTCAACGGTAAACGACAGTGATTTGTCGACCGCTTCCTACTCTCCTCGCACATTCTAGCTAAGACTTTGTCTAGCTCCTATGAATTACTAGCTTTTGTTGGTACAGCTTAGATTACTAAGTTAGCATTATTTGTAGCTAATAAATTAATAAAATTGTGTAATCCAGTAGGTTTTTCGAACAATCAAATGGCCCATGATAGGGGTAAATTATTTCTATTGTCGCACAACATATTGCACCTGCAGCCCTCCAAGTTTTTAGTAGAATATAATTAAAAATACATTACACACATCAAATAACAAATCCCCTTTTCTATTTCATAAACTTAAAGATAGCAATTTTTCATATGGGATGAAAATGCTTAAATAACTTCTTAACATTCAATTTAATTTATTTCACCTTGTCATTAATCGAATAACTCTATAAAAAGCACTTCCAATAAAAAGACTTACTATCAGCTTCATCTATAAAAAGCCTTCAAACCCTCTCTGCCTAGACTGTCAAACTAATAACAAAGTCCCGTCAGTCACTGCTAAGTTTCAGGTAAGTTCGATTTTTTATCAGCCTTAAGTCGAGTCGCAAGTAATCGACACTCGAATTAATGTGGCGTCACTAACTCGGCCGACGCCGGCGTACTTTTAAAAATCTCTCTTTCTTAATTTTTACATCGTTGCAAGGTGTTACTTGTGAAGGGATGGGGCAATTTCTACGTGAAAAATGTCGATATAGGTGTATTTTGACAACTTTAAAAGTCTTTAATAATTATGTCGTCGTAACGGTAATAATAATGCGAATTCACGCGACTGTCTTAAAGGTCTCTCAAAGCATTTCCTAACGCAAAGCACAAACACAATGACAACCTCATTCTGTTTGGGCTATGCTGACAATGTTGGTATTTACGCACTATAAATGAATTAGGTTGGCCTAGGACATATTTGTTTGCCGAAGATCTGTTTTAACTTGTAACATAATATAAACAGCGCCACCACGTTATGGCACATAACTAATGAAACAAAATTCTCCAAAACTAGGTATCTTACGTGAAACAAAATTCTATCGATAACTTTGTAACGGTGATCCTGGGACACCCTGCACACGTCTACATAGAAACCTATTAATAATTTGCGGGTGGCAAAGTTTTTAAAAGTGTTTTCCCCGGTCGGCACCTTGTCGGCCGGGGGTGGCCAGAGAGAGGGCCCATTAATTACACCACCTCACTTGCTCATGATATTGTCGACTTTTTATAACCACGGGGTGTTCATGAAAATTGTTATGTCGGCGCTGAATACGCGTATTCATCCCCCGCTTGTTTAGATTTTTGCGGGGTCAAGAAAAGTTGGAATTTTGTGCATATTTTTAGGAGAAGGTAATCTAATATTAATGTGTCAGTTCGAAAACAGATGTCGAACATCATTAGTTCCTATTTTATCAAGATTGAAGATATTAGTCAATGAGTTTCTTCAATATAAATGTATACACATTTGAATGAGTGATTTTGCTGTGGTAAAAGTAGTTTACCACAGCACCTACCCTTGATACAGAAAGATTTTAAAAATCCTCAGGTGGGTAACAAAAAATTAAAAAAAAAAAACATTTTACTTGTCGCATAAACCTCTTTAGCTGTTCATAACTTACCTATTATTTTCTGCTAGCCGCGAAAAAATTCACTCATAAATTTCTGCCTCAATTTTTTCGCCATAACACTAAGTTTTCGTACGCAATTACATCACCTATTCATCTCTCTGGAAGGGAATAGGAAATTGCTCAGAAACTTTTATCTGAGGCAGAGACGTCACTCAGGGTGCGCGGCCATTTTTCAAAACTCTCTCGCAACTGAGGTGTGCCTGCCGCCGCTGGCGGTAAAACTTGTGTTTTACGAGTTTTTTTGTCTCCCTGTATTAAAAGTTATAGTAGGGATCTTTTTCTTATGGGGTAAGCATCAGATGATTCAGTAGAAAACAGAATTTGGGTTTTTTAAACAGTATAGAGGTAGTGTCATTTCCTTTTCCTACTCATAATATGGTAGCCGGTGAGCTGGTAGTGTCCCGGTTAAATGCTATATAGATGTAGAGAGTCTTCAGGCGTTCAGTTTTAAAGATAAAGATACATAATGTTTCCCCATTATGATTTTTCTACAGGCGCTATACCTTCATCATAATTTAAGACCTGGTGGAAATAAAAAGAAAATATACTTTACAACCTTTTTTAAGGCTAAGAAGAAAACCTCCAGTTTTTACGTCCGTCAAAACAGGAAGTCGCCTAAAGCGCTTCCGGCCGATAACAACATCCGGTGCGAAGTTCCACCGAACTTTCGGTAAACTTTCGACAAACTTTCGGCAAGTTTCGAGCGAAGCAGGTGCTCTTTTCGGATAAAAAGTGGCACCTTTTGTTGAGAAAATCTTTTTATGTGGAACTGAAGCAGATAGGATTTTACGACAAGATCATTGTGGAGCCCTTCCACTGTGCTAATCTGTTTTTAAGAGTTTGTGCAGATAATAGCGTAACGGGGAGATTTTTTTAGTAACTTTATTAGATGTTGAGAGGGTCTTAACGGTTGTTAAGAAAAGTTCGGATTATGCCACTGAGATGCGCACTGATTGTGTTTGAATCTGTTGAGAAAATAATTTACGAGGAGGGTTGTATTTTATAAGAATTATATTCGCTACAATTAAACGGATGCACAATATCTGGGGGCAGAAATAAATATCCTGTGTACCTACCTACTTTTATGAATAGCTGAGAAATAAGATAGTGCTCAGTAACAACTAGTTACTACCAACACAACGTATCACAGCAAAATTTAACTTAGTAGGTAGGGACAAATTGTTGGCGCTAGGACCCCACATCACTAGCGCCAACAAATACTCTTTATCATTCCAAAACTCACTACGTGCTTACAAACATATCGTATGTCCACAAACATTTACCTTAGATGCTCCCAAAACTCTAAAAGTAACCCTTTCTGTCTCGGGGGCGTGATGGCGATAAAAACTGATTGCAGCGTGTTTACGACACCTGACGTGACGCCGTGACACCTGAACACGGCCCTCGGAGGGACGTTTAAAGGGGAAGGTTGCCCTTTTTAAGACGGGGATTTTAGGGAATGCGCGGAGTTAGAAAAGTTAAACTATACGGGTACGTGAAGAGTATGGCTATAGAATGATTTAACAGGCGAAATTGCGAATACTAAGGTAAATTAAGACATGTCTCGCATAAAATACAACTTCTAATATTTTTTAAACGGAGGGGGTCTCGCTAGACATAGACGATGTAACATAACGAATAGAATAAATTAAAGAAAATAGGTAAAATACAATAAAATTATTGAAAAGATATTAAAATAAACTAGGAACCAGTCTGCAGCGCAAGACGCGCGCAGTATCTGGTTTAGCAAAGCAGGAACGAGGTACAGATACGGACAGATACAGGTCTGCAGCGCAAGACGCGCGCAGTATCTGGTTTAGCAAAGCAGGAACGAGGTCCAGATACGGACAGATACAGGTCTGCAGCGCAAGACGCGCGCAGTATCTGGTTTAGCAAAGCAGGAACGAGGTCCAGATACGGACAGATACAGGTCTGCAGCGCAAGACGCGCGCAGTATCTGGTTTAGCAAAGCAGGAACGAGGTACAGATATGGACAGATACAGGTCTGCAGCGCAAGACGCGCGCAGTATCTGGTTTAGCAAAGCAGGAACGAGGTACAGATACGGACAGATACAGGTCTGCAGCGCAAGACGCGCGCAGTATCTGGTTTAGCAAAGCAGGAACGAGGTACAGATACGGACAGATACAGGTCTGCAGCGCAAGACGCGCGCAGTATCTGGTTTAGCAAAGCAGGAACGAGGTCCAGATACGGACAGATACAGGTCTGCAGCGCAAGACGCGCGCAGTATCTGGTTTAGCAAAGCAGGAACGAGGTACAGATATGGACAGATACAGGTCTGCAGCGCAAGACGCGCGCAGTATCTGGTTTAGCAAAGCAGGAACGAGGTACAGATACGGACAGATACAGGTCTGCAGCGCAAGACGCGCGCAGTATCTGGTTTAGCAAAGCAGGAACGAGGTACAGATACGGACAGATACAGGTCTGCAGCGCAAGACGCGCGCAGTATCTGGTTTAGCAAAGCAGGAACGAGGTACAGATATGGACAGATACAGGTCTGCAGCGCAAGACGCGCGCAGTATCTGGTTTAGCAAAGCAGGAACGAGGTACAGATACGGACAGATACAGGTCTGCAGCGCAAGATGCGCGCAGTATCTAGTTTAGCAAAGCAGGAACGAGGTACAGAAACGGTCAGATACAGGTCTGCAGCGCAAGACGCGCGCAGTATCTGGTTTAGCAAAGTAGGAATGAGGTACAGAAACGGTCAGATACAGGTCTGCAGCGCTGGACGCGTGGAGTAGCAGGCACCACAGCTCGGGACGCTCGGAGTCACGAACGTGCAGTACAGGAGGAGAGAGGGCAAGGAGGCAGGATTAGAGTAAAGAGTTAACTATTTACCTGAGAAGCTTTACAGCACCTCGCGCTGGCGATGGCTTATCCTAACACTGCTAGAAGGAAGAGAGGGGCTTTCCTGTTTGAGGATAGCTAACAGAGGACGGCGGTGCTTTCTGGCACGCCGTTAGAGGGCTTCTAAACGTTGAAGGGCTCCCGAATGAGTCTGTGGACTGGTCTACAGAAGTCCAGGGAAAATATATTACCACTTAGAGGTATCACTCGCGAACTTTACGACTGGTGACTGAGGTCCGCCGATATATGACACTTTTACTGTTTCTTTAAAACGTTTATTTGGACTCTAGTACTATAGTGATTGGTGATAAACTCAACAGAAAAGTTGTAACTAGACTAATCTTTATAATGTCTGACAGCTCTAGTAATAGTCTAACATAAATATTAAATAAACATTTTAAAAAGATAGCTCATGATTGTGTCAAGATTATTGACGCCTAGTTATAATAAATCTTTACCTATGAAATTGCCGATTTACATAGACAAAACCGGTCAAGTGCGTGTCGGACCACGCGCAATGAAAGGTTCCGTAGTTGGGATGAATTTATCCCATAAACAAACTTAACATTGTAGTTGAAAAACATGTTCTCCCATACATTCCAACTACAAATGTCCATAGTTAAACAAAAAGAATCCAACCCACATTACACCTAATGTGGGTTGGATCCTTTTCGTTTAACTATGGACAACTTTAAGTTTGTACGCACAATATTGAGAGATTTACCATGTTATTTTAAGACCATAGACTTCTTATAGGTTTTCCTGTAATCTATAGGTATAGAATTATTTTCTATATATATATATTTTTTTTTAATTTTAAGCTAAGCAGTTTCGGAGATAAATGATCAATTTTCTTAAATAATTTTAACACTGTTTATTTTAAAATTATAAAAAAATATATATTTGAAACCCTCATAGTAAGCCCTCTCATTTTATATATCGCACGGTCCAGTTTGCAAATATATATTTTTTAATTTTCTTATTTGCCCCCCAAAATTAACCCCCATATTCAATATGCATTATATTACATAACACGTCCGTGTTTGGATGTTTGGGTTACCAAATTTCAACTTAATCGGTCCATTAGATTCGGAGCAAATTGGCTATGACAGACGGACAGACAGACTGACACATGCGTGATCCTATAAGGGTTTCGTTTTTTCCTTTTGAGGTACGGAACCCTAAAAATCAAATATTTTTTTAAAAGAAATGTTGTCGATGCACTTTTGCCATTTTAATGAAAGTTTGTTGATGCCTCTGCTATAGATATCTTGGGAACGGGAATCGATAAATTCTTTAAAGGCGCTTTTCACCGCCTCGTTGGATTTGAAATTTTTCCCCGGGGCTTATTATTGAGATCAAAATTTCTAGAACAGAAGCGATCAATCCAAATACGCACAAGGTACCGCATGGGCAAGGTACCGCGGTGTTGTATGGACTTGTCGTTAATATTGCGTGCTGTCTGTGCTGCGTTGTTCCCACGACGGAACTCGTATTCGAAAATAGCGTGCAATTTTGATTTTTCCATGGTTACAGAAACATCGATACCAAAGAAAAATCGAACGTCGTGAAAACAAATGAACAACTGATTTTTAAATGTCATGATGTTATTAAATTTATTTGAATTTGGAATTATTCTAAATAGAATGAAATACATTGATCTTCACACTAGCCGGTATCAAAAATCGTCAATTTCATAGGTAAAAACCTATTATTTAAGTCAGCCAGTAACTGCAATGAGAACTTGGCACAAGCTTACAATAGCGACTTAGCCTTATCATTCTAGCTCTATAATATAAAAAATAAAATCTGACAAATGACATTTGACAAACTATAAAAATATTCAAAGATTGTTAGTTTGTTACAAAATGAGAAAATGAATGTAAAAGACATGAAATACTAATGAAACTGTATGGTTTCCATTGGAAATAATCAATGAATTCAGGAATGTGTAAAGTGTAAGTAAAGTCATATTATTATGACCTAAGCGAAGGTTAGTATGAACATCACCAGCTCGTTTAATGTAAACAAACTGAAACATATGGTTTAAATAGTGAAATACCACAACGAGTAGAGTAGTTGGCAGGGACTGCATATTTGACAACTGCCAATTTAGATAATTGTTACCTACCCGGTATAGTGGGGTATTTGTTAGTATTTAGAGAACTTTTCGCAGCACTACAAACAACTCTTTAGGCTTTACACCTAACTAAAATTGAAATATAGCGTTGGGTAACGATTTTTCTGTTTGTGTCACTTTCTTCTTCATCTTCAATCGTTCCCTTGTTACTGAAGATCGCGGTCACTGGACCCTTTTATGCGGAATATCTGCCTCCATCGACTCCAGTCCAAAGTTGCCATCATTACCTGCTGAAATTTGCTTAAGGACGTAGCTACTTTTCGGTCGGGCCATTGTTATGGCGACCGGTCTCGTGTTCTTTCCTTCAGTCATCATCTGGCTAGCCTTTTCCCAACTATGTTGGGGTCGGCTTCCAGTCAAACCGGATGTAGCTGAATACCAGTATTTTACATGGAGCGACTGCCTATCTGACCTCCACAACCCAGTTACTGGGTAATACGATACCCCTTGGTAAGACTGGTTGTCAGCTCTGTTTTCTTCAGTATTGCCAAGAGTAACAAGCTTTTCAAGGCTATCTAAGATCTCCCCTTTGCATTATGTGGCCAAAGCAGGTCAAAATACGCTGTAGGCAAACTGTAGACAATCGGGTCTTGACATCGACTTGGGAAAGAACAGACACATTTGTGCTTTGGCTGTCCATGGTATTGAGCATCCGCCTCCAGCATCACATTTCAAATGCGGGTACCCTCTATCTGGCAGAATCTTGATGCTACGAAATTTATTTGGCATAACACACTTGGCATAATCTACTTTAAACGAATATTTTTAAGGCATACAAATGATGTAATATAAATATTGTTTGGGCGAATGTTTATATGCCCGAATTTAAAGTTAAAATTCCGCATAATTTCGTTTAGCATAACCTTTAATTAGAGCGACGATTATTTAAAATTAAAATATTGTCTTAAAAAGTCAATATGTTGTGCTACTAAAGTTAAAAAGCCGGGCAGACCTCCACCGTAGTCTGCCCTACCCTTAGAGTGTAATTTAGATTGAGCTGAGGAGCAGGTGGTTGTAAATCCCGCCGCCACGGCTGTTCAGCGTCAAGCCGAAGCTGCGGTGGTGAACGTTAAACCATCTGCGACGATAAGCTCGCGTGGGACCGCCGGAGCCTCGCAGCGCCGGAGCTGTGACAGAAACGATGCCTGCTGCATGTTCGCTTGCATGCTGCATGCTTGCTTGCATGCTGCATGCTTGCTGCATGCATGGTGTATGCTTGTGTGCATGCTTGTATGATAGTTCTGGCTTTTAATGACTATCGATATGAAATGTATGCCAAAAGACGATTGTGACTGTGAACTTTCTGAGAAATGATGGTTCTGCTTTTGAATTATTATGGATGTCAAAATGCCTAAAGATGATTCTGACATACAAAATTATGAGTAAGGAATGTATGATAAATGACTGTATTCCAAACGATTTTCTGCGAAATGAAGTTTATGCTATCCGCTGTTATGCAAAATAATATTATGACATAAAAAGTTCTGCTATAAAGGGTAGACCCTTCGAATACGTCTATTCTCTGTCTTTCTCTTGCTTGGATTGACCACGTCTCAACTTCATAGATGAAAATCGGGAAAACTAGTGCTCTGACCAATCGGGCTTTGGTTTATTAACTTATACCACGATTTTTTCAGATATTCTGGAGGAGTGTCGTAACATCTTTAGCCATGGCTATCCATCGTTCTATTTCTGGGACGCAACTGCCTTCATTATTAATATTAGAGCCCATATAAATGAAACTGTCCACAGTATCGATGCCTTCGATGTTACAGGCGCCCGATAGTGTCCCACACGGTCTATCACCATAAGGTTTTCTGCCTATTTATTGCAAGCCCTCATTTGCCACTTTCCACCTGCCATCCATGTAGTATATCCTCCATATCGTCAAATCTTGTAGCATGGAGAACGGTGTCGTCAGCGTACCGCAGATTGGAAATGCACTTTCCACCAACAGTAAACCCCTTTTCCCGGCCCTCAAGAGTTTTCCCAATTACATACTCTCCATATACATTGAAGAGCAGAGGTGAGAGGATGCATCCCTGCCTAACGCGTTAAGGCTAGAGGCGTTAGGCAGGCGGTATCTATTTTGGTGAAAGAGCGGCTGTTGATGTAGAGACATCGGACTAAATCAATAAGATATTGAGGCGTACCCATGTCTTTTAGAACCTTCCACAGCTTATCCCACTGCACACAATGAAAGGCTTGGCTGTAATCAATGAGACATAACAACACCGGGCTGTTACTTTAACGGCTCTTTTCTATGATTTGACGAACGTTTAGGATTTGTTCCCGCGTGCCTTTGCCTTCTAAATGTGTGTCATTTAAAGATAATTCAGATACTTTGTTTTCAATTGCTTTTCTGAAGGCTTGAAGGGTCACATGGCACATATTCAGTGTGCCTTCTTGCTTGTGGAGTTGTATGTCACATTACCTTCCTATTATTCCGTAAGCCTTTCAATAAATGAATAGATAGGTACATACATCAACGATGAATAGAATGTATACCCAGGATCACACTGCCAATTCTGCCAAATAACAAGGTGTGTTTGCGACACAATGCAGAATCAAAGCGGCCCTGTAGTCACGGCGGCGGCGCCCTGTAATCTCACTGATTAGTGATTACAGACGCCACGTGGGAGGTACGAGGGTAATTATTAGATACCACATAATATGTAATTATGGTGAATGTGTGGCTATGTGGAGTGTTGGATTATAATTAGTAGGATAGATTGGTGTAATGGCGAACAGACTGGTTATATGCACTGCGGTTTTGATTTTCATATGGGACGAATTATGAATGATTTTTGCTAAGTTTTGAACGTGAGTGATTATGATTAGTGATTGTAACTGCACTTACGACACTGAGTAATCTAAATTGCGGTAGGATTGATGGCAAAGTTCAACAAAGATAACGTGGAGCCCGGGCGTTGAGCTATTTGTAAGATTAAGGCCTGTGATCTTGTACATAGCAAATCAAACGTCAAAGGTCATTGTAACATTCAAAAACATTTAAGCCGTCCTAATTAGAACCAGCCCCAACAAGTCTGCAATTAAAATTCAAAGCCACCGCCAACTTTCCTTAATTTTATACCAAAAATTGTGGAAGCCTCACCAACTCCATCGATTCACATAATCGGCTCAGACAGGTGTACCACGTCGATGCTATTTTAATTACCAACTAATTTCGGCGCTCGACGCAAAGCGGATTGTGAAGTTTAAAATGAAGCGACAGTACCGAAGTTAGCGCCGCGGCCTGGCGATGCTAAATTCCCTGCTAAATCTGTTTGGAGTTGCCGAGTGCCGACTATTGGTAATTACGTTGCGACGTCGAAGTGACGGTAAATGGGCTATGATTGAGTTACTTTACAATACTATGATTGGGATTTCAGAGGGTCTGGAGAAAGGTGTTTAACGGACTGATTGATTTGAAATTGAAGGGTTAAGTTTTTTTGAATTTTAAATTGTTTTAGCAGTGAATGGAAAAGCTAGCTAGCTAACGTCAGTAAAATAAATAAAAATAGTGTTCCCGAATCAATGGAGACGAAACACGGCGTAGCTGCGTAGCTCGTAGCACCGTTCGCGTAGCAATGCCCTGCTTATTTTAAATTGAGATCTTTGACCCATTTTGTTATAAAAGTTTTGACATGTAAAGTTACTCGTGCCCGTTTTTGATTTTCTTATAGTAGAACAAGAGTAAGGTAATGGAAAGTTAGGTGTTCCCACGAAGTACAATATTTTCCAATACAGTTCAGTCTCAAATGTTCCACATGAAAGCTCAGCATAACTGCAAAGAAAATGCCTCCGTTTACTTTAGTGTTGTGTAAGCTATCGACGCGGGAAGGTGCTCCACGTTAAGACGGCGGGCGCTTGCCGCGGCACGCGCGCTTATCGACACCGCCCAACGTGTAGGGAGGTGAAATATCGACAATTATTGATCTCTGCTTTACAGTTATAGTTCCACGATGAATATTGAGTGGCCGTAAGTTTAGATCTTGTTTTGTTTTGAGGATCATTCTAATATGATTTGAAAGAGCAAGCAAAGCAAAGAGGACGGTTTTTCTTAAACGTTTTGAACTTAAAATGTGGATTGCAAATTGCACAATATTATATGTAGGTGGTTAAATTAAAGAAAGTTAGGTAAGTTAGGTGTAATTTATCGAAATCACGACCACTCGCCCGCCACGAGCCCTTTTGACGTCGTAAACGTTAAGTCAAGCCACTCGAAACCAAGCTTATGCACATTTAATTTTCTTCATTCTATCTCGGATTACATTGCACGATAAAATAAACATAGCTAGTTTAATTATTTCTAGTTTCATTATACTTATTTGCAATACTGTATTGTTCCGTTCCCACAGACAAACCGTGAAAACGATTTTTGTATTTTAATAAATAAATAATAATAATAAAATGTAAGGCATATAGGTACTGATCGATTGTCCAATACACAGTTCATAGAGATCATGATACCTACCTAATATAGATAACGTACTATTAGGAATGAATCATTGCCAAGAGCTCATCATTATGTTAACCACAACGCACACATTTATAGTTCAAGACTGACTCAACAGCTCCGACATTTATCGACTCACTAGCTTATGCCGCAGCTTTGATCGCGTTAATTTAGAATTGACAATCAATTCACAACTACTAAACAAACGAAACTTTAGTAGTGTGAATTGATTGTCCAATTCTAAATTAACGCGACCGAAGCCGCTGGAAAAAGCTAGTTACTCTTAATTTATGTAAAAAATGACCGGTTGTTATATCACCATTAATTAATTCTAAATGACATTTAGATAATATAATTCAATCATCATTCGGAAGACACGTGGCGCCATCTATTATCATTAGAACGTTATTGTTGTTTTCCTCAGGAACAGTACTGTTTTTCGGGATGAAAGGTACCCTATGTCCGTATCTCTACACCTGACAACGTGTATACAAAATTTCAGAATGAAACGTCCTGTGGTTTAGGCGTGAAAAGGTAACAAACAAACACACAAACTTACTTTCGCATTTATAATATTAATATGAGTTAGGATATGATTAAAAAATAATAACATTAATCACTTAATCGACACAGCCCATCACTTAAGCTGACACCTTCGAATATATTACTCCGTGCCACTGAATCTAATCACGATCTGACGGATTAATATCTAACCATGTTCCCGTCTGCTGGCTAAACCCACCGGCCATTTTGTGCCCCATTACATAAACACCTATTTAATCATAGGACCTTACGTTCTTGATAATAAGGCCGATACTTGCATGAGCGGAGGTCAGGGTAATCTGGTAGTTTAAAATATTGAGTGGGTTACAACCAGGGGCAATTGCGAAGATTTATTATTATACCTGTGTATTGTTTGAATTGTTGTTTAATATTGGATTAGAAGGCTGATGGTTTTAATGACGGAGTGATGGATTACTATGGATGTGCTGTGCGACGTATTGGTGGAAGTTTTTGATTATTATTTTCTGATAACTTTCAACTGTCTGTTGGTCCCGAGTATGAGTGTAATTATATGTACAGTAAACGCTCAAAAGTCCATAAGCATGCTAAAGATTACATTGCTATGAACTGTGCGAGCACGAACCAGTACGTGTGCGTGTATGAGCCAACATTCCGCAGATAACACACACTAATGAATTGTCGCATGTCGTCGTACTACGCGAAATAACATTATATTTCTGTTGAATTTAGAATAACTCGTCATAGTGGCGACCTGTTCTTACCATTGCATTGCTAAAATTCGCATAAACATAACATGTGCTGGTAGCTGTTTGGGCTAAGCAATGGTTTCACGATCAATGAAGTCTGAGTTCGAATCTTAATCACAATGTTGGACTGTTTTATGTTTCTTTGGAACCATAATAATATATTTCTATTTTAAGCAAAAACTTGTAAGATGTTTATGTTCATTTATTATTTATTTTTATAAGAAGTTAAATATTAGTTATTGTATTATTATTTAACTATTTTTGTGATTTTTAATTTATATTTTCGGTGTTGGAAGGTTTAAATAAAAAAGTCGTGCTGAATGGTAACAAAAATGTTAATTCGTTTTATTTACTTATTTATAAAATTAACAAACTTAAGAGAATTGTGACGTTACATTCCTACTAGATAAAAGAAGTTTTTTTGTAACCGTTCATAGGATTTTTTGTTGTATACCCACTTAGTCAATTCATAATAACATAACAAAGAAAGGATATTCTAATAACACATATATAATTGTCAATACCTATTTAGTTTTCTATGATCTACCTTTCTAACTTTACGAAATGAGTGACCAAGCGAACAAGATAGAGAATATTATATTTCTGTCCCATTACTTCCAATCAAGTAAAAACTTACAAAAAGTCAAGTACTGCGTGAGATTTGAACTCACGGTTCACTGATTCACGCATCTACAGCCTTGGCCAAAAGTATTGAGCACCCATGATATCTTTCAGTTTTATGCGGAGTATCAAATAGAAATAAAACAAAACGTTTTATATGGGTTTATTTTACTATTTATTAATAGAAAATTAATATTTTGTGGGTCCACCCTTTGCCTTAATTACGGCAGAAATTCTTTTTGGTAAAGAGTTAACAAGTTTTTTACAGTCGTCAACAGTAATCGAGTTCCATTCTAGGCGCAGGCAGCGTTTTAAATCTTCTTTGTTGTTAATTTTGTGGCGCCTAACCCTGCGCTTTAATAAACCCCATAAATGTTCTATGGGGTTCAGATCTGGAGACTGAGCTGGCCAGTCAAGCAGTTCCGTGTTATTTTCCCGAAACCATCTCATAGTGCGTGCAGATTTGTGGCATGGCGCGTTATCCTGCTGGAATTTGACACCATCCATATTCGTGTCGCCAAAAAGTTTCGTGAATGAAGGCAGTAATGCAGTTTCTAGTACATTTATGTACTTAGTAGAGTCCATGCGATCCTCACACACGAACAATTCGCCAACTCCAGAATCGGTCATGCAGCCCCAGACCATTATGCTGCCTCCACAGTGTTTGACGGTGGGGATCACACACTCTGGCTTAAATTCTTCGCCCACACGGCGACGCATAAAGGTCACACCAGGTGTACCAAAAATCTGCAATAAAGAGAAAAATATTGAGTTCCGTAAAACTAAAATAAATTCAATTATGCGTTTGGTTTTTAAAACATTTTATAAAATTGTATCAGGGCATTAAATTGACTTACTCACCTCAAAGTTTGATTCGTCTGACCAAACAACATTTGACCAATCTTCAGCGGTGAAAGTTCGGTGTTTTAAAGCCCATTTCAATCGAGCTTTTTTGTTGTTATCGGAGAGCCATGGCTTCTTCCTAGCTTTACAGCCTTTCAGACCAGCTTTTTGAAGTCTTCTGCGAGTAGTTCGAGCAGAAATTGGCTTCTTAATTTGTTCCGACAACTCAGCAGCGAGCTCTGAAGATGTTTTTTTCCTATTTCTTAACGACTCTCTCAGTAACTGACGATCTTGACGGTCTGTGGTGATGCGTTTGCGCCCGGTTCTCGGTCTATTTTCATGTGATCCGGTAGTAGAGAATCGCTGAATAGCATATTGCACGGATCGGCGCGAACATTTCACAGTTTTAGAAATCTCTACTTGTGATTTCCCTTGCTCATACAGAAGCTGTATCTGCACACGTTTTTCTAAAGAAAGTTCGTTTTGTTTTGGCATATTGCAACGATAACACTTAAAACTTCTGAAATAAAATACAAAAGGCGCACTAGATCACTGGATGTGTTCACAACGAGCGATGGTAGCGAACTGATAAATAAATACAAAAATTGTAAAAAACACATTTTATTGCACCCAGGTGTTTTATTGCTAGCTGTGCGGCGTGGGTCATTGTTTAAACCTTTGTAAATGGCCGACAAAAAAATTCTTCAACAATAGATTTGGTTTACTCCCATACTTTCCGTGAACGAGCGAAATTTGTAAGGTGCTCAATACTTTTGGCCAAGGCTGTATATGCACGCGCTAACCGCTAGGTCATCTTTACACATGTTATAATTTTGAAATTATGAACTACAATCAGTTGTTGACGACGCATGTTTATGTTCTTGGAAATAGAAGGTCTTAAGTCAAACTAAACGCCATGCTATTGCTTTGTGAGTTTGCTTATCGACTTTTGGTCGCGACTGTACCTATATAAGCATACGTACAACAATAACAGTATTATATGTAGTATATCCGTTATCTGGTTTAATGTCCCAGAATATTATTATTTTCGACATATCTCGGGGCCTTGGATACCTTTGGAAGGCGTACGAGGGGCCGACGCCAACTCGCAGAGGCCCATTAGACAATTTTAAAAGATGAGGAGGCACCAACCGACGATTATCCCTGTATGCACTACGCAAGTGCACCCAAGGACAACCCCTGGTTGGTGCAGGACTATTGTAGAACGTGGAAAAAACATATTGGGCTATGGGTTTGGGTGGCTAAAGTGGATTGGGTAACTTGAACTATGGTAGAACTACGTCCCCTGCTGACCAATGTTATATAAATATACACGGCTAAAATGGCAGAGGTGACTTGCACACTCAATAATGACGTACACATAGTGACGTAGCGACAAGAGGGCAACACTTCCTGAGGTGCTCGAGTAGTGGAGGTATCCCATTCACGGCTATCAGGACAATCCCGGAAGTACGGTCAAGATCCCTACCAGCACCTTACTGGAATACTTCCTTCCTCCGAGCACGTTGGCTCTTGCGAATCGCTACTCAAGCCGGCCAATAAAGGCAAGAAAGAGGTGGGAGCTCTGTTCTACGTCAGTGTTCACTCCAGTCAGCCAATAAAGGCAAGCCATGGGTGAAGAACAAGACTTCTCCCGGAAAGTCCGTGGGGTCGCTACTGCCCAACAACTCGCCACATGCTGCCCTGCTAGTGTATGCTTCTCTCTTAGTCTGGTTCCTCACCCTAGACCTATTTCGGCAAAATAAACTCTCCCGGGTTGTGCCGGTAGAGTTTATTTTAGGTCTGTACCTAGACTTCAGAAGCGCGCAAGCCCCACCACGACGTCAACGTAGAGATACAGCGGTAGGGTTATTACCTACTATTATAACTTTCAATGTTGTTGTAGGTCATTGTAAGTTTCGTGACTACTTTTTGCTATTTGCTACTGATGGCCAGAGGCACCTTATCTTAATAACACGGTTGGCATCAATAACACAACGTGGGTGCACCTAATCAGTGCTGGTATTAGCCAGCCAGCTCAGCTACCATCTAGAATTCAAATCTTGTTATTTGTTTTTTTTTTTTTCAAGTTAATATCACACTCACAATCCACTCATGACATACTATAGAGCCTAGGTACTTTCCATGTGTCTGACACTCACGACATCATGCATTACATTCATTAGTCAGAGAACTTATTTAGGGGCGATCCACGCTAGGAGGCTCGTAGTTGTGTCCGTAGTGGAAGCATAATATACATGTTGTAATTCACGGTTGTTGTTATGCCCAATAAATAGAGCGTAAATAGTGCAAAAATAAAATAAAAATAGTGCCTCTTTGGTTGAAGAAATAAAGACCGTTTTTACTGTGTACGCTGGCATAAAATTCAAGCTGGAGTATCAACACATGACCCTACTTGAAAACGGCTCATATTAAAGCATCGGAATTTGCAATTTTTGGGAAAAATGGACCATCTTCGAAAGGCCATAGCTTGGTCCCTGTAAGGTTTATAGAGCTGAGGTTGGGCTAAACTTGTTGCGAATGTAACTAACTTTATAAAAAAAATACGGAGTTTTGTTGTTGAGAAACGCACAGTTTATGACTTTTAGAACAAAAAAACTTTTTAGCAAAAAATAAAACCGACTTCCAAAACAAAACACTACAAAGTGAAAAATAACTTTAATTTCGGTAGTCGGTGTCTTGGATTTTGTATTTTCGTTTTTTGCCACCGACTTCCGAAATTAAAGTTATTTTTCCCTTTGTAGTGTTTTGTTTTGGAAGTCGGTTTTATTTTTTGCTAAAAAGTTTTTATTTTTCACTTTTCAGTTGTGGAACCTACCCTACACTAATTCGAATACATAATTGAGCACAATAATTGTAGATATAGCCATGTAAATAACAGTGATAGGAAGTTATTAAAACACCATCACATCATCCACATAAAATAAGTGGGAAATATACGCATTATTGAAGCTAACTCAAAAACTCCCCAAGCTAAGTTAATAAAATTTATATGGGACCACCTCGGAAGTATACCCTATCAAACAAAAAAAGAATTTTCTAAATCGGTCCATCCGTCTTTGAGTAATCGCGTAACAAACATACAAAAAAAAAATACAGACGATTTGAGAACCTCCTCCTTTTGGAAGTCGGTTAAAAAGTGAACACAGTTCCAAAATTTCGCAGTTTTTCGCGTGGCACGCCGCGAGCACACAACATACCTACTAAAAAACCAGAACTACATCAAGCTTTGCGATTTTAATGTTGATTTCTACTGGGCTATAGGGATGATTGATGAAACCCCTCGAGTATTTTACGCATACTTATTTTGTCCGTAAATCTAGCCTTGGCAACTTCCGTCTTCAACTTCAGCAACTTCTTGGCAATCGTCCGTTATATACATAAATGATCGCATAGGTGCATGACAATGTGTGCTCGAATGACAACCGAACCCCATAGGTTCACAACTATTGTAAGCCCGCGGTCGGTATTTTACGTTTATACACATATTATCTACGAATAATAAAACTTATTATTCGGAGCTTATTATACTGGGTGATTTTTTTTACCGTCTTGAAAAAAATAAGGCATAATAGGTGAACGGAGTATAAGCCTATGGCATACGTAGTATTTGTTAAAGCATTTTTTTTATTTGTAATCATACGCACCACGCAACCTGCGTAGTGTGTATGATTTGAATTTCGATATTTTATAACGATCTATAAAGTTTTTCAAAATTTTTGGTTTTGTTGTTCTAGTTTACTTCAAATGTAGTGTTTATTGATAGAGCAATTTGGGTCTAAGCTATTGAAAAAACAAAAAAAAACTAGGTATGCCATAGGCTGCTGCTCCATCCTCCTATTGTACCCAATTTTTTTCAACACGGTAAAAAAAAAAGTCATCCAATATATGACGGATCAACAGGATGGTTCGAGCTACAATCAGTCATCAGGCGGGTTTATGTGGGTATCGTGCAAATAAATAACAATTACTTAGGCAAATAACCACTTTACACTTTCATAATTTAAGTATTACAATCAAATACTATTATGGCCTTTGCCCTGCAGTGAGGTAATAACAGGCTGGTATGATGATGTGGTTTAACAAAACGCCTTCACAGTTCCAAAGCGTCTTCACTGTTCGATCTGGCCCGATCACCAGCTTAAACAAGCCCTCGCAGCTCTGTCAAAGCGTGCCAGTTGCTGCTAGGTGGCGCGCCCAGATGCGATATATATTTAATATATTAGTAATATTTCATATTTGTGTACTTCGAAAGTTTTTTCATCCTCGTGCGACGCGTGAGAAGCTACTAGTGCGGTAGCTACGTCGTTACCAAAGGTCGACAAAGTATCGATCAACGAACAACTTTCTCTGCTATTATAAAAAAAGCGTCTATCAAAGGCACCAAGGCTTGCCCTCCAACCCAGTGACCCAGTAATCTGCACTAGAACTAGATGCTCGCTAAAAGGTGTGGAGTGGTGGCGCGTGCTCGACAGTCGATGTATCGACGTTTCAGGTCAAACGACCACTGAGTGCTCTTGAAGTGGGAAGTAGGGAGGGGGTGGTGTCGATAGTTTTGAGGGGTAAATACCGGAGTGAATTAGTGACAGGTGTTCAGAAGACTGTATTAAGGTTTAGTGATTAACAAAGCGGATATGATCAGCATTTAACTTATGATTATTACAAGCATAAGACATTGAGAGAACTCGTTACTTGTGCGCAGAGGAACACCTTGATAATGTTCGATCACACTCATTAATTAATAATTAAAAAATGAAATCAGTCTAGACTCAAACGGTAACAGTCAAATGTGATGGGTAGAAAAAAAAACATGAATACCAACAGTTTGCCGTCTAGTCCCAGTTATTTTCTTCAAAATTGAGTTAAAATTTCAAATTCGGCCGAGTTGATAGACTCACAGCTTCGATTTTCTTTAGTTAACCTTGATTACTAACCTGAACATATCGGTACCGCGGCACACCCCTACCCGATCGCTGTCTAAGTGCTAGAGGGGCGGCACCGCGGCAGTCAGCGTTTTGCAAACGGGTTGAGTGTCCAGGTGCTTGGCTGAGTATGGCGCGTGGCCGGATATGGGACAAGCCGATAATGGGCCACGCCACGTAAGATACGCTTCATTGGGGTTACTGTGCCTTTTATACGTTGGTATAACGGTGTATTCCCGTTCGTCCGGTGTATCCTCGTTCGTCCCCCTGCCGTCTTCCCACAGGTGGCACGGCCAGGAATTAAAAAAAATATTATTTATTCCCGTTCGTCCCACTGATTTGGTCAGTGAGACGAAGGAGAATTAACTTAATATTATTTTAATAATTGTTCGAATGATATATGTTTAGCATTTCTTTTGTCTCGAGTCAACATGTATTATACCTACAAGAATTAGTAAAAAAACGTGGTAAAAATTACAGTCTGTCATCAAGTCAATTATTTTATTATATTATTTTAATTTATTGTGAATGTGAAGACTATGTAGGTCATTGCTTTTTTTTTTTTGTTTGTTTTATTTTTTCTCTGTTATTTTTAATCATGGTCTGGCAGTGTGAGTAATCTATGCGGCCTACCCCAATGTCCTTTCTTGGGTATTGTTCGTCGAATCATTGAGCTCCTTAAGTTCTGAGTTGAGCTGCGCGATTACTGACAAATGCGTGCACTGACTGGACAGGTCCTCTCAATCTGTGTGGTTCTTTCCTCAAAAGACCATTTCAGACACCAATCTACATGGTCTTCACATGAAGTGACCAAGATTATGTCTGGACTTTATAAGAGACTGTAACCTCTGAGTTTGTTTCGGCCTTTCTTCTCAGAGTAGTCAGATAGGAAACGCCGACCTAATTTAGTTTAAAAAAAAAAATATTGACTTGGTAAAAGTGTTTGTACAAACCTACTTACAGAAATAAAAATCATTTATCATTTAAGTTTAGGTATGGGGCTGACTGCAAAGGTTGCCCCATGAGCACAAAATGCCTCATCACTCGTAGAGAATGATTACGAGTACTGTAGACCAGTGTAAATTTGTAAGTAAGCAAGTTGTGGAAACTGCAACACGATACACAGATCTGTATTTGTAAGTAAGCAAGTTGTGGAAACTGCAACACGATACACAGATCTGTATTTGTAAGTAAGCAAGTTGTGGAAACTGCAACACGATACACAGATCTGTATTTGTAAGTAAGCAAGTTGTGGAAACTGCAACACGATACACAGATCTGTATTTGTAAGTAAGCAAGTTGTGGAAACTGCAACACGATACACAGATCTGTATTTGTAAGTAAGCAAGTTGTGGAAACTGCAACACGATACACAGATCTGTATTTGTAAGTAAGCAAGTTGTGGAAACTGCAACACGATACACAGATCTGTATTTGTAAGTAAGCAAGTTGTGGAAACTGCAACACGATACACAGATCTGTATTTGTAAGTAAGCAAGTTGTGGAAACTGCAACACGATACACAGATCTGTATTTGTAAGTAAGCAAGTTGTGGAAACTGCTACACGATACACAGATCTGTATTTGTAAGTAAGCAAGTTGTGGAAACTGCAACACGATACACAGATCTGTATTTGTAAGTAAGCAAGTTGCGGAAACTGCAACACGATACACAGATCTGTATTTGTAAGTAAGCAAGTTGTGGAAACTGCAACACGATACACAGATCTGTATTTGTAAGTAAGCAAGTTGTGGAAACTGCAACACGATACACAGATCTGTATTTGTAAGTAAGCAAGTTGTGGAAACTGCAACATGATACACATATCTGTATTTTTGTAGGTAACAATCAAAACAACACAATAATGTACTTGTGGAAAATTTATTCGTGATTTTCGAAGTAGTAAAATAAAAACTCTACTATCAACACGCTAGATAATTTATCAGTGATTAACTCTATGTGCCTCGGCTCTGCTGTGATTACTGATAAGGCACAAACACCTTATATTACCGCACAAACCCATTTCTAACCCTGAATCACACTTGATCGGGAATTTGAAGCTTCAGTTCACCACACATAGTTCAGATTCCTTTGTAACTTTTTGGTCATGACATATTTAAAGTATTGTAACATTGCATTGTGTTATTTAATAGTATGTATTTGCATTTGATGTCTACATTGAATGACATTTATGGCACCGAGATAAGGTTCAAATTGGAATGATTCAGACATCATAAATAAAACTACTATAGTGTTGTTCACCTGCTAACTACGATCAAGTTATATTCATTTTAAGACCAAAGATTAATCGTGTCATTTATACATGAAGAAATAATCTTTGTTTCCCCGGTTGGTCAATATGGACCAATATCCATGATGTACAGCAATGTATTAAGACTTTTAAAAATGTAATTCTTAAGCATTTGTATAGTTAACATGATTAAAATCTCGTCTCCATTTCTTTCATTACATAAACAGAGCACACTATCTAAATTAACGTTACCCCGGAATTTGAAAGCTCGTAAATGATTGGCTCTTTGGATAGTCAATCGGAACAGTTTACGTGAGTTCTGACCAATCCGAGACTTGTTCAAGCTTTCAGAGACCGCAATTCTTGTGAGGTCATATAACATTCTTTAACAATGATAAAGCAATGACATTAATTCATATTTTTATTATTTTCATTTGGAACTTTCAAGAGGAGCTTTCTAGCGGAGTACACAAACTTATATTGTAATACAAAAATCATACACACATTGAATAATTTGTATAATTATAAATTAAATATAAAAATTATACACACCGTAACTATTACATGAGTTACTTAAAAGAAAATTCATTAAAGATCTTGTATATTTTAATTGTATAAAAGATTAGGAAAAGTAACTACGTTTTCCTTACATATTGTATAGTATGTTTACACAATTTTCCCTAACATTCAAAACATAAAAACGCCTTGCCGAATAGAAAGAAAGTGATCACATAATTGTTAAGTAACGAAAAATATCATTTTGGACGGAAATAAAATTAAAAAAAAAATACCAACGCGTTTTGACTTAAAAGCTAATAATAATCTATTCGCTTATCCATAAGCAGTCTAAGTAAAATAAACTTCTATGAAAATGTTATAATAGAACCTAATAATAATCTTACCGACTAATTTGTATTATTGTATATTTTTTTTCTTGTCTTGTTAAAGCGATAAACGACCTTATGCGTGAACTATAAGATTCAATTTTATTCTACTGTCGTGTGAAATATAATATACGAGTATCTTTTATTTTTATAATACATGGATCATGGAAGAATTTAAACGTTTGGGTTAGTAACAAAAATAGAAGGCGCAAGATTTATAATAATATGATTATAGGTATAGTTGTATAACTTACACTTGTTCAATATTGCGATGAGGAAAATAATTCAAGAGTTTTTTTAGTAATAATAGGATTAGGTTTATAATAATTCAGTGAAGGCACGAAAATTTTACAAATGTATTTGTAGTGCACATAAGAAAACATATCCTTTTTAATATAGACAAATAATAATAAAAGTATTCGAGAGCTGTCAATTACGAGATCTTGTGTAACATTCATAGTATGTATAAAATACATGGTAGCATTATATTACATACTGTAACAAAATAAATATGAAAATTCACCACTTTAACACGTACAATCATTTATTCATAAAAAACCGGCCAAGTGCGAGTTGGTCTCGCACACGAAGAATATTTAACACGGTTTTTTTTTTATAAGTACTAAACGAATAATAATTTTCATCTTAAATTTTACCCATCGCAAAGATAACTTTGTATTTCATAATGCTACTGTGAATTACAAAGTTACTTTTTGCAGTTGCAGAAAATCGCCCATATCTAAACAAAATACCTTATGAATCAGCATTTTTAGTATTTGTTGATTAAATACAGTATATGGTACATGGTAATAAACAAGGATAATTGTAAAAAAATATTTAAAAAAAATTAATTCCATAAAAAAAGACCAAACCTGAAATCGCGAAAATAATCAGCTGTTCACATTTTGACGAATTATGCTAACATAAATGTACTGAACTGCTGATTTTTTTTTTCGCGATTTCAGGTTTGGTCCCATAGAAAAAATGTTTCATAATAATGAGTACAATGACCCCTTAAGAGGTTGTTGGTGTTTTACCAATAACCCTGTATACAGGGTGACTTGTAATTTGACGTATCGTCCTTCCAGGACGTGATAGTGTGACCCATTTGCAACAACTGAGCACCCCATAAAGCCTAGGCTAAAATTCATGGGATTCGAGAAAACCCAATTGTTGTTTTTTGTTTTAAATCTCCTAGTTTTCGTCACTAAATATCAATTTTCTCTAAACTCTCACATTTAATGGCCTTCATTGCTATTCCGTTTGATACCTAATACTTTAACGAACTTTTTGATGTAACCAAATTTTATAAAATTCGCCAAACAAAGGTCGCCAGTAATACCAACTGGATCAACAATACGGTGCTTTACAGATTGTAGTACCATTGCGGATGCTCCCTGCTGACGACGAGCACGTCCTTTCAGTAGCATATTGTTTCGTTGCTAAAAAATGCCACTATCATAATAACCAGAGCAGCTATTCCATTCGTACGAGCACAAATATTTTGATTTCAGGTGTAGAACCAGTTAAAAAGAGCTACTTCGGGCCCTTTTGAGTACGACCAAATAAAAAACCAATAGCGCTGTCAACAGTGAAGTGAGTCCTGTTTCGTAAACACGTATACTCAGAGCGAGGTGTAGTTTTGCGCATGCTTCACAGTATTGTTCGCAGCACTATGTCTTGGTTTTTTATTTGGTCTGACACCGAACTATTCATCAGGCTTGCGTGCTTTAGTGATGCTGTAGTGACCTACACAATCATACAAGATAAGATCATTCGTCCGGCCGCCGCCACGGCACGCAGCGCACTGACTCACTGAGCGACCGCCAGGGCGCGCGGCGCGCGCCGCGCCACCTCTCCCAACGGATGCGACACCTCTGCGGCCTGTGCGCCTGCGCTGACGATCGTATCGTGTAGCGACAACATCCCTGCGTCGAAGACCATCAGGCACTGACTGTGGGAAGCCGTGGCACCGTATCTACATGACGCGCCGCGCATGCGCCGCGCGCGGTTCCTACGTCATCTTCGGCGGGCTCCTGACCCGATCGCCCATTGGTCTACTGCTTCCTAGGTATCATACGTCAGTACCACCACCACATTGTCTTCTACCCGACGTTAATATAAGCCGATGTTTCATAGCAATAAAGACATTCCATTTTGATTCGTACTCATACGCTTCCGACTTTTATTTACCTACGAGAGACCTCTAAATTGCTATTACCAGCCGCATAGAATCTGTGTACTTCGAGAGTCACACGTCCGTTTTCGTCCGCGACGCAAGATCGTGGGGTCACCTGCGATGCTGTCGAGGCGTGCTACGCTTTGAGGTGACGTTGCGTGAGGATCGACGTGTTATTTGGACCATCACAATTGACTAATTTAGTTATTATTAGTTTTAGCTATAACATTTTAATACCAGTTGATTTATAACCAGGATTTCTATCGGGATTACTTCGGGGTTTAAGTAATTTAGTGGTCACGAACCGAAAACCGATTGCAATCGATTCCCTAGGTCAGAAATCAAATGCGTGGCTAAGAATTTACCATCCAATGCACCTTAAGTTTTCTCGAGGTCTCTTTCATTTAGGCCAAATTGCCTGTTCCTGAACTGTTTCTAATGATATTTAATTATAACTTTTTTTTTTTTTGGTGCGATTCTTTTTTATTAATAAATTATTATACGTGTTAAAATGATGAATTTTCATTTTTATTTCGCTATAATACGTACATACATAAACTCACGTCTTCTTCCCGTGAGGGTAGGCAGAAAAACAGAACGCCACCTGCTACGATCACACTCCTTTTGCCTCATTTACGTTCATACATCTGGTCATACACACACGCCGGTTGCGAGTACTACGCACCTGAACTTTTTTGAAGATCATCACCAATAAGGTCAGTATGTCCTCCTAGGGCGTCCTCTCCCGACGTTTCCACTCACATCTGCCTTGTAAACACGTTTTGTTAGTCACCTTTCATGCATCCTCTTAACATGACCAAAGCAACCCTCTAAGCATACTCTTTTCAATTGTTGTCACTACATCTTCTTTTAAACTACACCGTTTCCTTATCATATCGTTCCTCAGCCATAAATGAGAGCATTACAAGTAAGAGATTCATTAAAGATAGCTTGAAGCCTAGACGGGTGACAGCAAGTAGCCAGATGGCACTTCGTGGGAGAAATACTTTAGAATTTAATATAAGCGTCATTATTTCTGACACGAAGTAAGATCACACACACATTACTATAATATAATTTGCGTGAATTACATTTATGATTATCGATGTGAACGGGTTTACTCGCATGTATATTGCGAGCCGAACTCACAAGTTCTGAAAGACGAAACTGTAAGGATACTAGCTTATACCCGAGTTAGCTTGCCCCGCATGGAGTCCGGAAATTATTCCACGCCGGATAAAAAGTCTACCGGAGTTACATTTTATCGAAATTCGTTAAGGCGTGAAAAGGTAACAACAGACGAGAGTTACTCTTGCATTTATAATATTATAGTATTATAGTAGGGATGAGTGAACATGCGCGGGAGTAACATTTATAAAATTATCTCAAGGATATATAAGACAACAGGATGATTTATTCAAGTCTAGGTTTTAAGTCATATCATGACATTGGAATACTCAAATATTGTCCATAGTAATGTTTTGTGTTGTACTAATTTTCAATATTCTACACGTTAATTTTGATTTGGATAAATATTCTTGATATACAACTCTGTGTAATGCTTAGCAAAATAGCGTTTTGTAACGGCTTTCTATATTGCCTGCGTTTGCGCCGTTTTCAATAAGCAATGTGTGTTTATATTTTCGTTAGGGCTCTTACAGACAATAATTACAGCTTTTATACAGACAGTCTATTAACGCCCTAATACTGTACTATTATTTGTGTCCAAATAGTTCATTGAATTGATAAATACAAATATGTAGATTTTTAAGCACGCAGATAAATTTGGATACAAAATAAGAAGATACAGATAATCCACTGACCAGATAATCTCGCTCAAACATGGCTTGTAACAGTTTTTGCGCGAGTTCTTGATAACGTTTCCTATCAGTAGATTATAGGTACCTCTTGTGTTGCACTTTGTTTTGGAGCTCAGTAGAATTATTTCACTGTCACTACAGTGCTAAAAATCAGCCGTTTATAACCGCAAAGTTTTAAACGGCTGATTAAATTTACTGTGAATATGGAGAGCTAATATTACGTGGCTAGGTTGTAGGTATATCGTTCCCGGGTGGTTATTACGGCACAATATAAGTTCACCGTGTTCGGTATTAGTATTACGTGGGCAGGTATATATCGTTCCCCGGCGGCTCGCGCTCGGCGGGCGAGCACTAGATGAAGAACTCTCTACGCTTGGTGACGCGCGGCCCCGTGGCCGCCGCCAGAGCCGCCGCGTCCTGGTCGGCCGCGCCGTCCGCGCCGCGTTCCTCCTGCGTGCGAGAACACGGACATTAGTAATATTTCTTATTGCCGAGTAAATATTAATTAAATTTGTAATTCGGTAAAACTACATAACACGCCATTATATCAATGGCTATCCAGTTAACGAGTAGCTTGTTAAGAAATCAAGGTAATATACAAGTTACACACAAACAAATTATACATTATTTTATTTTTATAAAGTTTACATGTGAAGACGGTATTCCGTTCACGATACGTTGTGTACAAGTTTATGGCAGTAACCTAACGAAAAGTACTAGGCTTGCATGAACTCAAGATGGTATTTCATTAGTATTATTAAGTACTTTTTGTATACACGCTGCTTTTTTACTGCCTAGCGAGCTGCAACGATAGTGTTGTACTCATCATTATGTACAACTTTTAATATGGGATCAAACCTGAAATCGCAAAAAAAAAAAAACATCCGCTCCCTTTCCCCATTTTGACGAGATACACGAACATAAATGTAGGGAACAGCTGTTTTTTTTTTTCACGATTTCAGGTTTGGTCCCATAGTAAACGTTGTTCATAATGATGAGTACATCACTATCGTGGCAGCTCCCTAGCCAATAAAAAAGCAGCGTGTATATATAAATAACATAAACTATGTCCATCTGGAATTATGTCTCTTTCAAATGGTGAAAAAAAAAAAAAAACAATAAAAGCTAACCGGAGATAACCCTCCACATAGTATACATAAACTCACAGAGTATGCTCTCTTTCTCTTTATAATATTAATATAGACAAGTACGCTAATTAATAGTGCCGTGCTTTCCTATAATTTAGATACATGAAAGATCTATAATTATGACAAAGACTGTGGATTAATGTTAATGCTGTGTATGTGTTTAGTTAGTAAGCCTTTATTTATATAAATAAATAAATTCATATACTCGTTAGAAGTAAACTGACCTGTGTAAGATATTCTCCCTTGTGTCTTGATAGCGCTCGCACTAGCACAATGGCTACCACGATCAGTAACAGGAATATAAACGCCAGAACCGCTGTAAATACATAAATTAGCATTACAATCATAGACAATATAGTTTTTTCATTAAATTTAAAAGCAATCATCCTAATCATAATCGGTCAAGTTTGCAATAATTAAGATAATTGCTAATTAAAGTAATAAAAAAGGTAATTGAAAAGTTTGAAGCAAAAATACTGTCATATACATAACAGTTTATTTTGTAAACTATTCTGCGTTTCCTATTTAACTGCCAAACATGTAAACAAAACATTAAGTTCAGTTTGCGCTACAACTTCGAACATTTTTATTACGTTTTCGCTTAGCGTTCATTCTGACTTTTTTTCTTTTTGCTCGCCTCCTAAGGGTTGTGGCGTGATGTTAAATACCATATAACCTTCCTCGAGAATCGGGCTATGAAATGCAAGAAGATTTTTTGAATTCCGACCGCAAGTTTCAGATATTAGAGCGTTCAAACATAAAAAAAAACAAACGTTTTGGCTTTAATAAACTAGTATCGATTAAGTGTACTCACTGCCCAGGATAGCCTCGTCAGTGTTGTGCATGTCGATCTCGTGCTGCAGGTCTAGGTCGGGCGGCGGGCGCGTCTCCAAGCGCTCGGGAGGGTGCGTGACCGGCTCCACGCCGCAGAAGTCCTCGTTCAATACGCCGCCTACAGACATCATTTATTCAATAACAAATTTAAAGTATCCGTAAAGGAAGCATATCTGAGTCGTTCTTCTTTTTCATCGACAAGTGACATGTCTCCTCTTTACTAATCAGCCTTGACTGTTTCAAAAACACCACACGAACGTCATTTCTTTTTAATTAAACTACGACAACGGCATTAATTGAACTATCAAGTTTAGCTACAGTATAACAAAGTTCCCTCACCTCCCAAACTCCTAACATTAGGCGGCGGGTCCTGTTGGAACAGTAACTTCAGCGGGTAGATATCATCGAACTCCACGCGGCTGACACAGCCTACGAAACCTTCGTTCATACTCTCGTTGCGTCCGATGTACATGTACTGGATATTGTTGAACTATCAAGTTTAGCTACAGTATAACAAAGTTCCCTCACCTCCCAAACTCCTAACATTAGGCGGCGGGTCCTGTTGGAACAGTAACTTCAGCGGGTAGATATCATCGAACTCCACGCGGCTGACACAGCCTACGAAACCTTCGTTCATACTCTCGTTGCGTCCGATGTACATGTACTGGATATTGTTGAACTATCAAGTTTAGCTACAGTATAACAAAGTTCCCTCACCTCCCAAACTCCTAACATTAGGCGGCGGGTCCTGTTGGAACAGTAACTTCAGCGGGTAGATATCATCGAACTCCACGCGGCTGACACAGCCTACGAAACCTTCGTTCATACTCTCGTTGCGTCCGATGTACATGTACTGGATATTGTTGAACTATCAAGTTTAGCTACAGTATAACAAAGTTCCCTCACCTCCCAAACTCCTAACATTAGGCGGCGGGTCCTGTTGGAACAGTAACTTCAGCGGGTAGATATCATCGAACTCCACGCGGCTGACACAGCCTACGAAACCTTCGTTCATACTCTCGTTGCGTCCGATGTACATGTACTGGATATTGTTGAACTATCAAGTTTAGCTACAGTATAACAAAGTTCCCTCACCTCCCAAACTCCTAACATTAGGCGGCGGGTCCTGTTGGAACAGTAACTTCAGCGGGTAGATATCATCGAACTCCACGCGGCTGACACAGCCTACGAAACCTTCGTTCATACTCTCGTTGCGTCCGATGTACATGTACTGGATATTGTTGAACTATCAAGTTTAGCTACAGTATAACAAAGTTCCCTCACCTCCCAAACTCCTAACATTAGGCGGCGGGTCCTGTTGGAACAGTAACTTCAGCGGGTAGATATCATCGAACTCCACGCGGCTGACACAGCCTACGAAACCTTCGTTCATACTCTCGTTGCGTCCGATGTACATGTACTGGATATTGTTGAACTATCAAGTTTAGCTACAGTATAACAAAGTTCCCTCACCTCCCAAACTCCTAACATTAGGCGGCGGGTCCTGTTGGAACAGTAACTTCAGCGGGTAGATATCATCGAACTCCACGCGGCTGACACAGCCTACGAAACCTTCGTTCATACTCTCGTTGCGTCCGATGTACATGTACTGGATATTGTTGAACTATCAAGTTTAGCTACAGTATAACAAAGTTCCCTCACCTCCCAAACTCCTAACATTAGGCGGCGGGTCCTGTTGGAACAGTAACTTCAGCGGGTAGATATCATCGAACTCCACGCGGCTGACACAGCCTACGAAACCTTCGTTCATACTCTCGTTGCGTCCGATGTACATGTACTGGATATTGTTGAACTGTGCATCCGCCGAGTCTTTGATGTCGAAGTTGTATTCTTGAGTTTCATAACCGTCAACCTGGGAAGGAATTATTACTAATCATGGTTTTTGATTAAAATAATATCGCTAGGCTGTTTTATCTAGTCGTGTGATAAGAATCATAGCAAATATCAAGTGATGTGATATGAATGTATCGATGTTGTTTGGTGATTAATCAATCTGCCTAGCCTTTTCCGAACTATGTTGGGGTCGGCTAAGTCTAACTGGATGCAGCTGAATACCAGTATTTTACATGGAGCGACTGCCTATCTGACTTCCACAACCCAGTTATTGGGTAATACGATACCCCTTGGTAAGACTGGTTATCAGACATTCGGGCTTCTGACGACCCGTAACGACTGTCAAAGATCCACGAATGACAGGCGGGACCAACGGCTTAACTTGCTTTCCGAGGCACGGAGGAGTCTCGGTATGTAAAGATGGTCACCCATCTACGGACCAACCCCGGCAAGCGTAGCTTAACCTGATGGATCGACCCTTCGGGCTGTTATTACTTAGCCACGAGCTCCTCCGATGTTGTTTGATGATGTGATACGAATAATATTGATTTAATTATAATAGTCACAAAGCATGTTCTTAAGTTTTCACTTGACGATTCGTTTAAAAAGACGTAGGACTAGTGTTCCACGTACCTGTAACACCATAGTAGCTCCGCTGTTCTTCCTAGAAAGTCTCACGTCATGGTATTGCCCTAATGCGAAGTGCTTCCCTTGGAACACGATCTCTTGACGCTCGAAGCCGAAGTCAAACACCACGCGAAGATGACCTGTGTGTTAAATAATGATATTACTCGTATAACTGACTAGCTTTTTCCCGCGGCTTCGCCCGCGTGGTGTTCGGGAATTATCCCACGGGAACGTACTAATATAATAGGTTACAAAGCATCCTATGTCATAATCCAGGTCATGGTCTACACATGTGCCAAATTTCATCCAAATCCATTCAGCCGTTTTAGCGTGAAAGCGTAACAAACAACTACTTTCGCATTTATAGTATACCGACACTCGCAAATTATATTAGGTACATAAATTTAAAAAAAAAATTAACACGCTAATAAAGTTTCTATAGTAATATAACTCAATCATTATTCGAAAGACACGTGGCTCCAACTATTTATCATAAAAACATTATTGTTCTTTTCCTCGGGAACAGTACTTTTTTCGGCATGAAAGGTACCCTATGTCCATTTCTGTACACGTGACAACGTATACTTATGCTAAATTTCAGAATCATTGGTTCAGTGGTTTAGGCGTGAAAAGGTAACAAACAAACAAACCAACTTACTTTCACAATTATAATATTAAGTTAGGATTTAACCTGAGAAGAAACTTTTTGTCTCAATCTCTGTGTTGGGTTTGAGTCAAGTCTGTGTATCGAAGACAAGGCATATAATCATGACTCGGCTGAAGCTCGTCCAAGTCGCTAAATTGTCTATCTATATTATTTAGCATTACACGTCCATCCTTCCCTAGTCTGTGTATCAGCCCAAACACGCACATTCTAGCATAAATAATACTTTTTTAATAAATGTTACATAGGCAAAAATATTAGATTACAACTGTGTAACAAGTTTACTGTTAGACATCAAGGCAAGAGGCCTTTTCCACGCTTAAGGCCTGGTTTCTAACACGGCAAAGAAAGGTCAAAATCGTCTCCACTCAGTTTTGGTAACAATAAGCATTTCTTCAAATACATCTCTATCACCATATAACCCGCCCTGTAATCCCCAAAAGGTTAGGTAGAGGTAGAGGTGTACCTATAGCAGGGTACATCCACATTTCGAGTCTATCTATATACATATTCATGTAAAACGAGCAGGAAATACTAACACATTTTTAAATTAAAGTAAACAAGTAAAGACTCACCAGAATTAGAAACCTGCAGCGTCAAATATTCTCCAGAGATGTTAGAGTAGAACCCTAACAAGAATCCCTTAGGGTTGGTGGTGGTGAAGCCGACGCGGATCTTCTCGGCGATGGTGGAGCGCCACGAGCCCAGGAAGTCGTACTTTATTATAGAGTTGGGGCGCAGGTTCACGCCGATCTCTGTGGGGAGGAAATTAGGTTTGGTTGGATGGAACTGAGGAATGAACACTTTCTAAAGTTCCCATGATAGAAAGAGATGGGAAGATTCACCAATCTTCCCATCTCTTTGTTGTATATCTTTGTTGTTGATGTTGTAACTGGTGTTGCATTCCAGGTGATCATAGATCGTCTTTTACGGCCTGGACACGACCTAGCTTAGCGCGGGGCGGCGAGCGGTAAGAACAAACATACTAAAATGTATGAAGCAGCTGCATGTGGCGCCTCGTGGAGTGCTTCATACATTTTGATATATCGGATAGCAGCAAGGTCAGGCATCTTTCTAAAAAATTTTTGAACTAATAGGTATTTTGTGCACTGTATCTAGGTTTCTATCAAAGTGGGAAATAAAAATTTGCAGAAACAAATTCAGTATAAGCCTCCAAAAATCTGCTTTTTTACACAATTTTGACCTGAACTTTGGCCGTTCCTAATGTACTCATAAATTGTAAAGAAAACATATCGATAGAAACCTCGCACATGTAAAGGAGATCCTAAATGACAAACAGTTATTTCACAAACTTGTAAGGCTTGCTAAAAACACGTATTTCCTGGAACAAGATTCATAACATTTCCGCACACTATTTTTCGTTCAATGTTATCGCGTTCTCACTTGCTTGTTAGTCAACGGGCGTTGCGCATGAAACAACGAGCTTTTCGATCATTCTCGCTTTGACGATAGACGGGCCGGGAAGGGCCCTCTTAAATGGATTAAATAACATTTAAGTGTGTTGCTATAGGTATTGAATTCAATAACGTTTGACAATGATTTTGACAATTTTTTTTTTCTCTTATCATCTATCTAGTCTGCACTTCCAGCGCACGGCGAAAGGCCTTGCTCCCCCTTTTCCTTTTTTTCCTTCTGTAACAAACCAGCACCCTAATTGCGTAACACAGTTTCAATCACAATCCGAGAGTTTTGAAGGATGTTTCTAATCCATTGCTTCATAGTTTTAATAAATTCGTCTGCTCAACAACGTAAATAACGCAATGAATATGGCTGAACTGTCAAAATTAAAGAAAATGCGATCAATTGTCATTTTATGTGTTACACAATTACCCCGGCAGTCCTCTTAGTAGGAGTGATGCTCGCCCCAAGGCGTTGTATTGCAATAGCATTCAATGAAATGTGTACACTCACCATCAGCACAGATGGGTCCCTTGAAGGCGGTCCAGCGACAGTCGCACGAGTACGAGTCGAAGCCTTCGAGACACGTGCCGTTGTTCAGGCACGGCGACGAGGAGCACTTGCCCTGGCAGCCCTCCGATATGCCGTACAGACCTGACAGAAAAATATATTTATTTATTTGCATGTGAAATTTAATAATAGATGTTTACCTATGAAATTGCCGACTTACATAGAAAAATATCAAACAATTTTCTTAAAAGAAATATTGTCGATGCACTTTCGCCATTTTAATTAAAGTTCGTTGATGCGTCTGCTATAGATATCGTGGGAACGGGAATGGATAAATACTTTAAGGATTTAAAATTTTTCCCCGGGGCTAATTGTTGAGATCAAAATTTCCAGAACGGAAGCGATCAAACCAAACACGCACGGTCCGTTCACTTGCGGTACCGTATCCATACACGTCGTTAATATAGCGTGCTGTCTGTGCTGCGTTGGTGCCACGACGGAACTTGTTTCGAAAACAGCGCGCAATTTCGATTTTTCCATGATTACAGAAACATCGATATCAAAGAAAAATCGACGGTGGGAAAACAAATGAACAACTGATTTTTTTGAAATGACATGCCATATTACAAAATTAATTTGAATTTGAAATTCTAAACAGAATGAAAGACATTGATCTTCACACTAGCCGGTATCAAAAATCGGCAATTTCTTAGGTAGACCTATTATTTTATGCAAGGCATTTTTCCCCTATTTATTACTAGCTTCTGTCCGCGACTTGGTCTGCGTGAAATTCCTTGTTTCCTTCGTTTTCGCTTGGCGTGCTTTCACTTTTTTTTTCCTTTGTTCAGCTCCTTTGGGTCGTAGCGTGATGTCAAATAGCCTATAGCCTTTCTCAAGAATTGGGCTATCAAATGCAAAAAGATTTTTTTAAATCCGTTCCAGAGATTAGCGCGTTCAAAAAAGAACATATTCTTCAGCTTTATTATTAGTTTAGCTATAGATTATACGAGGTGTAATTGAAATAACAGTAAACCTCTACAGGAGCCATTGTTACCAGCATTATGAACTATTTTTACTGAGGGATCAACATTGAACTCGCAAAAAAACCAGCTGTTCTCTTCTGTATCAGAAAGGTGCACATAAAAGCTATACTTGGTGATTTTTTTTCAGCGTCTTGAAAAAAATAGGGCATAATAGGTGAACGGAGTAGAAGCCTATGACATACTTAGCTTTTTTTATGAAAGTTTTTTTTTTTTTTTTAATTTGTAATCCGATTTCGATAATTTATAACGATCTATAAAGTTTTTTTCAAAATTTCTGGTTTTATTGTTCCAGTTTACTTCAAATGTAGTATTTATTGATAGAACAATTGGGTCTAAACTATTTAAAAAACAAAACAAACAAAAAAACTAGGTATGCCATAGGCTTCTACTCCATTCTCCTATGGTACCCATTTTTTTTCAAGACGGTAAAAAATATCATCCAGTAGATAGCAGTGCAACAAGGTTTCTTGTGCGCCGGGCGACGCATCAATATGCAATTGTAGTGGAAAGTGCTTTCCTTTTATCAGATAACATCAAACATTTCTATATAGGCGCAGTAGGTAAAACTCGCTACCACTCAATAAAAAGCCTTATTGACAGACCACGAAACGATTAATTTTCATCACACAACAGAAGAAAATTTCCTACCTCTTCTAGCATATCCCCTGAGATCCACAGGTCTTCCATTGAGCAGTAAAGCTCTCATGCAGCCCACAAAGCCGTCCTTCCGGTCTAAGGCGGCTCCTAATGCGAGCCCGGTAGTGAGGTGTAGCGCACGCACTGGCTCCTTGGCTGTGCGTATCTCGTTCTTTAGAGCGCCGTCTACAACCACGCGAGCCTCTTTCCTGGTGGAAGAAAAATATAATCCATCGCGATATATAAACTCCTTATAACTCTAACATTAAACCTTGTGAAATAACTGTTCCTATTGTTTGCTCCAAACGTAGATGAAACAGAAAACGTACTCGTGAATGTTAATTTGTAGTGCCAGGTGCCACTTACAAATTGAGTGCTTTGATTTGATTATTTGAATACTTGAACTCGACATTCTAATTTTAAATCATATTAAAGATTTTTCATTTGACAATTGTGGTTAATTTTGTAACCTCAATTTTCGTCCATGATTTTTCAATTTCAATTTAATAATGTTCTTTAATAACAATTGTTGGAAAAATTGATGAAGTATAAAAGTTGAAACCTTCTAAGTACAGATGAATGTGTTACTAATTTCCTTTAGTGAATGATTCCATGAGAATTTAAACTGAAAAGGGTTTGTTTATACTTTTATCACATACTTTTGGAACAGATCATACAAATAAAAATCCATATTTAAATAAATAAATAAATAATAAAAAATTTATTAACAAATGTGGGTTCAATTCATCTATCCTAATCAAAAACACAATGTACAAAGTTTTGTGTAGATATTTTAAAGATAGAGTAAACGACGATGTCTGTGCTAGTATTAACTGTGTGACAGACACCGGCGCCTTCCTCCTACAATCACTTTAACCCATATATGCCCAGAACTACTTTATTTATTGTAAATTATAATTTATAAATATTTTATTTATAAATTATTATTTACTCATTCTAAATATGAGGATCTCGTGGCTAAGTAATAACAGCCGCACGGGTCGATCCATTAGGTTAAGCTACGTTTGCCGGGGTTGGTCCGTGGATGGGTGACCATCTTTTCATACCGAGAGTCCTCCGTGCCTCGGAAAGCACGTTACGCCGTTGGTCCCGGCTGTCATTCAAGGATCTTTGACAGTCGTTATGGGTCGTCAGAAGCCCGAAAGTCTGACAACCAGTCTTACCAAGAGGTATCGTATTACCCAGTAACTGGGTTGTGGAGGTCAGATAAGCAGTCGCTCCATGTAAAATACTGGTATTCAGCTGCATCCGGTTAGACTGGAAGCCGACCCCAACATAGTTGGGAAAAGGCTAGGCAGAACTCATTCTAAATATACAATAGAACCTACTTACATAGCCTTGCATTAGATGGCGTTTTTTTTTACATTTTACTGTGCTAATAAACGATTTACGAAGCTTTTATGAAAGTACTACTTCTTGTTTCGTTTTCGAATCAATGGGCATATATTGGTTAATTAACAAGCTATACCGTGACACAATGATTTGCTATTGTAATGTTATAATGTTACAAATAGTTCTGGTACAATTTATATTACGCTCATTTAAGGTTATTTAAAAAGAAAAATTTAATTTAATATACTTAATTGATAGAAAATAATATATTTATTTTAATTTTAAGGCATGCAAGGAAATACGTGAATGTGTGGGTACAAGTGAGGGTGTGTGCGTGTGTGTGTGTATGTGTGTGTGTGTGTTGGGTGTACGTGTGCTTAAGCGCTTATTATTTATGATTCCCTGAAGAACAGTCTTTCAGTGTCGTCGTAAGTAAGACCCTGAAGGTATTGGTTTACTACGGTCTTACACTTATATTTTGGAAGGGGATATATGTTGCAAGTTTTGTTAATTGCATTATAAAGGTGGCCACTCAAACTCAAGTAGCTACGACTTGCTAGAGCAGTTTTCATTCTAACAGAAGGGCAAACCAGGTCTTTACGTCGTTTATTTATAAGCAATTTGGGGTCATATTTGAGAGAGAAGTGCTTACGTAGTATTATATTGAGCGTACAGAATTGCCTGCAAGTGAGTACCGACATGTCCTTGTATAATTGGGTTGTAGAGTAGCGATACGGTTTGTGAAGCATCGCCTTTAAAACGGCCCTCTGCGCCCTCTCAAGGCGAAGCATTAGGGTCTTAAAAGTGCCACCCCAAACTGAGATGCAATAAGTTAGGAGTGACTGAACTAAGGCAAAATAAACAGTTTTCAACAGTGGGAAAGCAACTACATGTCTGAGCTTTTTCATTGGAAACATAAGCTTACGCACACGAGATACTGTTACATCTACATGTTTATTCCAACTTAGCGTGCAGTCAATGTGTACTCCTAGATACTTCACGCAAGATGTTCTTTGAATAGGAGAGCAATTACAGATGTTAAGGGCAGGATGGGAGCATCTATGAACCTTTATATCCGGAATGCCAGGCTGTGTAGAAGAGTTTGCTGAGAAAGCAACATAGTGGGTTTTGGAGACATTTAATGTTAGTAAATTACAGGAAAGCCAGTCCATCACTATACCAAGAGCATGTTCAGCCGAGCGGTGAGCAGAGGCCCAGGTATCTCCACAAGGATTTTGCAGTCCGGTATAGTGAGTTGGCATAGCCTGTTCACATATACAAGAAAGAGAGTAGGACCCAGCACACTGCCCTGCGGGACTCCATAAGATAAATACTCATCGTCACTAGTGTAGTTCTCTACTCGCTGGCTACGATCGGTGAGGTAGTCGCAAAAAATCTTTAGAGCAACATCTCTTATTCCTAATGCTTCCAATCCGTGTAAAAGGATGGGAGTAGAGACCGTGTCAAAAGCCTTGGCTAAATCTAAGAATATACCTATCGTTTTAGTCCTGGTGTCGAGATTCTTAGTGATGTGATTTGATAGCTCAAGCACAGCATACTCAGTTGATTTGCCTTTCCTGAAGCCGTATTGGTTTGAGGCAATTGCATTATTGTGTTCTAAATAATTCATTAGTCTCTTATTTAAGATTTTTTCTAAGATTTTGGACAAGGCCGTGAGAACCGATATAGGCCTATAGTTTTCGACACGGTCTCCATCCCCGCCCTTAAATACAGGTGAAACTAATGCCTTTTTGAAGGCATTTGGGAAGATTCCCTTAGACAAGCACAGATTGCATACATGAGTGATTGAGGGGATAAGAACATGCCCAGCAGATTTAATAACTGAAGCAGGTATACCATCGTAGCCAACCGCACAGTTATTTTTTAATTCTGTGATTATGCTGTTTACCTCAGCAAAATCGGTCTCGAGCAAAACCAAAGAGTTTCCTTGTGGGTTGGATAAAGAATTAAAATCAAAGTTTGAATTATTAATATGTTGAGCCTGCTGTAGCTTCTGAGCAAGATTACCTCCAACATTTGCGAAGTAATTGTTTATAGAGTTGACAGAGGCATCAGGATCACTGCAGATATTAAGGAGATCCCCCGATTTACTTGTGGGTGTTGTTTTTTTTATAACTTATGGACTTTATGATATCCCAAGTTGCTTTGGGATTTCCACTGGCCTTTCGGAGCTCATTCTGTTCATATGTGCATCTAATCGTCTTTAGCAGGTTATTACAACAATTTCGATATCTTGAATACGTTATTTTATCTATGATATTTTTAGGATTCTGCATTGACTTTAAATGTAGTTTGTCACGATTACGTATGCATCTCAAAAGACCAGGAGTGATCCATGGCTTAACAATTCTCTTTCTGTGCGGTACTCTTTTTAATTTACTGTGCTCGTTTACTGAGTCTGATAAAATAGAGATGAGCAGCTGCGCACTTTCATTAGGGTCTGTGCAATCCAGAATTCTAGAGAAATCCACGTTTTCTAAGTGACTAATGACACTAGGAAGATCAATCTGGCGGATCATGCTTTTAGGTTTCTCAACAAAAGAGACAGATTCAAGGCCAAATAAAACAGGTGAATGGTCAGTAAAGAATGAGTCCAGAACTAGCAAATAATAGCACCGTCTTATCTGTATTTTGTTTTTTTTTTTTTGCCTTCCGAAAGTGCCTGCTGTAAAAAATCTAAAAGCAGAGACTGACTTGTAACGTTTGTTTGTAATGTAACGAGTTTCTGTAACACGTTACAGAAGTGCAGCGAGCGAAGCCGCTCGATGCAACTATTGTGAGCGCATGTTTGCAAACAAGTCAGTGCAGGTTGAGCCACGTGCTCGAAGCGAGCGGTCGCCGCGTCTTGTGTATCGCCGTTTTGTAACCAAGCTCGCCTCGAATGCAAACAACCAATACAAGTCAGTCTCCGCCTTAATATAAACTAATTATTTGACTTTTGCGTGGTGTTTTTGTAATCGCCGAAGATTGTTTAACACATTATCTGCTTAATTCTTTATGCAAACGCTTCTTTATGCTACACCCTTACCGACCCTTATTTTACGATGTTTTCGAAACAATAGAGACGCACAACGAACGCACAGGTGCGGCGCGCCGCACTCGAAGAAAGTTATGTAAATTGTATGGACGCGCATACGCGCCGTCAAGCACCTGGTGAACGTCCGAAAACGCGCATGTGCGTCTGCCGCGCCTAATGTATTAACCCAGGCGTGTTGCACTTTTTATTTAAACCCTAAAGTAGTTAGACAACATTCAAGTTCCAACATACCTGTTCCTCTCAATACTGACGGAGTGCCAGTTGTTGTCCGCGAGCCGGTTGCTGGTCTCGACCGACACGCCCAGCGGAGTATCGCCCACTTGGAACTGGAACTGAAGCTGGTCTCCTCCGATGATGGACAGTTTAATATAATCTTGAGGACCCTGAGAGAAATAGAAAATATATTCACGCTTTTTTTGTAAAGAGCTTAATCAATCTTTAGGCCGTTTAATGCGTCCTGTTGTAAATCCGTAGCTCAACTAACGATAATTTTAAACAGCTAGTACGCACAGTTTTCAAAATGTACGTTAGAAATAAAGCGCGAGGGAGACGGGCACGGACGCGAAGGGACGGTTTCGCAGGCATTCATATGTCGTCTTTTCTCAAACACGGTGTTGCGGCCTGTAAGTCTACCCAAGATACGATAACACCCCAGTGATAAAATGCAAATGTTTCACAGAAATCCTTACCTTAGAATGTAGAAGCACAGCATTTTCCCTGGTGGTCTTGAACTCGAAGTAGATGTCGCCGCTGTGTCCCAGGTCGAACATTGGCAGAGTGATGATCGCGTCAGATATACGGAATGTTACTGCGTTGCTGAACAAATCTGTTGAGGGAATGTTTTGCTTAGATATTTAGTATTGAAAACACGACCTGAAAACCCACCTCCACCACCACATATCACCCTTTGGTGGTATTTCACTCGCGGTGACATATCACCAAAGGGTGGTAATGACCTACCATCCTTCGGTGGTATGTAATAGTAATATGAAATGGGTGTAGCATCTTGTGTAACGGTTGTCTTTGTTGTAGATGTCGCCACAAACTAATGTAATTGGCCGATGCCTGGTTTATGTTAAACTAGCTGACCCGACAAACGTTGTCCTAATTTCAATAATTCACATAAAATTCCCATAGAAGTTGCACTTTCAGTTCTCCCGAATTTCCCAATGTTCCCGGCAACTTTTCAAACATTTTCTTTCATACAAACCTGTTGTCCAGACAATTACAAACACAACAAAAAAAGAATTATCCAATTTGGTGCAGTCATTCAGAAGTTATGCGCGTACATACATTTCGGCGATTCATTTTTATATATTTATATAGATTAAAATAAATAATTAATTAGGCAATCATGTATTGACAATATGACGTTCGAAAAGTGCTGATTCTCAGTCTAGTTTGAATAAATAAAATAAATAAAAATATTTTATTTCAGATCCATACAAAATAACAAGATTATAATAAGATTAAAAGATTACAAAAATAGTAGATAATTCAAATTGAAATTAATATTATCAAATTAATCTATCAGCAGCAGTCTTCCAAGATTCCATTGCAGCTGCCACGCATTCTGCAGATCACGAATATCTGTCCTTTTGCGAATGATGGCATGAAAGCCATCAGAGCGAAACAGCGCGAACATCCCCGATGCACTACAGAAACGTGGCAGCCCCAACATCATAACTGAAGATATTATTATACTGGACGCGTACGGCATCCAGCGATCTTTTAGTGTGACGGACCCACAGACTTCCAGTGTATAAGTTCTGATAATATGCGTTAAAAAGCGTAATCTTCACTTGTTCAGAGCAACGGAACAATCTGCGGGCCAGCATGTTATCTCTGACCGCTAGAGCCCTACGCTCCCTCTCAATGTATCAAATGACTTTTGATTTTGATTCAAGGCTCAATGCCGTAACAAATGACTTTTGATTTTGATGGCGCAATCATCTTGTGTCAAATCCAATTAATGTTTTTCTATTTCAATTCAGTTGTCACAGCTGTTTAGCGAGCGTTCTATATTCAAACAAGGAACCTTTATAATGTTGTCGTGTCCACCTGTTTTTTTTATCTATATTTCATCCGTTGTCTCTGGAAATCAACAATTACAATAATAATTGTGTCTGGTCTTATTAGTTTGCCATCCCCAGCCGCGGCATACCAGCGTGCCCGTGAGGTCCTTATCTACGTAGACCGCAAGATCCGTTTGGAAGGGCCATGTAAGTAATAGATATAGAAACATTAGCTACATACCGTCTCCTTCACACAGCAGCGGTCCGAGTGTGTAGCGTCCTTCTTTCTCGTCGAGATGAGAGCCGGTGTCACCGAACCGCAGTTGTTTTACTGGTAAGAACTCTTTCTCTGTGATCTCACCGCCGTCCACTTGGAACTCTGAAAAAGAATAATAACATGTAACATAGAACAACAAACTGTGATTTTTTTTTTAAAGTTAATTGCGAACGTAATGTGAATTTCGCTTTGGGTGGGGAACCCGCGCTGTTTTGCACAGTAAGGTTGTGTCAGCTTACACACGTGACTATTAGGGTACACGACTCGAACTTACTAAATAACACTTGTTTGGCTCCACTTTTGTATGTGATATTAACACGCTAATAAAACACCCATTTTGTTTGTCTTGTACAGTTAACCGCACGCCTATGGTGTTACATTTGACTTTGACAGTGCCTTCATTTTGAGGAAATTTGTACGTTCAAAGGTAAATAACCTTTAATGTCAATACTTTTTAATGTTCACTATTATTTTTCCAATCGTTTATTTTATTTTATTTTATTTTATTATTTTTGGAAAACTTACAGCTAATCAGACACAATAGTTGCTAAGTTTAAAACAAGATGATGGCCAATTACAAGTTTTCACACATAGAATAACAATTAACATTATACTAGGTAGCAGACAGTGTAATTTTTGCGTTCTGTATATTCGTATATAATGCAAGGACTACGTTATTTTGTCGAAGAAGTGATTGCAAAGAGCCTTCTTTAATTTAGGCACACTAGTATTGAAAAGATCTATGTCAACTTTCCGACAGGTTTCATTATACATACGGCTCGCCCTTATCATGTAGGAATTTTGTCTGTAAGTTGTTCTTGTTACTGGTAGGTGCAACAAACGAGGTTTACGCAAAAACGAAGAACATACTCGCAGCCCAATTTTGCTCAGCAGCTCGGGGACGTCATTAGATCCGTTTGCAATTTTAAATAAAAATGCTAAATCAAAAATTTTTCTTCTTTCATAAAGTGGAAGAACATGGAATTTTTTACACCGCAAGTTGTAATTAGATAGGTATGTTTTAGAACGGAATTGAATGTACCTAAGGAATTTTCTTTGTATACTCTCTAAACGATCGATATAAATATTATAGTTGGGGTTCCAGACTTGAGAGGCATACTCGAGGTGACTACGAACAAAGGAGCAATATAATATCTTAATAGTCTTAATACTTTTAAGATCAGACGAGACTCTGCAAATAAAACCTAGTGCTTTCGACGCTTTGTTGACAATATTATTAATGTGAGTATCAAAAATAAGCTTTGAGTCGAAAGTAACCCCGAGGTCTTTAATAGCATCGACCCTGGTTACTGAGGTATCTAAGAGTTTGTAAGGAAAATGGATAGGGTGAGGTTTGCGAGTGAAAGAGCACGCATGGCATTTGGAGACGTTTAGGTTCAACTTGTTACTATTGCAGTAGGCTTGAAAGGTGTCAAGATCCTCCTGCAGTAAGAGAGCATCTACATGGGTGGCAACCTGTTTCATGATCTTCATATCATCAGCATAAAGCAGTATTTTAGAATGACGAAAACAGGAAATCACGTCATTAATAAAAATATTAAATAAGAGAGGCCCCAGTAACGACCCCTGAGGAACTCCCGAGGGAATACGCATAGCTCTAGATGAGTAACCGTTCAGCACCACAGTCTGACATCTGCCCTCAACATGCGACGCAAACCACCTGAATAGGTTACCCCTGATGCCCATGGATAAAAGTTTACGCATTAGCATTACATGGTCAATTTGATCGAAACATTTGCTGTAATCGGTATAAATAACGTCGACCTGGGACCGAAGGGACATGGACTTCGATAGAAAATCACTACAAATAACTAAGTTGGACGTGGTAGACCGACCTCTTAAGAAACCGTGCTGATGATCGCTGAGACTTTGTTTGACAGCCGAGTAAACTTGCTTATATACAACTTTTTCCAGAATTTTTGCAAACACACACAGTTTGGAGATCGGTCTATAATTCTCGACGGAAGTCTTTGGCCCCTTTTTGTGTATCGGTGTTATATATGCCGACTTCCAGATCATGGGTACCACACCCACAGCAAGTGATCTTTTGAATAGTATCGAGAGCGGGACAGCAAGACTTTTAGTACAGTTCACGATGAAAACCGGCGGAATGTTGTCCGGGCCCGCCGACTTATTTACGTCAATTTGTTTTAGCAGCCTGTGAACCTCATCCACACTTATTTCCACCGAACTGATATCAGATGTGCACTGTGTCGCACTGCCATGGTCCACGTCATATGAAATAGGGCCATTGCCAGCACCAGTGCCTAAGAGAAAATTCGAGTGAAAATAGTCACCAAACGTTGCAGATTACGTCACCGTCGCTAGAAGACAGCTGCCCAAAGTGTAGAACCGAGGGATATGAGTTTGATTGTTTCCTCGTCTTAACATAACTCCAAAAGGCCCGAGGATTTTTAATTATCTCTGATTCTATTCTTGTTAAATAGTCGTCAAACATAATCTTTTCTAGGTCTTTAACCCGCTCTCTCAACAAAGCAAAACTTTCAAAATCTGATAAATTCCCGTATTTTTTAAATTTAGTATGATATTTAGCCTTTTCTTTAATTATTTTAATCAACGGGCTTCTGTACCAGGGTGGATACTTCGATTGGGAAACTGCTGTTTTTGTTGGTATAAAGGTATTACGTAGCCTATCAATAACAGTGTAAAAGTATGTGAGGGCGTCTGGGTGAATATTTGACCTTTTAACCGCCGTCATTACCTTCCGCCAAAAGTTGATGAAGGAGAATATCGTTAATGAAATATTTCATCAATTCCCAGAATCTGCTTAAGGACCAGAATCAGGAATTGCTGAAATATTTCATTAAATATATTCTCCTTCATCAACTTTTGGCGGAAGGTAATGACGGGCGGTTAAAAGGTCAAATATTCACCCGTCTTCTAACGTTGGTTGTCATGTCATGTTATATTCTAACGTTGGTGATGTTCTATATACCATCAGGTTTCATATGCTCTGCGTCACAGTTGCACCACTTGGTGGGATCGGCACAGGATCCCAGTACTCCACACTGACACATCCTGGAGCCGGGCGTGGCGCCGGCCCAGTAGTCCATGCGCTGGCCGGTGCGGGACACCCACCAGGCGAACGGGTGGAACGAAGACTCCTCGCCTGCGAAATAAAACCAACTTATTGTTAACTTTAAAATAACTGAATCCTGAGAGTGATAAATAAAACCAGAAGTGCATCTTCTGTCAAAAGCAATAATTGTCAATGCTAAGCAAACTCCTACACTGAGGCACAAATTGACCGTTAGCCTGCCACACCATCGTATGTTTTCTGGTTATACACATATTCCTCACTCGATAAACAGATTTGCAAATGGCATACAATAAACAGTGATTAGTAATTCAATCAAGTCCGTGAATCCCAGAGTTTTGAGTAGTTTATTTCCGAGATAAGGATTCATTCGTATCAAGAAATAATTTCCTACATTATTAAAATGACACTTACTTGGCGAATTCAACAATCTGGAATGCTTGCACATGTACTCGAGATGCTGCATGCAGTTGTCGGACCTGTTGAGCAGCGCCTCCAGCTGTGCGCGGCCGGCGTCGTAGCTGATGTCTTGGCGGAAGCTGCCCGGCTCTTGGTAGCCGTCCACTACCGTGTTCTGGGAGCTAGAGTGCTGCACCGCCGTTATTATGCGACCGTCCGCTGTTAAAATGAAAGGAGAAAAGGGTTAAAACTAGTCCGCCTTATTACAAGACAAGGTTTTTTTTACCTATTTCTGTGCTTCCTATCCTATCCAAAATACCAGAGAGCACCCTGACAATATGGTTTTCGGGCTGGCAAAACAACGTCCGATGCGGTTCATGATCTGACTATGCTGTCACAAACAGGGATGGGGATGCAGAAGGTCTTGGGTATCTTTTTAGACCTTGCCAAAGCTTTTGATGATGTTTCTGTACCCAGTCTTATTCACAAAATGGAAAGAATAGGCAGAAGGAGGGTAAAACTCAAACTTTTTGTAGGACTGAGTGAGGGTACCTACCCAGTTCGTTAAGATCGATGATATCATCAGCAAAGAGCGCACCGTCACGTATGCAGTAGATACATTCGAACCACAGTATCTATTAGTATTTTTTTCATCAGTAAACCACGAAATTCCCGCAAATGAAATCAACACAGACATAAACTGAGCTATCATGACCGCCAACTTCAGTAGCGCCACCACGCGGGAGCAATGGCGGACATCCCTGCCATTGGAAAGAGCGCGGAGTGCTATTTTAACAGTATCTTTCTTTCTGCCTTTTCGATATCCCACAGCACTTGAGACTGAAGTCCCAACTGTATGTCTGCTGTTTGTTCTACAAACGGCTAGGGCCGTGCAGAAAGGAAGGTAAGGTCCGTGCTGGTCATGCTGTGTGTTTTAGGAAACAAACAGTATGACCAGCACGGACCTTACCTTCAACTCCTCGCCATTACGAAGTAAAAGTCGTTTTGAGCCAGTAGATCGCTTTTGTTACCTTGATCGCTTTATCTACAGTAAAATAAATACTTAGGCGCGTCGCTCACACGAGCTAGAGTCGAGGCGGCATAAAGGCGCGGGCGTGCGGAGCAATGGTGGAGGGAGGGGGTGCGGGGGTAGCGTGGAAAACGCCCCGCGCCTCCCTAGCTTCGCGTCGCTCACGCCTAGCTCGTGTGAGCGACGCGCCTAAGTACGCTCTCGATTTATTATCTGACCAAAACGAAGTATAAAATGAAGGCTAGGAGCTGGCTCCAGGAATTAAGCTGATGAAGCTACGGAAAAACTTATAGCTACCACAGTATAACTTTTGAGAATTATACTATTTTTTTTTCTATTCTATGATATGAATATGATACGATGTTGTTTTTTTTTCTATTTATTTGACTACTGCAAACACATAAATTATGTTCAGTCCTTGAACATATCTAAAAGGTATACTTACAGTAAAACTCGCAAGTAACTGGGAAGGCGGGGAGAGGTCCTGAGCCGTCCACATCGATGTATATGTCTGCTGAGCGCGACACTGCTTGCACGTTCTTGTACGCTTGACATGATAGCGGGTGTACGGCTGAAAGAACCATTCATTTTAAAGCCGCGTTTAAAATTCACGTGAAACTCGAAGACGAAAATCCCCAAGCGATATAGCACTCGTTTTTAAATATAGAACTTATTTAATACACCATAAGGTACAATTTTGAGTGAGGGCAACATAGATACATATGTAGGACAAGTCTGTAAGAATTTTGTTTTCGCGCTTTCATTAAAATTTGTTATTTCTCGATAAATTGAGCTAAAAGTGCCTACACTAAATAGAGAAAGTAGATTAATTACGGGATAAGAAATGATTAATATTAAGTAATAATCGAGTGGTCGCTCACAATAAGCCTTATTAGAAGGCTGAAAATCACACAAAAGGGCAATGGAGAGGGCTATGCTTGGAGTTTCCCTACGTGATTGAATCAGAAATGAAAAGATCCGCAGGAGAACCAAGGAGCCTTATTAGAAGGCTGAAAATCACACAAAAGGGCAATGGAGAGGGCTATGCTTGGAGTTTCCCTACGTGATTGAATCAGAAATGAAAAGATCTGCAGGAGAACCAAGGTAACCGACATAGCCTGAAGAATTGCCAAACTTAAGTGGCAGTGGGCCAGGCATATTGCTCGCAGAACAGATGGCTGATGGGGCCAAAAGGTTCTGGAGTGGCGACCGCGTACTGGAAGACGTAACGTTGGAAGGCCTCCCACAAGGTGGACCGATGAAGGCCGCAGGAATCCGCTGAATGCGGGAAGCACAGAACCAGTCGCAGTGGCGGTGCTTGGGGAAGCTTATATCCAACAGTGAACGTCTTTCGGCTGAAATAGTGATGATGAATGATGAACAATCTAGTGAAAATTACTTAAAGTTACTTACAAGTATGACACACGGCGCCTGCGTATCCAGTCCCCTGACAGTTGCACGTGAACTCATCCGCTGTCTGCGTGCATACTCCGCCGTGCTCGCAAGGATTGGGGTTGCATCTTTACGAGACATACGAGAATACATTAATTATTACGTGATTTCTACTGCGCATGTCCCACAGGCAGCTACATGTTTATTTACAGCTGAACTTAAATTGAAGAGTCGTTTGACAATTAAGTGAAGATCTAGCTTTACATTCTATTAATGATCAGATCCAGTCTTTAAATGGAATGTACAGTAGGTTTGAATAATCGATTAGTTACGGTTGAAAACTTTTTGTTTTAATTGTTCTTTCTATTACGTGAGTGTATTTGATTCCCCACGTTACCTGTCTATCATCTGACAAGCGTCGAACACAACTTCGTTGGGACAACAGTACTCTTCCTTCTTCCAGTCAGTCGGCAATCGGTAGTTGCCATCCACTGCAATCTTGCGCATGCAGCCGATGAAGCCGCGAGGAGGTGCCTTTCCACCTACAATATTAAATAATCATTATACACGCTGCTTTTTTATTGGCTAGGGAGCTGCCACGATAGTGTTTCACTCATCATTATGAACAACTTTTACCAAACCTGAAATCGCGAAAAAGAATTCAGGCCGACAGCAACGAGTTATGCGAACATAAAAGTAGATAACACCTGATTTGTTTTTCCCGATTTCAGGTTTCGTCCCATAGTAAAAGATGTTCATAATGCCCAGTACAACACTATCATGGCAGGTCCTTGCCAATAAAAAAACACCGTGTATAATCAGTATAGACTACGCATTCCTCATTGAGGCATACAATAGAAAACCAAAAAAAAAAATAAGTAAAAAAAATCTGTTAAGCGATTTTTTTTTTTATTTGTGATGGGTTTGCTCTTGACTCTAGTCTAGGTCAGAGGTGACAGAGACAAAGTCGACGATGGAGTGAGCTTACCCAGAAAAAGCCTGTTCACTCTCACTTTGAAGAGATTAGGGTTGTATGCGTTCGGAAACACAGACGCAGGTAGTGAGTTCCACTCCTTTGCTGTGCGCATTATAAAATACATTTTGAAGCGCTTAGTGCGAATTGGTGGAATAGCAACCAGGTAGGGATGATAACTGGCAGTGCGTCTAGATGTTCGATGGTAGAAGGGGGCCGGTGGAATGAGGTCGTGGAGTTCTCAGGCACACTCTCCGAAGTACAATCTGTAGAAGACCGACAAGCAGGCAACCTTGCGGCGATGAGCCAAGCTGTGAAGCTTGGCATCCACCAGTTTTACGTCGCCAATGAGCCTCTTAGCTCTGCGTTCCTCCGAGTCAAGCGCGGCTAGTTGGTATTTGGCTGATCCATCCCAAAGGTGACTGCAATACTCCATGCAGGTTCGGAATTGTGCTTTGTAAAGGGTTAAAAGCTGTCCAGGCGTAAAGTATCGCTTCACCCTATTTAGGATGCCCAGTTTCTTGGCCGCAGTTTGGGCCTTATATTCTGTGGTGGCGCCGAAGTTGAGACCAGATGTCAACTCCATGCCTAGGAGCTCAAGTCGATCAGTTTCAGGAACAGATGTACCCCGAAAAGTAGGAGTTTGGGCGAAACGACTCCTTTTAGCGGTAAAAAGATACGCCTGTGTTTTGGTGGCGTTAAAAGAGACAAGATTATCATCACCCCACTGGGAGACAAGGCTTAAGGTCAAATCTGTCCGCTCTACCATGGCCTTTTCAAGGAACGAACTTCGGCCCCGCTGGTTTTCTGCTGGACGTCTCTGGAAGTATCTCTCTGAGACTGTACTGTCATCTGCGTACTGATCGATCGAGGAGTCACAATGAGGTACAGTAGGTGGTTGCTTGGAGCCTGCGTCCAGACGTGAATTGCTTGCAAAGAGAGATGCAAATTTTGCTTTCTCTTGTTGCAGAGTGAGCCAGCGACCCATCAGGTTTCATCATAGGAGGTAAAGTGGGACGACAGAAATTCGTTTCAACCGCTTTAGAGAGGGACCAGAACTGTTTACTACCCGGATTTTTTTATTGTAAAGAAACATAATAATGATGCAGATAACATACTAAAAGCTGGTCACACCACTCTCATCATCAATATATGGCATTGATCAGGCTACAATAAAATCTTAGGGCGTAGCGTAACCTGAGTGAATATGTAAATGATCGTTCTGTGATGTCGCACGAGTGACGGATTGTTTGGCACCCTTCGGGTACGGAACCCTACAAAGCAAAGTAAACTATTCGATATTCTCTGTGCCTTCAAAAGCATGTGTCATGTCTCTACGTCTTTTTTTATTAAAATTTAAGTGTGCAATAACTTGGACTTGCATAAATGTCTATAACGTTGTGCACGTTTTTCTCAAATATGTAATAAATGACATAGCAAAACACTTAAATGACTTTGACCTTAAATAGACAGAATTTATATTTTTCATTAAGTATAAAAACATCACCTAAAATCGCCCATCCTTTTAAAAACAAACATGATTACTTACCAGCAATATAATAAGTGCTGCCCGTCATGAACCTCAACTTCTTCAGCGTCTTGACAGGGCGGTAGTCTACGGCCAGGGTCAGACTGTCAGTAGCCATCGTCAGCAGAAGCGAGTGCCAGCGACCGTCGTTGAAGTCTTCCGCGTAGTTGTCCAGTTTAACTCGAGGGGAGCCGGGCGTTTCTAGTTCTACTTTTACTCTGCCTTCTTCTATGTATACCTGGAGAATAAGTTTCAGGTAGTTATTGTGGGATTAATATTTGCTTGTGTGGTGACGTTTTATGTTATGACACGTGAGGTACTATCCAAATAGGGAAGATATTATCGCAATCCTCAGACCAAGCCAAGACATAGCGCTGTCAACAGTGACGTGAAGTCGGCTTTGTAAACATGTATGCACTTAGCGAGTATTGCCGCGCAGTATACACTCATTACCCTAATATTTTGTCTAAGTACTGGCAACCCGGGCTGGACGAGTAAATAAATAGCTTAGCGATTTTTTTTAAATTGTATGTTACGTTTATACAATCTCTCGCTTTATTCCGACAAGATAGGGTAAAAAATAAAACACCAAAAACATTCCGCTAACTCGAATGACTTCAATCAATTTCTCTTTTACGAGTACACTATGATTTCGAATGAGGAACCTAAAAAATTTACTTGAAGGGTAACATAAAAGTGGTAAAAATATTTTCACCACACTTGTTTGTAAAGTGACTCTTATGGCAACGAATTTAGGTACATAATTCAGCTTATTATACACTAGTGTTTTTTGTTTACATTACCACACTATTGTTTTTTACTTCACTTTTTTATCAATCATAGCAGTTTTTTATGTCTAAAAACAATGAATATTTTTGTGAAAAAATAAACTATTTTACATATCGACGCAATATGCAACGCCAATTGCATCGGATTTAATGTACTCCGGAGTCAAATCACTGTCGTCGCTCAGCATTTTTATGAGAATTTGTAGTTTAATTTGTAGTTTAGCAGCAAAGCGATTTGCATTATTCGCGCCTTTTTAGGGTTCCGTACCAAAATGGTAAAAAGGAACCCTTATGGTGCGACTCAGTCTGTCTGTCACAGCTGGATATCTCAAGAACTACTAACGCTATCAACTTGAATTTTGGTATAGTTTTAGATGACGTTTGCCCAATTATTTTGCAAATAAGAAAGAAATAATATATATTTAGCAACAGGGACTGAAAGGGGGTCTTAAAAATTCGAAGTAGAGCTACTAGGGTATAAGGGGTATCATCATGAAAGAGCACTGTTTGCACATTCTCAAACATTTTTTTCTTTTCTTTTAGGCCGAATAGTTTTCGACTTTTGATGAAAAACGTAAAAAAATACCGTTCCAGCTTATCTCCGAAGATTGCATAGAGAAAAATCTGAAATTATTATATGTGATATGTCTATGTAAAGTTTATAGGAAAAATAAAACGATGTCTCTAAATAGCTCACTTTTTTTAATATATGATGGACCCCTCGGTGGAACCCTCTCGGTGCGCGAGTACGACTTGCTCTTAACCGTATTTTTTATTTTTATTTGTGTTCTACTCGTGGCGGCCAGTTTGATTTTCGAATAATTTATTTTTTTAGTGTAAGTCTCAATGGCAAATGCATGAAATTAGTGACCAAAACAATTAGGCGCATGACAGCTATGAAGTTATTGGAACTAGGGAGGGAACACCGGAACGGTGATTGATATTGTACGTATTATCATCACTGCCGAAAGCTGCACGTCACTACGGGAATTCCTGTCATGCGCCTAATTGTTTTGGTCAAGTAGTACTATGGTTTATGTTTGCATGCGATTTTACTTGAGGTAATGAGATTCCAAATTCAAATCACATTACTGACCAGCGGGTCATAATGAAATCCAATACAATATTAATGCCCAGCGGACCAGGTGGTGTGAAAATTAATATAATTTCATCATTTTATTGGTTTTCGACTTTGTTTCAACGATCCCAAAAATAAATAAACTTCCAATCATTCTTAAAAAACTAGCACAATAAGGGGAAAAGAAATGAATCTCACCTTCACGTGTCCCTCGGTATTAAACTTGTGATATATGAGCAGGCCGTGTTGCTCATAGGTGCGGAACTCGAGTGAGATGTTGAGCGTATTCCCTCCTGAGTAGCCGCGCAGCTTAGCGTAGGAGCCTTCTTTTAGGAAGGTGATGGGGACCACTGGTGGTTCCTGTAATTAAATATCGGGTTATTATTATATTTATAATAATGCTACAGGATAAGACTACGTATAAATACTAATGCAGACTTTGAATTTTCATTTTTGGACATGGATTTCCTGCGTTCTTGCTACTAAATGGAGGTAAGTAATAAGGAAATACAATAGTCTTTGTCATCACTTAGATATCGCAAAAATAATGGTTATATGTTAAATCCATATTCATATTTACACCAAATACTCTCTCTGATATTACATTTTATATTCATTTCAGAAAAAATTGTCGCATCTATCTAACCTCGAACATTTCTCGAAATTAGGACTTCAGCTTTCTAAATTCTACACATTTTGTATTGGCATAAAAACTGTGTTAGTTAGCTTTACCAGATTTAAAAAAAAACACTTGGTAAAACTGACAAATCCAATTTTTGTCAATATATTTAAAACTTACCGGACAAGCATAAAGCGTGTTAATTTTAGTGAACTTGAAGGGCTCTCCTGTCTCGTATCCTCGCTTCAGGTCCTGGATGACGTTGGTAGCGTTCAGGTACATGTTCTCGATGCAGCCAGTGAAGTTCTGGTTCACTACCAAACCCTCCTGGAAGTTTGGTACGCCTCCTATGTAGAACTGGAATGAAAGATAAGGTTGTAGAAAGGGTACTTTTATAGCCTCTAAAAGAAATATTGCAAGTGATATTTTTTATGACCAAAGACAAAGACTGTGGCTGACTATGACTATGAAGACTGGAAGGTCTTTGGGAGTTGTGGTGCGTCCTGTCCAATGAAGGCAATTCCAACTCCTACTAATACTTTATCATATTGAGATATATCAAACAACATAATATGTTGTTTATGTAACCATATTATGGTTTGAAAACTAAACTGCAGGATTGGGCACAGGAGAAGGCGAAAAAGTACTTATACGAATTTCGCCTCATTATACAGGCAGTTTACAGACGAAGTGGCGGTGGTAGGGGGAAACCTATGTCCAGCAAATAGTTTTGGAAGGCCTCCCACAAGGGGCACCGATGACCAGGTGAAAGCCGCAGGAATCCGCTTGATGCGAGAAGCACAGAAACGGTCGAAGATAGGCCCCACCAAGTACCACCAGTACTTGGTGGGGCCTATGTCCAGCAATGGACGTCTTCCGGCTGAAATGATGACCATGATGATACAGGCTGTTGTGATATGGGTCACATTCAGTACTAGCTGTTGCCCGCGACTTCGTCTGCGATCCAGGATAAAAATTAGCTTATGTCCTTCTCCTGGTCATGGTCTACCCATGTGCTAAATTTCATCTAAATCCGTTCAGCTGTTTCAGAGTGAAAGCGTAACAAATAAACTCACTTTCGCTTTTATAATTGCGTGTATCTATGTATGTATTTACAGAAAAACAAAAAAGTAGTGTATGTAGTATATCAGTTATCTGGTTTCCATAATACAAGCTCTGCTTAGTTTGGGATCAGATGACCGTGTGTGAATAAAGTCCCAGGATATTATATTATCATTTTAGTTAGGATTACGGTTAAAATTAGCTCCTCATCTGTCATAAAACTTTCAACCTTCTAGTTTAATTGCAAATACTCACAGCCCTGTTGAGGTTGAGTCGCGAGAACTCTCCCTTGATGCGGTCCTGCACAATCACTCGGTCCACTGAGAAGATGACGGAGCGTCTGTTGCGGGATATCACCACGTCGTGCCAGATGTTGTCGTCTAGGAGACTACCCACTGATAACGACGTTGATGTTCCTGAACCTGTTGAACAATGTCTTGTTAGTAACCAACCCTTAGTAAAAAGCTTCGAAGTTTTATTTTTTTTTTTTAATAAAGAAAACGGCAGGTTCTTCCAACTCTTCGGTATTTTGTTGAAGATTACTGGACCCATGCAGTAGACGCTTTTGCGCTTGGCTGACTCTAGACATAGCACGCTATTATCTCGTTTACGGCGGGGAACCACGTCGGCTAGTCGTCTAAAACGACTCGGGTTTGTCTTCACAAACACAAAAGTTTTAGTTTTAAGTTACATAGATAGACTCCTTGTTAGTAGCTAACAATATTGTTTTATGTCTTACTTAATAGGTTGGGGAAAAAGTTTCTTCGCATTTTTTAAGAAAATTCAAAACATTTTTTAATATAGTTTATTTACATTTAACTAAAGTATGTAGGTACCATTTTGTTTGATAACTTTTTGCCATCTTGTAGGTAGGGACATGATCCCATTGCTATAGAAATTTTGGGACTTCTGGTCAAAATACCGCGACAAGTGGTTTTGGCAGTCCTCTCGTGATGTTAACCTGACACTGCCTAAAGAATTCTGAAGAGACCGAAACAGGTGGAAATCTGAAGGTGCAAGGTCAGGATTATACGGCGGATGCATTAACACCTCCCAGCCAAACTCTCTTAATTTTTGCTGAGTGGCTAAAGATGTGTGAGGTCTAGCGTTATCATGATGAAAAACCACACCCCTTCTGTTGATTAATTCCGGCCGCTTTCTCTCAACTTTTTGCTTTAATCTCATCAGTTGTTCGCAGTAGAGTTCAGAACCGATGGTCCTGCCTGGTGGTAACAGCTCATAATGAATAATGCCCTTCCAATCCCACCACACACACAGCATCACCTTGTTGCGAGTTAACCCGGGTTTCGCCACAGTCTGTAAAGCCTGACCGGTTTTTGACTACGACCTTTTTCGCACGTTCTTGTCATACGTGATCCACTTTTCATCACCAGTTATCAGCTTCTTCAAAAATGGTTCGGTTTCATTACGTCGTAATAAAGAATCACAAATGAGTACACGGTTCATTAGGTTTCTTTCAGTGAGCTTGTGAGGTACCCAAATGTCGAGCTTTTTTGTGTACCCAGTTTTTTTCAAATGCGCCAAAACTGTTTTGTGGTCAATTTCCAGTTCTTCAGCTACGTCGTAACTACTGATATGCCGATCTTGCTCCACTTTTTCAAAAATGGCATCCATTTTATCCGTAATAGGGCGACCAGAGCGACGTGCATCTTTGACATCAAAATTTCCGGATTGAAAACGCTTAAACCAAATTTGTGCTACTCTCACAGACACTACACTAGGTCCTTAAACATCGCAATTTTTTTTCGCGGCTTGCGTTGCGTTTTTACCTTTTTTGTAGTAAAATTTTAAAATGTATCGAATTTCTTCATTAGATTCACTCATCTTGACGGTACGAAAAACAAATGAAAATCACACATTTTCCTAATTTGAATTTGGAATTATGTTCTTTAAAATTTAAACTTTCAATGATACCAAAACCAGCCAGATACAAATAGTATAGCCAAAGAGATTTTATTACAAGTTCATACATACTATAATGCGAAAAGACTTTTTCCCCAACCTAATATATTTTTTGTGGCAGAAACAATAAATGGACATTTCGAGAAGATTTCAACAATTGTGGGTCTTTGTGGGGCTGAAAAACTCACCCAAATCAATGTTCAGCACAAGCCTATTATCCCTCAGCTGTAAGGCCATATAATCTCCCTGCGTTCCTCTGGAGTACATAAGGGCTCCTGATGCTGTACTGGTCTTGAACCTGAAGCGGATGACTTCGCGGGAAGCCGAGATGGGGTCCCGGAGTAAATCCATCTTGACTATGGAAGAGCCGTTGAAGTAGAGAGTGTCGGCAACTGGTGGGAAAAGATTTTGGTTATCAAGAGGCGAAATGTGACTTCCCTTAGATAAGAAAAAAAAAAAAAAAAGTTTATTAAAATTTTTCTATATTATAACGTAACACCACGCCGGTAATCCCCGAAGGGTTAGGTTGAGGTGTAGCTATAGTACAACCAAATTTCGCCGATTATGTTTTAGGTTCCATGTAATAGGGGGGCGAGCCTATTGCCATCAATCGGGCTCATATCCAGACTCCGGGCTACTACAATACTCAGAAATTCCTGAAAGAAAAACCCAAGAATACTTTGCCCGACCTGAGAATCGAACCCAGGACCTCAGCTCAGCAGGCTCAGCAGTAGCGCTTGTGACCACTACTGCCACTACACCAACGAGCCAGGCATCTATATTTTAATCTATGTATATCAAATAAGTACTAATCGAAAGCTTTTGACCCATGAAAAAACCCACTTACTATTTTAAATGGGAAAATTGTTTATAATGGTGGGTATTGTGGATCCTCGAGAAAGTCATTGGAGCTGACTAATATAAATAGACACGCGGGCGGGGCTGTGAGCGATGCTAGTCAAGAATATTTTATAGCATTAACCTTTGAGCACTTGAACCTGAATATAGCTAGATGGTCATAGCGTATTTTTAAGAACACATACAATATAACATTTGAATAGCATAGTGCGAAAGGTGTTTTACGTTTCATATCTATAGCGCATTATAAAGCAAGTAGTTAAATTTATAGAGCTGTTATTTTCGGAGTAAAAAATATACGTTTCTATTATTTTGCGCATGTTTTTAACAACTCAAGACGCTAGAGGTCAATAGAGTCGTAGATACATTTTGTGACTACCAAAATGGATGCAGAAACTTGACAGAATAATGACCTCTATTAATCTAAAAATACATACCATAATCGCATCCATAAACCTCGACTCTCATGGAGATCTTGTCGCGCCATCGCATCGGGTTGATCCGAATGAACTGCGCTATAATAGGAACTTCGAATTCGTTTTTCTCAACCGTGTTGCCATCGTGGTTGCCTTCGAACATCTGTTGAAATATGAACTCTATTGGTTAGGTGTTTAAGTTCAATTTGGCGTGTATTATGAGCGCTATTGATCGACTGTTTACGTAGATTTTAGTTTGTATGTGAAATACCTTGTAAACAAGTACCTACTGTACTGTACTGCTCTATATAATCATGTCAACACAATGTTCATGATTGTTTGCAAATTACTGAAAAAGTCCTTTACCGACTCATCTTGAAGGTATGTGTTGACATTCTAAAGATCGTCACGCACACAGCTGGCTGGCCATAGGTCTCCACCATAGACGGATCAATATAACCAATATTAAAATCATACCAAGCATTGTTTCAGGAGCTCGTGGCTAAGTAATAACAGCAGTTAAGCTACGCTTGCCGGGGTTTATTCCGTAGATGGGTGACCATCTTTACATACCGAGACTCCTCTGTGCCTCGGAAAGCACGTTAAGCCGTTGGTCCCGGCTGTCATTCGTGGATCTTTGGCAGTCGTTATGGGTCGTCAGAAGCCCGAAAGTCTGACAACCAGTCTTACCAAGGGGTATCGTATTACCCAATAATTGGGTTGTGGAGGTCAGATAGGCAGTCGCTCCATGTAAAATACTGGTATTCAGCTGCATCCGGTTAGACTGGAAGCCGACCCCAACATGTTGGGAAAAGGCTAGGCAGATTGATTGACCGAGCATTGTTTTAGTCCTCAGCAATTCTCCTAAGCCAATGTATTCACAAAGGTTATATTCAACATTTATCAGTTGACGAAGATGAAAAATCACGGCCGTCATCTCACATACATCAATGACAGCAGATTTTTTTTTTTTTTGGAGTTGCGGTCGATGAGTTCGCCTCAAATAAAACTTGTAAACTAAGCGACTACACGCTAAGGGCACTCCCTGTGGGAGTACGGTCCTCGGCTTATGGCGTCGCTGGGAGAGGACAGCATGGGACAGGCTGGATCGGATTAAGAATGAAAGAAATTCTACCTATATAAATCAGGTATGAAACGCTTCACTGTAGTGAATGGTTCGCTCGAGTTGCAAAATGCAGTTCATTTTTATTTCATTCCACGTTCAGACAATACCGACAAAATTACATAGGAATGAAGTTCATCTGCTCCTTTGATTTCATTTATCGTTTAATCGGTAGGCGAGTGAAATGTGCCGAAATCCATCATCGTTGGATCGGTTCACTAATTAATTAATTTGTGACTTTTGATTAAGAGCGTTCATCCCACGCGAGCTGGCAACATCACGTTTCTAGAGGTTTCTCGTGATTATTTTATTAGATTTAAAGCGAAATACTATTTTATTTCGGCGAAGCACTATATCCTTGTATTTTATGATTATTTTTAACATTTACTATAAAGTAAATAAAAATATTTAATTGTAATAGGTACTGCAAATAGAAAATAATTGACAATATTGTAAATTTTTATGGGTAAATACCAAAATAACTGTCAAAAAATAGCATACATACTTATAATTATACCAACGATACTTGGCCGAAAAAAATAGTACTTTAATTTAAATTTATTAAAATAATCAGGAAAAACATCTAGAAATGCGACGTTACCACCCCAGGTGGGATGAACGCTCTTAATTTCGTTCAGACGTTTCACTTTGAGTGAAAGATGCCGACTGAAAGAACAAAAGAAATCGGTTAATAAACAAAAAGTGAAGAGTCTAAGCTTTAGGAAGAGATTGTTAGAACTTCAAAACTATATTACAAATGTCACCCAAATCACCCTACCTGCGTAAACCCGTCCTCAGTGGTGACAGGCCGCCAGCTCTCCCCATCATCAGAATAATGCAGCATGTACTCGGTGACATACTCGTCAGTGGCAAAGCGGCCGCGCGTGGCGATCCCGCGCATTTCCCGCCGCTTGTCCAGTTGAATCGTCAGGTGTTGGTAATACGAGCTCTCGCGGGCCGTCCAGGCTGCCGTCCCTTCACCGTTATTTGTTAGTTAGTGCTACTCTTGCAAATATCTTCAAAAAAGAGTAGGTACACAGGCAACTTGGCAACTGTTTTTTGTAGGCAATTCTAAGACATCGCTGTTCAAGTAGGTATATCATAAGGGTGCTACACACTGTCTAAAGGCTCCTTCAAAAAGGCTGGACACGCAACGCGAATCGCACGCGACATAAAGGCACCACTCGTCGCGCGACACGTGAAGCCTTTGTGTCGCGCCTGTTTAAAAGAGCCTTTACTCGGGTCCGGCCTGATTCCGCATAGCCAAGCGGCAAAATCGATTATTATATCGGCAAAATTTGATGCCCGGTTATACCAAATCACGCCATAAGGTGCGTTTATTTGAAATATGAAACTGTAAAATGTGTACCTAATGGAAAATTATTGTTTTTGCCTGTATACATAGCCCTTTTACTGACTGTACTAAGATGATTGTGGATTGCATTTTGAAGATGACATAATTAAATGATATCCCAAATGATAGTTACTAATATTTTTGTGTATGAGATTAGATGAGTTAACCGTGGCCGACCCCAACATCGCGGAGCCAACCAATCATCGTTTGTTAAAGTTAAGGTGATAATGAAACTCTGTTGGCATAGAATCCATGCAACTCAATAACAAGGACATTAAACACATTGAATGACAAGGTTCAACATCAAAGCCGTGGTTTTATTTAGGTCCACAATGGATGCATAATGAGAGTAGAATCACAACACAATACATACTTTTATACCATTTGAATATCTCACTAGTTATGGACGTATTATTTTTTTGCAAACCACAATCAAATTCGCACCGTTTAGACGTGTATAAATTAATCGAAATTGTTAAAGTTTAGTTAGAGAAAAGAATGAAACTATCAGCAGTACGTTGTATGTACAAATTAATGGTGTCGAAAGTTATTTTAAGCAGCCTTAGCAGTTTCTTCTAAAGAACATGTTTGGGATAAGAAGCAGGATTTTCATTTAGGCCCCTAGAATGATGAGCAGAAATAATAAAAGGAATGGTGGTCAGAACAAAAAGAAACATTGAACTTGAATTCACTTATTATGTATATTTGCTGCTGCATTATGAAAATACCACACGAAATAAGGACTAGCCAAAGAGCCAATTTACCAAGGGTGGAGTAAATTTTACTTTGCCTCACAATTTAATGTTCTGTCACAATATTATTTTATTATTCTACTGCATACTGTTTCCGTTTATGAAGGCAAATTCAATACTGTATATTATTTACTTTAACCAGCACTAAGCTGAGTAAAATGGCCTCATCACCTCATTGAGAAGGAGATGAGGAGCTGGCGAACAAATCCAGCTTGTCGAGACACTTCATTTTTTATTATTTTTTACGCTCTGTGTGTACTTGGGTGAATATTTGACCTTTTAACCGCCCGTCATTACCTTCCGCCAAAAGTTGATGAAAGAGAATATATTTAATGAAATATTTCAGCAATTCCTGATTCTGGTCCTTAAGCAGATTCTGGGAATTGATGAAATATTTCATTAACGATATTCTCCTTCATCAACTTTTGGCGGAAGGTAATGACGGCGGTTAAAAGGTCAAATATTCACCCACTTATATTTACTGACGCAATATTTTCAATCAAAACTGGCTCTAAATGTTTAAAAAAAATGTTAAAACGGTGTTTTCAATCAGATACTGACTCATCATTGTCTAGTTGGATGAATTGAAATTGTCGTAAAAAAAAATACTTAAAGGGGGGTTTAGTGTTTCTATTGAACTAAAGCCAGATCCGGGCTTAAATTTTGATACACTATTCATTTACTAAAACTTAAAATTCTACCTAATTAACTTTCATATTTTGGTTTTTGACCTCTACTCTAAAAAATCAATCACAGAACAAGTCCGGATTTGTTCGCCAGCTCCTCAGATAGTTTTAAAATGAAATTAAAGTGATCTAAAAAAATATCTGCAAAGAGAAAGAACCAGCAAACTAAACACTACTCCCAAATCAAAATGAATGTTACTATTAAAACGTGACAACACCACACGAAAACCAAACCAATAAAAGAAGCTATCACATGCAAACCAAACCTCTCAACCTGTTAGTCATATTATTTTTAATTATTTCATTTTATATTTTTACCTTGACTTCACCTCCAGCTGCTTTGTACTGAACGTAATCGAGTCCGTTGGAGCCATAGCTGATATGATACTCCTGGACAAACTCCTGGGAGTGTGCGCGACCCTGGGTGGCCACCCGCGTGATGTTCTTTACGTTACCGAGGTCAATGACCAGCTGCTGGTCGAAGTCATTCTCCGACGCCGTCCAAGCGTTCAAACCTTTCCAGTGCGGGAAAATTTACCATCTTTATTTCAAGGATGCTTGCTTTACTTTCGTTAGTAATTTAAATCAAACTGTTAGTCGGTTAAATAAGACGTTACTGTTATTTAAATAATCATTTATTTGCCTTTGCCATTTGTTGAACTTCTAACCACTAAGTAATATGATCCTAATCCTAAGTAACATCTATATAATCCAAAAGCAACCCAAATAGTAGAAATGTAACATATCAGAAGTAAACCAGCGAACTTTAAACATTACAAGATTATGAAAATATTGTTTTTTTTTTTCACAATAAATTCGAGATTCATTGTCAACCATCCTTGATCTAAAAGTGTTTCATTTGCTTCTCTACAAAATCAGAACTGAAATTAAAGTCCGGTTCATGTAGGGGTTTAGCTTCTTCCACTATTTCATCAAAGGTCAGATAAGTATAAGGCGAGGGTACATAGTTTCCATTATCTTCAACTTTTAAAGAAACAGCTACAGCATGTCTGTCGTCCAATAATGTCTCTTCAAATATCCACCCTTCTTTCAAAACATTTTTGACATGCAACACTGTATCAGTTACAAGCCTCCCCACTTCCAACTTGCGTGTTTTTAGTGAAAAACTTATTTCGTCCAAGGGTACAGTTATACCAAACCCTATGTTCTTCACGTAACTTTCTTTGAGGCACCAAATGCGATAGAAACACGCAATCTGTTCCATTTCCGTGGGAAAACTTCGTATAGTCGCCCATTCGTGTCTCGAAAATTGACGCGACATAATACGAAAGAATTCGGGGATGTTCTTATTTGCTGGAGGTTCTACTTTCATAACATCAATGCCAATATTTCGGTCTTTACTGCCAGCCAGTACTACAAAGTCTCCTTGGTGAGACACATTGAAAGTTATTGGTACATCTCCACCCTCTACTAAGTAAGGCTTGCCTTTTTCATCTCTGCTGAATCTGACTTCCTCATAAGGAATGGCAGTACTTTCACAAACAAACTTCCTGAGCATCAGGCGTCCAACAAGTGACGACTTAGCATCATTCTGAAATACAAATCTTGCAATTCTCTGCTTCTCCTCTTGCTGTATGTAACTTGAAGCAGCTGTTATTTCCTCCTGTGTAGGTTTCCATTCAGTGGCATTGAAGGCCCATCTGATATTTGAACTGGCCATTTTGGTACTAAAGTCTCTATTTAGTATTGTTACTGAGGTCCAATGATATAGTGTTTTATATTGATAACGGACCTGCAGACGAATGAACCCTGTTACTTTCTTCTTCTTTTGATTTATTTTTGAATATTTTGTTGACAATTCACAGGTTAAGAAGCATAAACTATAAATTTGGCAACTGAATCACGAACACAACACACAACATGCAAAAATAATGGCATGACTTCATCTCCAAGTGAAAACAAAATCAAATGATCTAAATGTTGCCATCATAGCTGGCTCATGTTCTACAGCATTCTCTAGCATTGTCATAACTTGTAATGATCCATAACATTTTAGTTCAGGAATTGAATTTTACAAACTACTTTAAAAAGTTCAGTAATGTTATAAAACACTACAGGTGCAGCAAAGGCAAAATAATAGTGACAAAACAAATATATTTGCAACATATAATTATTATTTGCATGATAACATGATTGACAATGCTATATTATAAACAAGAGGTTATTGTACTAATGAGTTCTTTTACCAAAAAAACAAAAAAAAAACAGTAATTCAATACTGTAGTTATTACTGGTAGATAACCTAAGATAATAATTGACTGAGCGAGTGAAGTGTCTCTGCTTCAAGTCTAGCAAAATTTATTTTCATAACCAATCTGGACGAAACTTGGTATACAGGTTTTACAACTTTAAAGATGTTTTTTTTTTTGTCATCAGGGATTTTTGATTGGAGGGTTACTTCTTCCCAAAAGGGGCAAAAAGGGGGGCTACTGCATGTCTTCGCCTTATGAGATGCGATTTTGATGTTTCGTTTTTTATTTGAAAGGTAGTAACTGTCTTGTTTTTACTTAAGTTGGTCTCATAAAAATTTGGTGATCTGATGACAAAAAAAAAACATGGTAAATATCCCATTTAAATAACTTTAGTGGTATATTAATTGTTGCATGAAAGTTTGTGCTCGCGAGGTCTTTTATTTTAATAGCCATTATCAGCATGTCAACATGTTTTAAACTTTTAAACATTCATTGCAGGTCCCAATCATGACTTTAAACTGCAAAGAATATTTCAGTATTTTTTTAAATTTTGCCTACTTCAAACAATACTATTTCTGACATATATGTGAAAATACTTACTGAGACTTAAAACAATATTATAGGCTTCAAATATTAAAGAAAATCTGAATAAAGCTTGTCTCAAGTGAGAATAATTCTTCCTTCATACAAGCCAGAATTTGGTGTTTTCATCCTATGTCCCATACTCACCATATAACTTAGCATTCTCTGGTCCTCTGTCTCTTAGGCTGGAGGTGGCGGTCAATTTAGCGTTGGCAACGAGGGGCTCATTACATTCGTAGTCGTAATAATATCTTACTGAGTCTGAAAACATCACAATTACAAATTTTAAACATTGTTTCGGCCAGTTACAATACGAAAATAGTAACTGGCACAGTTCTTTTCAGGGTTGAATGCATTTGTAACGAGGTAAACAAGAATGACTGAAACGTGTGAGACTTTTTTGTGAAAACAAAGCCCAAATATATTTTATTCAATAAGAGTTTATTTGTAGCAGGAAGCCACATTTATTCTTCTACTAGTTATACGTTAAATGTTTGAATATTATGAGGGAATAGAGCCAAACTTGTATTTAAAATAATCGTTAAACTAACCTGCATCAGATTTCGTAATGCTATGGCAAAGCAACACAAAGAAATAATACACGAAACCACTCATCATAATTTCATAGCTATTTTAGAAATACTAATAATAAGAACGTAATGTATCAGTCAGAAAATCATATAAAACTGTTTGATCATTACAATCGTTGTACAATCATCAAATCAAGCAAGCCGGACAGGACAACACCCAAGTACGTTTTAGAAAACCAATACGTCAGATTCAGTTATAATTTCAAATTCTTATTGGCTTATTACGATTCTATGTATTTTTTTCGACCAATAGTAACATTTAAAACAACGAGTAGAACAAACTTGTTTGAATGCGTTCAAAAAGTTTAACGATTTAAGTTCCAAAGGTTCAACAATTCTTTCAATCAATTAAAAAAACAATAATTCGTTGATTTGTTACAAAATTAATAGTTCATTTTTATAAAGTATATCGACGAAAGGAGAAATATCAGAACATCATACCAAAAAATTGCTTTCAGTGTCTTTGCATTTCCTATGAAAATTACTTTCTGATATAGTTATGGAACGCTACCTCAGTCCTTGACATTATCAGATTTTATTGCCAAGTTCAAATATCAAAAACTCCAATAAATAATAAGTGGGAGCTTACTGGAATTACTTAGTCTCCAAAATAATTCATTAATATCGTTTTTAGTCGATAATTAAATAAAATAACACCAAAAAACCAAAATTCGTTTTATTACCATAATTCCTAAATTTTCCCCACAATTCACTGTTGATGTTTTCAACAAACCTAAATGAGGAAATCCCAACAACCATAGTTGCAACACTAACATTTTCTACCGAAACAGGGAAATAGTGTTGATCGATATATTTTCGGTATTAAAGAGAGAATTATGCGTATTTTGTGCAAAGTTTGTGTTAAAAGAACCGCATAAACTTAGCTAATTATCCATTATATGATTACACAGCGTAACTGGATCATTTGTTATTGTATGGAGTGAAATCCCGTTACACATATTTTATTTTTGCCACGTTTTGGCTGAATATTTCGTGATAAACTTATATAAAAATGCTTATTTTGGTTTGAAGAGCCAAGCATATAATCAGGTAAATGTTTAACTTTACTTAGAAACTTTTTCCCAGTCGTCGACAATGAATCACCTGCCCCTATGACATGACATGACATCAGACATGTCCTAATAGGACAGGCTTTCGCCTGAAAGAAAAAAAGCCCGTTTATGTTTAGCTCGAAAACCAACAAAAAATTAATTACCTACGACGACACAAAACTTATAAAATTGTTTCCATTTTCAAATATTTAGTTGTGCACCCTACAACTTTAGTTTTGCCTTCAACGGCCGCAATATCGAAATTCATAACAAAAGGTAAACACAAGTGGAAAAACTATTGATTATATGTAATTTAGCATTAAGTGACGTGACTATTATTCATTTAGCCTCAACTTATAATACATCTTTTTATTATCAAAAAAGATTAATTGTTTACAATGTATTTCATCAGAAGCAACAATGTCAAGCATGTCAGACCGTAAGGCCGAGCTGGAGCGCAAAAAGGCGAAGCTCCAAGCTCTTCGGGATGAGAAGGATCGCCGCCGCAGGGAGAAGGAACAGAAAGATGCTGAAGAAGCCCTGGTATGTATATTTTCCATATTTACAAATGCAGGTCAATTAATTGAAACCTTGCACACCATAGACACTACACAACATGCACACATTCAGCAAACTTGGTGACCAAACCAGGCATGAGCCTTCCCAGTTTGGGAGACAGGAAATAATGTAAAGATAAAACTGAAATATTACACAACATATATGAGGTTGGTATACAAATTTAAATAAATAAATAAACATTATATTTTCTTTTCAATCCCAATATCCTAAGCAAATAAAAGTGATTAGTTTTGACCTATAGCTGCAATCCATTATGTGTAGCTCAGCTCTATTATGTGGATGGTCACCTATCCAAAGACCAACCTCGGCAACAAGCTAACTGAACTGATATATCTCATCACAGCAACGTGCCTCGGCGGCCTCCAGCTTAGACAGCCGGCGTGACCTGGATGAGATGCTGTCTTCTCTCGGAGTGGCGCCGGTGAAGGATGTACTCTCATCTCTCTCGTCAATGACGTCATTAACCCCACCGCAGACAGCATCGCCTGATGCTAGCCTGCCACACACTGATAAGTCCAGTGTACCTGCACATGGGTAAGTGGATCTTTATAATCTTATCATAAACTATTGCAGTGAGGATAAAGAGACAGAGTTATGAAAGCTGACACCCAAAGATTGAACTGAGAAGAAATATTTTGTTCAAAATATACACTCCCCTTGTTTCCTCATCAATATGCAATATAATAGTATAGTAATATGCAATAGAACTTATCAATAAAAGAAAAACTTAATAAGATGTCTAAGCTAAGTCTCAATCAATCAATCTGCCTAGCCTTTTCCCAACTATATTGGGGTCGGCTTCCAGTCTAACCGGATGCAATTGAATACCAGTATTTTACATGGAGGGACTGCTTATCTGACTTCCACAACCCAGTTACTGGGTAATACAAAATACCCCTTGGTAAGACTGATTGTCAGACTTTCGGGCTTCTGATGACCCGTAACGACTGTCAAAGATCTACGAATGACAGCCGGGACCAACAGCTTAACGTGCTTTCTGAGGCACGTCTATAGGTATAAAATGTATCAGTTCTCCTATCATACTCTGACTACGTGCAAAAATTTGTCAAGTATTGTACAGTATATGTAAAATATTCACAATCAGCGGCCCGAAGAAAGCGCCTGCCCTGCAAGTGGTATCAGTCCAGTCCACAGACATTCCGCCTAAAGAGAATGTTACCTACGCGAAGCAAACTCAGACCACGGCGACAGGCGTCAGCGAGATGCGCGATGGTAAGCTTTACGTGTAGTCTATGTAGCTAACATTTTTGCTAGACTTTTTCTTATACTTTTTGAGTTGACTGGTTTCTTTTTTTCTTTGAGTTTTTGCAAAGACGAAGAAGTAGGTTTTATGCAAACAGTAAAGTATGTATGTTTGTTTTTGGAACTACATAAAGGTCTATGTGGAGAGCAGAGTTTGATAAGCTCCCTTTAACCATCTTCAATGAAAGCTGGACATAGACCATAGTTTCAACAGGATTAATGATCACAGTTTGATAAATGATGAAGCAATTTATAAGCATTAATAAAATAGATTTTTGTTACAATGGGAAACTCATTTTATTATATTACATTTTTATTTAATCCAGATAAAAACATTACAAATTAATTGATAGTGGGTTTTGGCTCGTTTCTGTGTGTACTTATATCATTATTTATGTTTGTTCAATAACATAATTAGAGAGTTTGCATACCCATTTGAAACATAATATAATTTCGTTTAACTGTGATGTCTGGGTGTTGGTTTAACTATACTTTGTCATTTGCAAATAATAAATTTTGTTTTATCTGATTATTTTAAGTATACTACAAATTAAAATTGCCCTTACTTACGAAAAGCCCAGAAATGTATTACTAGACTATTGATATTGTAGACTATTGGTCTACAATAATCACTATGAAAGAAATCGACATCTTAGGGCCGGTTTTTTGATCCATAGTTAACTCAACCAATGGTTAAACATAGTAACCAATGGTTGAATTTTGGCTAAATGTGAAAGGCTAAACATGAATGTATTCATGTTAGCTCATTCATATTAAAAAATAGTAAGTAATGGCATAACTCGTTCATGTTTAGCCTTTCACATTTAGCCAAATTTCAACCATTAGTTACCATATTTAACCATTGGTTGAGTTAACTACGGATCAAAAAACCGGCCCTAATTCAATATCGCAATTTAATTATTAATCGAAAGTGTTTTGGAATGTATTTGCAAATGACAAGAGCCCCTTGTAACCAATGACATCCCTGTAGTTTTTAAAACAGTATTTACTTTTCACTCATCTATTTTAATTTGGCCTTTGATATGTTGTCTGAGTTTATAATCAGTTAATTTGTGTCTTTGGGAGATAAAAACATTGGGACTTTGTATTAATATGTTAATTCATATATTTGTGTGGCTTTCTGTCCTGCCTCCCTCCGGTTGGGTGACGCTTCGTCGCGCGTCCGAAGCAAAGTTACAAAAAATAAAACATACCAAGTTGCTTTAAAAATATTTAACAAGTTTATTGGAAGGGGTAAAAAAGAATCAGCTGTTTCCTACATTTCGACGAGATAAGCGAACATAAATGTAGGAAACAGCAGATTTTATTTTCACGATTTCATATTTGGGCCCATAGTAAAAGTTGTTCAAAATGATGAGTACAATGACTCTTTATGATGTTGTTGCTTATTCAATATTAATCTACAAATTTAGCTTGTACTGCATTCAAAACAAACAAATTCAGGCAGCATTTATTTGCGAAATTTTTATTTATTTTCTCAGCTTAACACATTGTGTCGTCTTTCATTACTCCTCTAATGAATTAATAATATAAACTAAAAGTAAATACTGTATGAGAATTGTGGTGCAATGTTTGTGTTTGTGCTACCATAAAACAAGGCTGCTCTTCCAATGCATCACCGCTTGCAGGATACAACGAGGACTGGTGGCGGCCGCGCAAAGGTAACTTGTACCTTATTAACATTGTTTTACAGTACATATATATTTGTTTGTCCACGAATATGAACTGTGATGGTTTTAACGTAAATATAAGTTGTTTTTTTTTGTTTGTAGATCTAAGTAATTGTAATAATTAAGAAATTAAACCATAGAGTTTGAGAGGATATTAAATTGATAACTTGTAGAGTTAAATTCCTTGTGAAATATTTAAAACGAAATTGTTTCTATCAATGCATGATTATCTTAAAACACTTTGTTGAATTCATTTTAGAAACATAGACTATTGATTTAAAAAAATATTTTAATAGATCATCCCACGTATAAAGTAGACTTAGTACTTACCTACTTGCACTTTATTTTTATTTGAGTGTCATATTCGTGGACAGTATGGTCAATGAGCCCCTCACACGGGCGTAAATATATTATAATGCATGCACAGATATTTGTTTACGTGAAATGGAACAAAACATATTCATTTATACACGTAAAAATGTTCTATTTGCGAAACAAACTCCATTGGCTTATTAAAAAAACACCATATTATTATTTTTTTTAATTTTGAAAACAGTAAACCACCGTTGCCCGTAGAAAAAGTACCCTGTTTATATATCGTTCTCATTTTAATTAGATTTCATTTATTTGAAATGGATTAAATGGTATTAGACTTATATTAAATCAAAATAAATAAATGTAATACGTTTTGTTCCATTCGAACTTGTAACTAATACATCTTTTTGAGATATTGTTTGAGAGCGTAGCCAGATTGTAAAATAAACTCTATGAATAAGGCATAGAGTTGAAAACTGAACAATGTTAATACCCCTGGCTACGCCCATTTTGAAGTGTGGGTTTTGACCAAGTTTGTCCGAGCATGTTTATATTAATGTTTGCCGTGAAACTGACGTCACAGTGAGTGCACTATACTAAACACTGACCGATGCACGATGATGTGACTGTCGCTAGTTAGAACGTGAAGGCCGTGGACTCGGGAATAAGGGCATGTTGAGATCTGTTGGTCTGTTTGTTTGTGCAGTTGTTTTGTACACAGAAGTTGCCGTATTCGTCTAGGCCATGGCCACATGGGACTTGCATGGGCTCACTACAAACTTAATGGACTAATATCAATTCATTGTGCATACCATCCATACCTTTTGTTCAAGAATCATTTACATAAGTTTATGTAAATATGAATAATATATTTATCAAAACAAAAATATTCAACGGTTCCTAAATAGTATTGTAAAGATATGTATTTTATCACTGAACTATAAACTGACAGAATATTTTTATTTTTTGTCCTTTTCTAGCACACGCAACCGACTACTACGGTAAGTCATTATTCCGCCAGGACGCTTTCTGTCGTTGAGCTAACATTACCTCTCTCTTGTCATGTCGGATAACCCGGTGTCGGTTGTATACTAGTCCTCATCTCGGTCTAGATCTGTATATATACATAGTTAGTCTAGGTAATCCTTACTATCACGCTTCTAGTTATTTCCTACTAACAAACAGGTGCGGTACTCAGATTACTTGATAAATCAACTCAGTTTAGCCGAACATCTAGACCATTTAATCCATTTCATTTTATCAAGAAATCTGTAACGTTTATTCTTTAGAGGGGGGTTTGAGTGACACTACTCGACTAAAACATCATCATTTGATGCACGTTTATGAGTTTACACGGAATTGTGGCCTTCCAGAGTTCTCCACTAGGTCTCTCACGGGAGACCTACATAACGGCCGCAGAAATATACAGAATATAATATGTGTATATGAATTATGGTGGTATTATGGGGTCGCCGTATCATTTCACGCTGTTTTACCCTTCGAGTCGACTAACATACACTGCACAGGTCCTAACACACGGACGCGCGTTGCCTGGCCGCGCCGGTTGCTGCAACAAGCGCTACAGCAACCACACGACCACGCAACGCGACGCGGCCATGCTGTAAAATATATAAGCACTAGCTATTTCTATGTATAGTTTGAAGTTTTTATTTATATATTATGGTCGAAAGATACTGACATTGTTTTTTTGTTTTTTTCCTCCCTTTTCAAGATGAGTACAATCTAAACCCGGGTTTAGAGTGGGAGGACGAATTCACAGGTAGGTTTCAATTCCGAATCATACAAACAATCATTTTAACTAAATATTGCCCTTCGTAGAGCCTGTGCCTATCACCTAGCATGGTTTGTTGTCTATCTACTTCTATTATGTAACGCTATTTATGACAAAGCTAACAAATACATAACGTAGCATATATTTGTGTGTGTTTTAATACAGGATCCTTCATTTCTAATTTAGTTGACGGTCAGTCAGTAATTTGTTAGTAAATAATCTTTTTTTATTTTATCTGGACCCTTAAAACACTTTGAAATATAAATCAAACGTAATATATAAATGAAAAAATGTGCTTTTCATAAAGTAATACTTACCACAGCAAAAATACAATACTTTTACTGCTGACAGTCAGCTGTAAATAACCCACAAAATTCTCCCTGTATTACATTACATACATTCCGAATTAATACTCCATTATTTATAAATAATACATTTAAATCCTTAATGCATGTGACAGAAATACATGTTGTGTGTATGTATGCATGACAAATGACGTCATCCATATGTTTGTAATAGACAAGTATTATTTTTATTTATTTTTTTATTATGTTGAAACATGTACCTCTCTTGTGGAGAGCTCGGGAAGTTATTTTGCATTTTTATTAATGTTCCAAAGCTTTCTGTCACCAAATATTTAACGCTTTTAGGAATTTGTGTGTTTTAGTTGCACAGTTTTAGAGGAAATAAGTAGACCACATAATATCGTTCATTAAAACATGTCGATTTACGAGCTTGTGTATGTGTAATAGAATAAAACTTTCAGTTTCTCTTAAAACTAATATTCCTGCCGGATATATCAATTCTTATTTTCGTGTCGATGATACTTTTTTATATTGTTTGAAGTCAGTAGGCGGCCACGTTGATTGCGGCAGCATTGCCGTTCATTAAGGCGCAGATATATGCCAATGACCTTGAGTGGTTAGCTTGCGTGTTCTGTGCTGAGCTCACGCGACGCGTCATATACGTCCTGTCAGTAATAGTACTCGCCCATCAAGGAGCGCTGTCCCAAATTAGTCGCATTATTAATTTATTATACAAACGAAAGGTATTTTAATAAAACACCTATACTAAATGATAAATAATTAAATTATCTTTAAAATGGTGAAGTTTCATAAAAATACGCTTGATAGTTTTTGTGTGACTCTCAGTTCAGACATAACTTTACAAATTAATTACACTATGTAATATAAACAATCTAAAATATTCACATATTAAGTTATTAAGAAAATGCTCTAATTTAGATGTGATCTTCAGTTTAAAATCATTAAAAGTCGGTTTTCGTCGCCTTAATTTAAAAATATGGAGCAAATGCATGGTATACAGCGTGAAACCAATCAGAATATGCATAAAAGCCTCTGGCAACATCCATCATTTACCATTGTGCCTATCACAATGTTATTGGCTACTTGCCAAATCGGTATACTGATTGGTGATTGCAGTATATTGGTATCGGCACATTGACAACTACAGGAACAGTATGGGTATCACATAAGTATAGTCATTTTCCCTTTACAATTTACTTCTTTTCGAGAAACTGAAAGCTCTGAGAATATGGTTACAGTAAAACTTTTCTCTTTCTACGCTGCACATAGAAGGTATTTTAACAAACGCGGTATGAATTACGAGGTCCTATAAATGTGTGCATGAAATTATTTTTATTAAATTAATGTAGATACTTCTAGATTCACGCTATCGCCTATCGTCCAAGACGCTATTCAAAAGTAAAGTGTTACAAACTCAAAACAATAATGAATAGTCAGAATGTCGCAGCATTATAGTGTGTGCGCAAGTGCTGCCTGAGGGGTGCGACGGGGAGGGCTACATTTTACGTTGACGTTTGTCTACCTCACTCCGTCTCAACGCACACATACCTCAGGTGGAGACTAGCACTTGCGCGCACACAATGGCGGTGCATACGCGCCGCGACCACTGCGACTTACTAACGCGTTTTTAATTAGTTTGTGATTGGTTGCATCGCATACGGATCACTATTGAAATACTAGTGCTGTGATATGCTGGCTACCCATTGGTGATCTGAGTTTGTGGCGAGATGCTTTTGAGTATTTCGTGGACGACGGAGCTAAGAAAAAGGGGGTTTACTTGTCTCGCGTAAAAAAACCCTATCTGTTTTTAGCAGCATGCACCCCAAATTTTATAGATTTTTTGATAATATGCGACAGTTATTTTCAAAATGATGGTTCTGGTTCTAGGGTTTAGTTCAGTATTTACTGGTAGTTACAGGATGATTTATGTTATTTGTCATAGAATTTTAGATTTTTATAAACAGGGCGAATATAACAAAATAAGCTCTATCTCCGTGATAGTAAAGTTTAGGTTGGTAAAGCATCGTTAAGTTTTCATAGCTTGCTTTAAATGCATTTCTATCTTTTCTAAAATCTAATTTAGTTTAGAAACTTGCTGTAACTGTAGTCTCATGCCATTGCTTTAGGGTTGAAAATCGCATGATTTTAGTTTGTTAAAATATTTGAAGTCTTAACAAACTACGTCATGCGGTCGTGTGATCATTTAACATGTAGTCATGACGCTTATAATAGCTAATATTCATGAACGGATTAAAATTATATCATTGACTTACAATATTGTTCGTCTAAGTAACAGTACGTGCTTTTGATAAGGATGAATATAAAATTGGATGACAGTTTACCATATGAATTTATTACAGTAAAGTTAAACCATTTACAATAACTTTAACAAATAAAAACATGTAAAAATAACTTGTTTTCGTGGTAATAAAAAAATGTGTTCAATATATATGTATTCATCCTTTGCTATCCGTACTCATCAGTTTACAATGCCTTAAATATAAGCAGCTTTTGTTAAATATAATAAATTCTTAATAAAGTAACCTTACTGACCGCTGTGTTATTTTACTGCGAACAAAATAATTATTCATGATTGTCATTAACATAAGCGAACTTTGGAAGACCAATTTATATTATACTTTCCGTGTTAAGAAAATCAAAATTGCTGCTTATATTTTGGATATTAAAGCGACCTAGTAAGACATCCATGTACACTCAGTAGTTAGGATTAGCTATACTCGTAGAGCAGTAGATATATCTATCTTCATAACTCATTACATTATGTGTCTCATGAAGTTATATACTAGACAAAATTTTTGGTAGATATTTCTCATAAAAATGAGGGAGATCACAATTATTTTTATTGACAGTGAAAAAGAAACAAGGCTAGAAAATTATTGTAAATTGTCGGAAAAACACGAGAAATAAATAACTTCATGAAATTCAAGTTTAACTCAAAGTACGGCTGATTTATAAAACAACGCTCTTTCGAGCGCGTTGTCAACTTTCGTAGTTTTTTAATATACCAATTTGAGCTGCTGGTACTTCTTTCATATTATATTGTCTGGCATTCATTAATTTATAAGCGATCTTTTATCTTTTTAATTTCATATCAAATTCCACATCTAAAATTGTCAAAGTTTCTTATCAATGCTGAATATTCCTTTCAATCACTTTGGCATGGACATTGTACATTAGTATACTCTCTTTTGAAGCTCACCAACTTTAATATTTGACAGGTCGAAGTTCCGACTACCATGATTTCAGTCTAGCATTTTTTGTAAAGCGCGTTTTATTTAGGCAGAATAAACTTTCTTTCTATATATGAATAAACATAACAAGTTTACTGCCACCACCAAAGTCCATCAAACTCAACTTCCCCCTTTAACACAAAGTATCAGCATCAAAGCTCAACCAATCTCTCCAGAAACAAAAGCAACACTATATACGTAACTCAGCCCTACCGCACATACACACACCTCCCCGGCAAGGGCCATTCTTATTCACCGTCCAGTGCTTACATTCGACGGCGACGGCGCGCGGCAAGGCGATGAGGAAGAGGCGGCTTTCCACGGCAAGCTTCCGCCCGGCATACTGCCGCATGGCCTGCCTACTGTCAAGGAGGTGCAGCCGGCTGTCACGGTGGAGCCACAAGAGAAGAAGGATGACGAGAAGGAGAAGAAAGGTTGGTGGTTATAAAAGAAGAAAGACTGATCAATTTAATCTGCTGTCACAGTCATAATCATAATTGGAACGTGTTTGGGCTACCAATACTGTGAAATATGATAGTAGATTTACTGATCTTTTTTTTTTTTGAGGGTGGCAAATCATCATATTATAACTTCTCCCGCTGTGGGTGGAGCGGGAGGGCGTGTCAGACCTACTGACTAAAACCCACCTGTGTTCCTTCAATCGCCTGCGCCAGGGCCACGGTAAGGGACTACTCACACTTATTCAGCTCCATTCACGTTTCGGTGAACGATTTTGTCTCACTTATACAGTTCTGCTTCTTTCTATCAGCCGCGTAAAGCGTCGTAAGAATGAGAAAAGCCGTCATGGCGTGTTATCTCCGCCGAAATGCTTCTATCGCTTTTATTTTGTAAAAATAAAATAATTATAATTAAAAAGACGTCCGAACTCTCTCAATCCTTGCGTGCATAATGATTATGATTACGTAATAATAAATCAAATCTATGCAGGTCGCAACTTGTCGACAAGGAGTCGAGAACCAGCCGTGTATAGCGCTGTTCCGCCGCGTTCGACGCTGAACTCTATCTATAGCACTCGCGTGATAATAACACATCTGTCCTCATTTTACGTACGCTGAACGGAAAGCTGAACGGATGCGTACGCGTCTCCATACAAAATCGTTGTTTTCTATGGGCATAAGCTGAATAAGTGTGAGTAGTCCCGAACTCTTTCAAACAACCCGCGACCCTGGCAGGAGATGTACTGATATGTGACTGAATTCAGAGTTGCAATTGTTGTTTGTTTTGATATATTTCTTAAAAGCCTTTGTTAACGCCCAAGGTTTTGTTCAAGTAGTTCCAAGCTACTGCTTAAGAATTCCATAAAAGGAGGTTGGGACAAATAGTCTTCACCAATCAATAATGGCGCGACATGTCAGGAAAGCTTTTTTGTTTACGACTGTGATTTGATACTATGACAGCCAGCCTCCATGACCAAAGGCGACCGCAACCGCAAACCGCTCTCGCTGGTCTCTGCTTTGCCTATCCTATCTGTCATTGCGATTGCAATGATATCGCATCGAAACGATTGGTTTCTATGTAGGCGGCAATGTAGATAGATGATGATCTACGGAATTGTACCTTTATATAATTTCACCTCACTTCTTTTGCTATAATATGCCGTGATTGTTAGTTCGCGAGCTGAGCGCGGACGAGAAGCAGACCATCATGCTGTCGTCGGAGTTCCAGCGCTTCATGTCAAAGGCGGGCCGCGTCATCGAGCGCGCGCTGGCCGAGTCCGTCGACATCTACACCGACTACACCGGCGGGGGAGACGCGGAGAACGCGCTGTGAGTACCTTACCAACATTCGGTAACCTAAACATAAAACAGTCGGATCTATTCTGTAAAAAACAACCGGCCTATTCTGTAAAAATCTCACCACGAAATCTGAGGTGAAGTGAGCTTTGGCATTGGCAGACATTATTTCCAACTGATGCGACGCTCTTCAAAACCTAGATCGACATTGTATCTGAAGATGCTGAAGAAGTAGTTAATGGCTCCATATGTTTTATTCTGGTACAGCATGTAATCTACTCTCGGTCCGGTATCTCTCTAAAGGTCTTGAATGAGAATACACATTTTAATTTTGGTCAGCAGCATGGAATCTTTTCATAATTATAATAAGAATTTTTTTGTAGGTATGATGATGAGTATGAAATATTGGTAACGTAGATTTGAAGTGAATCTAACAACATATTATTTCATTTTTTTGTAAATCAATAATCCATTCTTTCTTTTTAATACAAACAATAATAATTATTTTTCTGAAGCTTTAGATAATTTAATTTGTTACAATAGTTGACAAGTCTTTTGATACCTATGCAGAACTTGGTAACTCGAGACTATTGATAACAGTTTTGAAAGATTTTTATTTTACTTTGAGTGTTTTTTTTTTTTATTGATTCTCTTCAATATAACTGATATTACTGACTAACACTCACAAATGGCGTGAGATATCTTCAATTCTATCATAACTTCATAAAGGCTCCCACAGACAGGCGCGACGCGACACCGATAGAACAATTTCCAAGAAGTTTTCATAGAAATTGTTCCACCAGAGGCGCGTCGTGCATGTCTGGTGGAGCCTTAACATAAAATCATACAAACATTATTTTTTTTACTGTTTTTAACTTATTAAGGCCGTTGAAAATCACTGATTCCTATCGAACACAAAAACCTTCAAGATACTGAGCTTTTAAAGGTTTTTCTATTAGATTACTAAAATAACCCAATACTTCGTTCCACACAGCGACGACAAGTCGGACGCGCGCCTCTCGCTGGTGCGTACATTCTACGACGAGCGCTGGTCGCGCGGGCGCTGCGTGACGTGCCTGGACTGGTCGGCCGCGCACCCCGAGCTGATGCTGGCGTCCTACCACAACAGCGACGACGCGCCACACGACCCCGACGGCGTGTGTCTGGTCTGGAATACCAAGTTCAAGAAGACCACGCCCGAAGATATCTTCCATTGTCAGTCGCCGGTTATGAGTGCTACTTTTGCTAGGTAAGAGGGATTACGTTTTATGTTTAATAACATAATCCAAAATACTATCAGTAGGTGCTTTAGGTTGACAGGAAACTTGACAAAATAATGAATGAACAGGTTTTCGAACTGACTCAAAAAGTGGGACATTATACCTACACATGAGAGGGACGTGCATCTGTATTTGTCGCAGTAAAAATTTGTCCATTGTGTCTCAATATTTAAACTCAGTTCAGCCAGCTGTAGTAATTTACGAGGTTTTTATATCTGAAATAACTCAATAATTCTTTAGCTTAAGAGCGTTTATCCCGCGTGGGCTGGCAACGTCGCATTTCTACAAGTTTTTCGTGATTATTTTAATACATTTGAATCAAATTACTATTTTTTTTTTTAATAGACTGTCTAGATTCTTGGTATTTATAAGTATGTATGCCATTTTTTACAGTAAATAACTGTTGAATTGAGAATGAGGTGAGGAAAAGATAGCATACATAAGTACTTATAAATACCAATTTATAAGTACTTATGTATGCTATCTTTTTACAGTTATTTTAGTATTTAGTCATAAAAATTGACATAATTGTCAATTATTTTCTATTTGCAGTATTACAATTTAATATTCTTATTTACTATAAATGTTAAAAATAATTACAAATACCACGATCTAGTGCTTGGCCGAAAAAAATAGTACTTTGATTTAAATTTATTAAATGATTACAAAAAACCTCTACTAAATGCGACGTGGCCAGTCCGCGCGGGATGAACGCTCTTAGGGCCGGTTTTATGACCCGTGGTTAACTCAACCAATGGTTAAACATAGTAACTAATGGTTGAATTTTGGCTAAATGTGAAAGGCTAAACATGAATGTATTCATGTTAGCTCATTCATATTAAAAAATAGTAAGTAACTCATTCATGATTAGCAAAATTCAAGTATTAGTTACTATGTTTAACCATTGGTTGAGTAATAACGGATCAAAAAACCGGTCCTTAACAATGATCAATGTAACTTAGGCAGCACTAGTAAAATTTTAGAAAACGTGTTGCATTAGATACTAGAGCAGCAGTGAGTGCTATTATCGCTGTCTCTAGAGGTATGTGTTTAATACCAGGTTCCACCCCAACCTGATCCTGGGCGGCACGTACTCCGGTCAGATAGTGCTGTGGGACAACCGCGTGCAGAAGCGCACGCCCATACAACGGACACCGCTGTCTTCACTCGCGCACACCGTACGTATACATTACTAGCTTCTGCCCGTGACTTCGTCCGCGTGCTATTTCTCATTCCCCCGACACACCTCGTCGCATCGCATTTATACCGCCTGCGCTATTACTGGGTTTTCACTTAGCGCTACATCTGACTATTTTTCTTATTGCTTGGCTCTTAAGGGTCCTAGTGTGATGATATATAGCCTATAGCCTTCCTCAAGAATTGGGCTATCAAATGCTAGAAGATTTTTTCAAATCCGACTGGTCGTTCCAGAGATTAGCGCGCTCAAACAAAAAGAAAACAAACTTTTCAGCCTTGTTATTAGTATAGATAGACAGATTAGCTTACTTCAAAATTGTTTAATAATCAAAGATTTGAAAAGTGTTTGTAAGTGAGTTTGTAAAGTTGATGGAAACTTCGCAGACACCGCTAGCTATTCCACTAGGAAAGGTTGTTTTATGTGATACGTGTAGTTTATGAATAGACCAAAGGGTTACCAGAATAAAATACAACATTACAGCAACATTGCAACATGTGACATAGCGACAGAAATTACCATGCGACCTGCTTTAGAAACAACTCTCATACTTGTAAACATACCTTAACACGTTCTGTGCGGCCGACGCGCATGCGCGATTTTCGAACGTTCACCATGTGCTACCGGCGCTTATGCGCGTCCATACAATTTATATAACTTCCTTCGAATGCGGCGCGCCGCACCTGTGGGTTTTTTGTGCATCTCTATTGTTCTTGGCGTAATTGTTTTATGACTCATAAAACTGGAAAATTTTCAAACACACATAAGCGTCTCGCCGCACTTGGGATAAGTTTGTAACGGCGCACATATGCGCCCAGCAGCACTGGGTAGAGTTTCTTCAATCGCGCATGCGCGCTCATAGCACCACACGAAGTATTTTTTGGGCGCGCATGAGCGTTTGCCGCACAGGGTTTAGTGTATCATAAAGCAGCACTTGGAGCAAGTTCGCCAAATAATTCAGCAGTGAATGTGTTAACGTGTCACATGAAGTCGTATCTTTTATCTTCCAGCACCCAGTATACTGCCTGTCTGTGGTAGGCAGCCAGAACGCTCACAACCTGATCTCGGTGTCAACGGACGGCCGCATGTGTTCCTGGTCTTTAGACATGCTGTCTCAGCCTCAGGAGACGTTGGACCTGCAGCATCGGCAGAGCAAGGCTGTGGCTGTAACGTCCATGGGCTTCCCGCATGGCGATGTTAATAACTTCGTGTTAGGCAGCGAGGATGGGAATATTTATACTGGTAAGTTATTATTTATTATCATTAATAAAGTGGATTTGGTGTCCACGAACCAAAAGCAATAACAATGAACTTGCTTCGAATTTTGTCTGATTAAAGATGGATTAAATGGTGTAAATTTGATTAGTGATGTTCTTCAGAAAGATCAGGTACTCGCAACGCCCGTGCGTTTGCGACCAGATGTATGAACGTAAACGAAGCAAAAGGAGTATCTAAGGACAGTAGCTGGTGGCGTTCTGTAGGTTCTGCCCACCCCTTGCGCGAAAATCAAAGCTAAATGCTGTCCACGTGAATATTACATAAACAGCAACATTTGTTTACTAACGAACTGAGACAAAAGTTTTAAAACAGTTTTAAGTTCAACCAAATTACAACCTTGGCACCTAGTAATAAAGTCACAAATCTTCAAAACATTATCCTATACTTACGATCATTCGTCACAAAAAACGAGCAAAGCAATAAATTACTCCTGTTACTTAGAAATTAAATGACATAGGTTAAATAACATTTAGTGTGAATTCTACCTCAAGTCAAGCAACAAAGCACTTTTTCCCGTGATTGCCTTGCGACCTACATCGTTTGGTTCTGTTTCTGTTTGCTTCTTGGCCAACCATTTGTAGCGGTGGTTTAAAATCATTAATTATGTTCAAAATTTGATATAATTGTGTTAGTTTGAAGCTTAAAATATAACATTCTACAAGTACTTACCGAAAATAAGACACTCCGGCCGTTAAATTGCTTTTTTGGGCGTTATTTTTGCAACTTTTGTATACACATTGCGGCATTGAGAAACGTGTTTACATTGGCTATGTTTCAAGCGAACTAAACAAAATCACGTCTCAAGTGCGCTGTTTTTTACTGAGACGTATTTTTTGCGCCGACCCGATATCTACTCGGTATTGTTGATCGAAGGCCCACCCCCATGGGCAAATGGCGTGCGTTTACGTATGTACAGTCAACGTCTAGAAGTCCACTTACACCGCAATGACCATTATCGCCTGCGCTATACACGGGCAACAAGTTGCCAGTGTGTAGTATTGTCAAACGTTCTTATAGAAGAAGGTCATAAGTACAATTAATATTGCTATGCCATAGTTTTGTGAGATTGCTAGTCGACTTCTGACTGTTACTGTACATATTAACACACTCACTTTTTCATCCTGTTTGTTTCTAAACTATTAAATACACTATTTATATTATTCAAGAATCTGGGACGGTTTTTAATACATACAAAACGTCAAACGACCGACTTCCTTTTTGTCTCGTGTAAAGGAGAATGACCAAAAGTGGTACCAAAAAGTCTCACGCATCAAGATAAAAATTTTATAGTAATTATTTTCACAATTTTTTATGACGTTACCCGTCGGGGATTTGGTTTTTGAATAGGGAATTTAATTTAAAGTAAAAAAGTATTGATAATGATTTACTCCATATAAAAGATTATCATTTTTTTATCTATGGTCAATTGGCCGTTCACAGCCGGTCATAGAGATGTAGAATGCAAGAGAATCGATTTTTGATGATTTTTTTTTAATTTGTTATGGGTTTGCTCTTGACTCTAGTCTAAGTCAGAGGTGACAGAGACAAAGTCGACGATGGAGTGAGCTTACCCAGAAGAAGCCTGTTCACTCTCACTTTGAAGAGATTAGGGTTGTATACGTTCGGAAACACAGACACAGGTAGTGAGTTCCACTCTTTTGCTGTGCGCATTATAAAAGACAGTTGGAAGCGCTTAGTGCGAATTGGTGGAATAGCAACCAGGTAGGGATGGTAACTGGCAGTGCGTCTAGATGTCCGATGGTAGAAGGGGGCCGGTGGAATGAGGTCGTGGAATTCTCGGGCACACTGTCCGAAGTACAATCTGTAGAAGACCGACAAGCAGGCAACCTTGCGGCGATGAGCCAAGCTATGAAGCTTGGCATCCACCAGTTTTACGTCGCCAATGAGCCTCTTAGCTCTGCGTTCCACCGAGTCAAGCGCGGCTAGTTGGTACTTAGCTGATCCATCCCAAAGGTGACTGCAATACTCCATGCAGGACCGGACTTGCGCTTTGCAAAGGGTTAAAAGCTGTCCAGCCGTAAAGTATCGCTTCACTCAATTTAGGAATGAATCGACTAACCTGTAATTTTCAAACCCCTCAAAAATAGGTGTTGCCTGGAGGCGCCGCGGGGTGCCACCCGAAATGAAACTAAATCAATGTCGAATATTTTTCCTACACTGGCTGTATATGGATAATAAAGAGACATTTTTGCGAAATAGAGTTATTTACATACTCGGAATCAGCACAAAAAGACGCATTTGCCTTTGTATGTTATAGTTTAAACAGGACAAATTATTTTTTTTTCTCCATTTCAGTATTTCTGTAGATACGTCCTTATTCCTTACGGCGGCAGAATATTTGTAAACCATTGCCAGTGTAGGATAAATATTCGGCATTGATTTAGTTTAATTTCTACGCAAAAAAGGCGAGGCGAAGGGGTGGCGCCACCGTCGGTGCGCTGTCACCAGTGCTTGAGTGGTGTTACTCTTATAAAATAAATAACTTTTACGAACAAAATATACTTACCTAGATTTTAGTTCATTTTCGATTTTATAAAATAATTCCGGAACCCGAATGATTTAGAAAAAAGAACTTTTATAGGAGTTAATATGATAAGTGTATTCCTTCTCGCTTGTGCCGCGTTCCGATGCGGACGTGTTTGCATAATGTTCTGTTTTAATTAGCGCGGCGCAAGCTGTCGCTCGTGAGTTACTCGCCATGAGCAATGAACTTGTGGCGAATGAGCTGCTGGCGTTCCTGCAACAGAAGCTGGATGTGATGGACGAGTTGTCTGCTGTCCAGATCTGCGCAACGAACTTCAGCGAGGAAGACATAGCTGCTGCCAAGCTGTTGTTGTTCAGTGTGCTGAACAAGCGCGAGCAGATGGTGTCCCGCCGGCGTGACGGGACTAAGAAGAGCCTGCAGGATATAATCACGCTGTTCAAGGAGACCGACCCGGACGACGTGCCGACGTTTGTGGCGAAGGAGTTGCACAAGCTTCCACCCGTCACCTTCGACCACGTCGACGTAACGAGCCTTCTGAAGGACATTGTCTTCCTGAAGGCCCGCCTCGTGGATGTTCTGGCGAAATTAGATGCATCCCAAAACTCCGTCACCGAATTCCGCAAAGAAGTTAGCGAGTTGCGTAACAGTGTGGCGGTAACTAGGTCATCAGCCGATGCATCTAATGTAAACAAGTGTCGCGGAGCCGGCCTCGATTTATCGTCGTCAAATTCCGCGTCAGCAGTTTCATCGCCAGCGCATCCGTCGTTTGCTGAAATTGCAGAGCGCCCCGCCCCCGTGCCCCGCAGCCCTGCGCCCGTCACCGCAGCTCCTCCGCGCAGCGCCGCCCAAGTTCATCACCCCGTCCCGCTGCCAGTATCTGCAGCCCTGGCGAATCCCTTACGAAAGGACTTCGCTAGCGCCCCCGCGAGTGCCCCAGGCGCTCCAAGTATGAAGCCTATGCCAGAAAAGGCGCCGAATAGGGCTGATGAAGAGGGTTTCGTGACAGTGCAAAGGAGGAAGCGCCGGTCGCGAACCAACAAGAATCGCTGCGGCAAAGCTCCTACGAAGCCAGAAGTGAGCTTGCGTGCCGCTAAGCCGAACACACCGGTGTACATCTCCCGCCTGCACTACAGCACTCGGGCGGAGGACATCGTGGAGTACGTGCGCCAGAAGACAAGGTACATGCCTAGGGTGCAGTTACTGGAGTCGCGCCGCAACGTCAATTTCAAGGCGTTCGTGGTGCGAGTACCGAATTGTTACCTGCCCGTCCTCATGGAAGAAGATTTCTGGCCGCAGGACGTGGTGTTCCGTCGCTTCCGCGGACAAGTGCCACAGGACAGCTCAAGGAGAAGCTAGTGCAGTGAAGTGCTACTAACATAATTTTAAGCTATATTTATTAACACAAGTTTTGTTTTATACTTTATATATTATATGTTAGTTGGTAAGGTATGTATCTATGGGCCATTGTAGCCTGATAATAAATGTTTTATTATTATTATAAAAAACAAAGTTTGATTTTGATGCAGCTTGGTACAGGATTCCATACATCCATGAGCATTGTCCTTTAATAATTATCGACAGTATGTACAAAGAATATTAAGAACATATTTATTGAAGGACGCTTTTTAACGCGACGTCTTTGACCGTGTTCCGATTTTTCAACTGTTGTCGTTGAGCCGAGCATTGGGAATCGAACAGAGCGCATCCCTAGCGTGTTGAAAAAGCACTGTTCAACTCTCGGCACTAAGGCGAACATTAAAATAAGCGCCCGTGCGTACGTGGGCTAGTGTCGTAAGTGTATAGCTGAATGACGTTCTACGTCTGCAAAAAATAAAACAATTATTTTAAACTGAAGACCACGTCTAAACGAGTAGTGTTAATTATTTGGAAACAAGAATATATGTTAAATTAGAGCATCTTCTTAATAACTTAATCTGTGAATATTTTAGATTATGTTTATATTACATTTTGTAAAGAACGCGGATAAAAAACTGAGAATCACGCAAAAACTATCAAGCGTATTTTTATGAAACCTATACCATTTTAAAGATTATTTAATTATTTATCTTTTAGTATACGTGTTTTATTAAAATTCCTATTGTTTTATGTATAATAAAATAGTAATGCGTCTAATTTGGGACAGCGCTCCTAGATGAGCTACTCCTATTACTACTGGCTGGGCGTACCGTATGACGCGTTGCGTGAGCTCAGCACAGAACAAGCGAGCTAACCACTCAAGGCCATTGGCATATATATCTGCGTCTTAAGAGGTGTACACTGGTGTTATTAATTTATCATGGCACCAACACCGAATATCTTCGAATCAAGCTTCTATAATAATGTTCATTTATCGTTGTTCAGGCTGTCTGTACGGGCAGCGCGCCGGCGTGACGGAGTGCGTGGAGGGCCACGCGGGCCCCATCACGGGCGTGTCCTGCCACGCGGCCGCCGGCTCCGTGGACCTGTCGCATCTGTACCTCACCTGCTCCATGGACTGGAGCGTCAAGCTGTGGAGCCAGAAGGTAGATGCGCTAAAATTTTACGTGTCTCTAAGGACAGATTTCTTAATCTACTTTATAAAAATCTTCTTTCATTTATTCACGGACATGCAACGCACAGCCGCTGGGTCTAGAAGCATAAAATTTTGTGCAAGAGTTCATTAGATAACGATAGTGAGCACTAAGGAAGGATGTTTGAAAATTCATCCCCTAAAGGGGTTAAACAGAGAAAGACAGTTTGTATGGAAGTTCGCCATTTTTGTTGATAGAAAATCCTATCAGACGCACGACTTTTATCTGATGAATAAAAATTGCCGTTTGACAGCTTTTGTTTAAAAATGGCAAACCATCATATTTGTTCTTCAGATAAAAGTTATCTGCTAATAGGCTACTAGACATTATGAAAAATACCTTATGAATTGTATTCTGTAGAATGGTTGTGAGCTAAAAGTGTCAAAATTCAACTTAGTTTTGTAAATGATTTTAGATTAATTATTATTTTTGAGAAATAATTACATAAAAATATATCAATGTCACGTGGTGACATTGAACGCGAATCAGAACGAAACATGTCACTCCTTCAGTCATGTCACTTTGACAAAATAACAGGGTTCCCACCTCAGGTTATTATTTTCCCCTAAATTTAAGGGATTTAAAAAAAATGTAAATAGCATTCGCGTTTTATGGAATACTCAGAAAAAATACGATTCAAGTGTATGATTTTAAGAAATATCAAAACGAAAACGTCTGTTGTGTTTTGAAAAACGAGTTAGTGAGTGTTCGTTCCGCTTGCGTTTTAGATCTCTGTCATCACTTATTTTTGAAATCGCAATTAATCGATTTGATTCGACAGTAATAATCTATTGTATTGATTTTTTTTTAGATTCATTAGTTAGTAATAAAAAGCTTACAAATAAATAATCGATATCTAACATCATAGGAGAAATCCCAAAGCAGAGGGTGGAAACACAGATTTTTTGTTTTTACTAGTTTGACAGCAGACAATCTGACGTCACAAACTTTTAAAACGGCTGTTTAGTTAATCAGTTCTTTCCTTAGAAAATTAGGCATGTGTTCACCTACATTCTAATAATAATAATAAGAATAATTTAATTACACACACACTAGTTAGGTAACACACAGACACAGAGAATACAATGAAAATAATAAACAAGCAAGGTAGAAATAGCCGTGGGCCCCAAACTAGGCTCAGCCTGTATCTTGGTGGCCCAAAATTAACAGAAATAACAGTTTGAGTTGCCGAACGTTCATTGTGACACAGCACAGCCGATTAGATTAGATTCTGACCACCGGTTAGATATTTAAACAGTTGTTTTATGTCAAATTTGGAAGTAAGTTTGACACACCAACTGTTTAAATACCTAACCGGTGGTTTGAATGTTAGTGAACACAGGCCTTTAAATATAATGACATCACTCGAGCCGCCATTACTGTGTGCCCCGTTTTGACTATGAAAATTAAATTGAGTTTTTATATTAAAAATTATACTGTTTGCACTGTAGCATGGAGCGGGTGACATTAGACAAACTGTTCCTTTTCACTCTTGAACGTTACCGCGATTTCCAATCATGATTGAATATTTTAGCTGCACCATAGTCATCGTAGTCCGTAATCACTTATCATAGTAGTAAAATACGGAATCAGTAATAACCGTAGAAAATTACATAAATTTACCCTGCCAAAATGTTATTGTCTACAAATAAAATCGTATTAAAAGAAAAATGAAGCAAAGTGATAAACGTCAACGTAACGCCATAGACAAGTTTAGTGAAAAGATGTATTGCTAAGATGAGTAGTCGATATGGTTTATAGAAAAAGAAGTTTACTGTATGTATTTTTAGATGTTTGCTGTTAGACATAGCACTCGTACTGATGCAAAATGGCTGCCGACGAACCGCGCACCATGGCAAAAATATAACCACTTTTTTTTTTAATATAAATAATATAAATATCGGTTGTGCTTTGAATGTTATTTTTTTAATGTTTTGTATTAAATACATATTTTAACATATTAATAAGATCATGACATTTTTACAATTATAATAAAGAGAAAACAAGATTTTTGCAGTGAGAAACGTTATCGATAAAATTGAATTGCATAATGTCACTTACCTAGTCTTGAGATACTGACATCTGTCACGTGTCACCCGCACCATGCTACAGCGCAAACAGTTGTAGTATTGTTAATATTTTGATGAAATATTCATTTTTTAAGGAATATAGAGACCACAAGGAAAATTTTAATCGGTTTCCTAAAATCTGTCAAATTGATTTTAGAATGACTGGTTATCGAAAAGGTCTAAAAAATTGTGAAGTTGTAGCGAAAATTAAACTGTATGTCAAGCTAGGCACTAAATGTTACATTTCTGTAATCACATGAAAAGGAAACTGAATTATAATATAAACAAAATTTAAGCCAGGCATAAAATTCAACCAATCTCAGTAATTGTGCCATATTTCCCGTTTGTCCGCCTTTCCAATCAAGATTATCGACTGTAGAATGTTATTTATAACAGACAACAGTTTTGTATTACATTTTTCATACGTAAAGTGTTTCTAAAGCATATTTTGATATGGTTCCAGGAGAACAAGGCGCTGTACTCGTTCGAGGACAGCGGCGACTACGTGGTGGACGTGCGCTGGTCGCCCACGCACCCCGCGCTCTTCGCCGCGGCTGACGCGGCGGGGAGGATCGACCTGTGGAACCTGAATAGGGATACTGAGGTATGATCGTTAACTTTTTTACTTATACTTAGTTAATTCAGTAATGACTAGTAGGTCTGCGAACAATAGACCACGCGAGCACAAACTTTTTTGCAACAATTAATATACTTAATACTTTTTAGAGAATTCTGATATTTGAGGTGTTCAAACAAAAGGTAACATTTCCACTATTGCTTTTTTTTTCAGAAATCACTAAAATGTGATTAAAAAAATAAATAGTTGCTTTTTGTTCGAAAACTGAAATTTGGACTCGATTTTTCATAAGGAATCGTTACTACGTATTTGATACGCCAAATTCAACTAGAATATGTAGTTCATCGATTTACGTATGATTCTGCAAAAAAAGCAACGAGCCAAAAAAATTAAATGTTACTTTCCCCAGGTGCTCCATCAATGGTATAAATCTAAAAGTGAGCAATTTACTGCATATTGAGGAGCTATTCTGCTCATCATACTGAAAGTCCTCTTCAGATTTACACCAAATTTTTATGAGACCAACTTAAAGGTATCAAATAAAAACAGAACCATCGAAATTGAAACTCATAGGGCGGAGATATCCAGTAGCCCCCATTTTTCCCCGTTTTGGAGGAAGTACCCTTCCAATCAAAAATCCCTGCTATAAAGTCGTCAAACCTGTATACCAAGTTTCGTCCAGATCGGTTGTAAAATACGACTGACAGACAAAACCAAATAATACTTGAAGCAGAGTCGCTTAGCTCGCTCAGTCAAAAATGTGAAGAAAAAAGGCATTCTTCGTGATACAGGGTCAAACTAAATTAGCTAGCGAAACTCAACAGAATTTTTAATAGTAATAGTCCATTTATTTGTAAGAATACTGTTACAGAGTTGTTAAATACTTTTAAAAGTTCATAATATTCTGCCGTTTCCGGCGTACAAATATATTATCAGGGTTGTGGTTGGTGTAATAAGCAGGTATAACATTGAATTAAATAAATTAGTATATCATTCAAATTGCAAATTAGTCAAAATTAAATATAAATTGTGGAGATGTCAAAAAGATTAAATTAAGTCAAAGAGATAGAAGAGAATATAATTATTTCCTAATATTTACGTCAACTTTTCATTCATAAAATCATTAGTCGAGTAGTAGCATTTACCTAAGAGATAATTGAATAATTTGCATTTAAATGTCCTAAAGTTAGTGTTTTAAAACAAACTGGTAGTTTATTATAAACTTTGGTCGCCATACAAAATACATTATTTGATTAATAGTTTATTATTTCGTCTAGGTACACGAAGCATGTGTACTTTGACAAAATTGATAGGTATCGATATCTAAAAATGAACTGTTGCCAAATAAATGTTATTGTTTCATCTCCAGGTGCCAGTCGCAACGATCCAGGCGGAAGGCGGCGTGGCGTTCAACCGCGTGTCGTGGACGCCCTCCGGCACGCACATTACTGCTGGAGACGACGCGGGCAAGATATGGGTCTATGAACTAGCTGAGGTGAGTTTTATATGTTTCTACTCTTCATCATCATCCCCATTCTCCTGCCCTTATACCAATTTATTTGGGGTCGGTGCAACATGTCTGTTTCTGTCATACTTCTCTATTAGGCTCAATTCCACCACACATCACTAAACGCGTTTAGCGCTAAACGAGTTTAAAACATCATTCTGTTTCTGTCATTTTCAAATGATTGAAAGAAACGGAGTGATGCTTTAAACTCGTTTAGCGTTAAACGCGTTTAGTGATGTGTGGTGAAATTGAGCATAATAGAGAAATATGAGAGAAACAGACATGTTGCACTGACCTAATCCTCCTAAATTAATGTTGTTTTCCAACTTTCGGCGCTGAACTCAGCGTTGAAAATCAAACATCGCATTCATGTAAGTGTCGCCTAGGTTAGTGAAAGCGGGATGTGGAATAAAACCTTGCGTTCATTACTTGAAACTAGTTAACTATCATAGTTTTAAGTAATGCTCAAGTCTTGAGTTAGGTTCTGTAATGCGAGCATAAGACAGCCGCTAACCTAAGGTCTGCTCCAGTTCCAATCATTGTTTCCAATTGATTTTATTTCCACTTGAAACAAATATCAACTTTTTGCTAGTATAAATTAAGCTAATTTTAGAATGACTATTGAACAGGTCATATAATAAACGTATGTTGAAGTTGTGGCGCAAAATAAACTTAATCCGTCTTATTCCAAAATACGATTTAAATTTAGTACTGGGATTACTGTGATAGTGGAAGAGCGGAGTTCACCTAACACAAGCATCTTCTTGCTTAAAAGGTGATCTCCAACTCATTGTGTGTTATAATTGTATGTAATCGCAATAAACATTTTTATTTTTTTATTTTATTATTATTTTTATTATTACTAGCATCAAAGCATGACTAAATGAAACGTTATTATAAAATGAAGTATATAGGTGCATATAGGTATTACTTCTCAGTTCCAGATCAGTTTTTTTTTCCAAAAACTCGTATTCATTGGAAACTAAATGACGAACACAGATTAGCCAGTTATTGTTGTTTAGCCTAAGATCCTAACAGCTTTGATTTTGTAGTTCAATGGAGTTTACCTTCACCTTTCCTAACACAAGCATTTCCTTGCTTAAAAGGAGTCTCCAAACCATATAATGTAAACCATATTATGTTAACTGAAATAAACATTTTTATTTATTTATTTATTATTTATCTTCAATTATTGACAACAAACATACCATCCACTTCAAACATTTTATATAAAACAGCAATATTAAAAAAAAAAACATTTGTCACCCACAGCACGTCTCCCAACCACGTCACGACGAATGGTCCAAATTCGTCTACACTCTCCAAGAGCTGCGCAACAATCAAGCTGACGAAGAAACCGACCGGCTAAGCCTGGCCGCGAGTGGGCCATCATCGCTCACCAGCCTGACCAGCCTGGCCAGCAATCCTCTGAGGTAACTGCTGGGTCAGCAGGCAAGGCCGCACTGGCCCTTGTGAGTGTCCACTTTGGATATGGTAGTGTGATGTTGAGATGAGTGTATTGGAAACTATGATGTGGTGAAACCTCGTATTCATCGTAAACAAATAAGCAACATTGCTATAAAACATGATGTTGCCAGCACAATTTTCTGTGTTGCTATCAGCATGTTAACAAATGTTCTAACACAGACTGGCAACATTTGAAATTAAAACTATAGAGCACTAAGCATTTGTTTACCATGAACACGTAGATATAGGCTGCGCATCGCTGCGTAGTGCGATGCATAAATATAAAAAAAAAAAGATCAACTAAATATTGCACCATAAATGCTTGTTTGACAGCGAAAAGGCGGAATTTTGTATAAAATATAGAGAGTGCATCGTGCTACGAAAGAACCTGATGAGATTTGTATGCGTCTTAAAACAAGGTTTAAGATTGAATTGGCTGAATTTTGTATGGCTGTTACATTAAATAATATAATATGTACGATGGAGTTACAGGATGAGTACTGATCTAATGCAAATAAAGGAAGATATTCAATATTACATTAACATATTCAAAGCTTGTTCAGAACTGAATAGATATGATGTACAGACAGATTGAAGAGGTCTCTTGAAGCAATGGGAGGCGAGATAAATGTTTAGTTGCAATATACACATACAACAACACTTATTACAATGCTAGATAAAATATTATTATGCATTGTTGTTACTTAAAACTCTGCTTACTCCATAAGAGACTAATTCATGTATTATACATAGATAAAGGAGTATTTTGTCAAGCACATTAAATGCAGAGGCTCTTATAACGCAATTTTTCAAGCTATATAGTAAATTAACACTTTCGAGGGACACTAACCGCTCATAGGCAGAATAACAATAAATACTGTGTCTCGTTTTGTGTCCGTCAACCAAATAGATATTGAATGTCGTAACTAAACATGTATATTATTTTGAAACAACGTCTCTCTTATACAAAGTGTAACTTAAATAACGCACAACCTCTTAAGGGGTCATTGTACTCATCATTATGAACAACTTATACTATGGGAACAAACGTGAAATCGCGAAAAAAATCAGCTGTTCAGTACATTTATGTTATTATGAATTGTCAAAATGTACTGAACAGCTGTTTTTTTTTTCGCGATTTCAGGTTTAGTCCCATATTAAAAGTTGTTCATAATGATGAGTGCAATGACCCCTTAAGAGGTTACACGTTGTAGTTAGAAGAACAATACGAAAGATAATAATTTAAATGTTGAATGTATGTATATTAGAACTTATTATAGAAGCAGCTGATAAAATCTTATTTATATAAAATGATGTTACTAGGACACAAAATAAGGGTGGCAAACAATATTATACTCTCGCTGAATTTAGAATAGAGTATCTCAAACAATATTTCTTTAAACTGCACCTATTATTATTCAACAAGAAATATTAAGTACTTAACATTTTAAATCTGTAACTTCAGCATTTCTGCCACCTCTATATTGTGTCCTAAGTTAATAAAGCAGGTAGGAATATGTCTCATTCTTGCTAACTTAAAGACAACATGAGAATGTATCGGGTAAAGCTAAGTTAGTTTAGTTTTGTGTTATGTAACTTAGTTATCTATTTCATATCGCTAATATTTATTAAGTACAGGTACCTATTTATAGTATTACTCAGAACTAAACAGATATTGCTTTATTGTAAAAGTTAAATCAAATAAACATTGCTTATATAAAATAGTTGTTGATTTATTGGTGATCTAGCCCTTAAATTAGTTTGCACACCACACAGTACAACTTTTAGCCAAAGTTAAAGTTTACTTTTTATTTTGTGTACCTTCCTTTGTTATTTTCTGTACTACTGAATAATATTGGGTTGGTAAGAAAGTCTTGCGACACTTTAGTGCTCAACTAAATACTTTTATTAGAAAGCAGTTCGAGAACATTCGACCTTGGGAAATTCAGAATATTCGAGAAGCTTCCATGTCAAAGGTTATATAAAGCGCCCGTTCGTTTCGATCAGGTAGTGTTAGAAAAGATGGATCAGAGTGCACTTCGAGCGATTGCCTTCTACGAATTTCTACAGGGACGTTCTGCAAGATCTGCTGCTACTAATATGTGCAGTGTGTTTAACAGTAATGTGGTTCATTATTCGACAATAGCACGTTGGTTTGAACGTTTCCGTTCTGGTGATATAACATTCGAAGACAAACCGTCCGGTTCGGTCCGGCCGGCCAACAGACGTTAACGACGAAGAACTGCGATCTCTTCTACGAATGAAACCCAATGTGTCGTCACGACAGCTAGCAGATGAACTCCGCTGTAGTCATCCCACCCTCCTTGAACACTTTAAGAAATATGGATACAGTCATCATCTCGAATATCCCACGAACTCGGTAAGTCCAACAAGGTGACGCGAGTTTCTATTTGCGTTTCATTGTTGCTTCATCCACACAAAGGATTTTCTCAGCGAAATAGTTACTGGAGATGAAAGCTGGGTATTGTATGTTAACCATACACGGAAGCGCCAGTGGCTCCCTCAAGATGAGAAACCAAAACCAACTCCCAAAGACCAGAGCAGAGACCTACTTGAACTGCGAAATCTGTCTGCAATTATTAAACAAAAACGGCGAAAACGTTTACATGTTCTTCTTCATGATAACGCTCGGACACAGATAGCTAAATTAGTTAAACTATTTCAGAGCTAGGTTGGGAAGTCTTACCCCATCCACCAGACTTAGCTCTGTCTGATTATCATTTGTTTCGGGCTTTGAAAAATTATTTACTTGATAAACAGTTTGATGACCAAACAGACATAGAAGAGTTTTTTGATTCAAAACCAAAGGATTTTTGGATGGATGGGATTCAAAGTTTACCAGGGCTTTGGGCAAGAGTAGTAGATTAAGATGGAGAGTATATCAGTAATTAATACGATCTTAATAAAATATTATGTTTAATTAAAGAAAGTGTTGGTTGTGTCGCAAGACTTTCCTACCAACCCAATATAAGCACTAAAAACTACAGACCATTCACTATAACTTGTCCCTTGGCCGTCATGTTGGCACCATTTCTTTCAAGCTTGTTGTCAGGTTTTAGCTTGAAAGCAATGGTGCCAACATGACGGCCAAGGAACAAGTTATAGTGAATGGTCTATACGAGTACACCAAAATTTTAATTAATTTCAAAAAAGGGGAAAGCTATTTTTTGTTAACACGTTCTGTGCGGCCGACACGTATGTGCGATTTTCGAACCTTCACCAAGTGCTACCGTCGCATATGCGTGTCCATACAATTTATGTACTTCCTTCGAATGCGGCGCGCCGCACCTGTGGGTTTTTTGTGGGTTTTTTGTAGCAGTGAATGTGTTAAAAAAAAAACAAACATGTTCAATAATTAGGTTACTGTGGACTAAATGGTATAACAAGTTTCCCTTTAGACATGTTGACTTCCTCCCAACACAAGCAAGTCAATGTCTTCCTGTCCATGATGTCAGTGTATATCTTGCCATCCAGGTGATCCATCTCATGCTGGGCTATCCTCGCTGACCAGTCTTTGAACACTTGTGAACTCTCCTCTCCTTGTGCATTTAGAGCTGGGATGAGTAAAATAATTTATCAAGAATCATTTATTTGCAGAAAATACAGTGTTACCACTTATGAGATAATAGAATGAACAAAATTCCTGTGTGGCATTATTTGATAAGTTTTTTTTAGCTTGATGCATTTTTTTTTGTTGCAAATAATGCTATCAGATTGTTCATAAAAATAGCACCACAAGGTGATTTAATTTGAAAAAGTAGATGAAATAAAATTTATATAATTACTAGCATTTATTTGCCTGTGGCTTCGCCTGTGTGGATATCGTAAATTATCCCACTGGAACATATTACCGCGATAAAAAGTATCCTATGTCCTATGCCAGGACATGGTTTACCCTTGCACCAAATTTCATCGAAATCCGTTCAGCCGTTTTAGGGTGAAAACGTAACAAACAAACTGACTCGCAATTATAATATTGGTTAGGTTACCTGTAACTTGAACTGCCTTATATCTGGGTACTTCAGCCATGTATCCTTGAACACTTTCACACCCTTCACTGTGTATTACTTTCTGGTAGTCAACCACCTTTAGTTTGGGATTTATGAACACCTAAAATAAAACATGGATATGAATACAATAATGCATGGTACCTACTGGATATCATCTCAGAAGCATCGTCATTTGCATTATTATAACAAAATACTCACTTACAGTGAAAGGTACAACCTCCATACCCCTCAGTACCGCTATTTCCCTTGGTACATTCGCAATTTGCTTCACTGTGTGCCTCATAACGAATATTCTCAAGTTGACTCCTATCTGAGGCGCCGACATACCAAGGCTACCGTACTTATTGATTACATACTCTAGTTTCTTTATAATGGTTTGTATTTCATTCGTTTTAATTTTATCGAGAGGAACGGGCTCAGAAACTTTACGTAACATTGGGTCACCGATTTGCACTACATGTTTATACGGTGGAGTCGATTTGCCGTGTGCAGGGGCTAATCTGGCATACCAATTGAGTACTTTTCTCGTGACACCCATGTTATATAATGCTAATACAGTTCACAACTCGAAGCTATCTCTCCTCTCATCAGTTATTACTTTTTCAGGTTATAAAATCAGCTGGTTATCGTAACTGCCAAAACATGTTATGACCATAGAGTATAGTATAGTAAATATAGATTGGACGACATTTGATGTTATTTTCCCGCAAGGTTTTTTTCATGATTGAAGTCATTGAAGACATGCGTTCACATCGTAGACAGAGAATGGAATGCTATTCTCTGTCTACGGTTCACATGGATTGGAGCACTGACTTTTCTATCTCAATGGATTGGAGAGGCAAAGTCGATTACAAAATTATGCGAGCGCACACGTCGACTTTTGCACTTCGACTTTACGTTTTTGCGGTCTCCTGTAAAATTTCGCTTTAAATCCTTACTAGGTTTTGAAATGGGGCACGGGCAGCCGAATTGAGAACCTCCTTTTTTGAAAGTCAGTTACCACATTAGGTCCGGCAGACGCACATGCGCGTTTTCATAACTTTCTTCGAGTGCGGCGCGGGGCGCACATGTGCGTTCGTTGTGCATCTCTATTGTTTCGAAAACATCGTAAAAAAAAGGGTCGGTAAGGGTGTAGCATAAAGAAGCGTTTGCGTAAAGAATTCAGCAGAGAATGTGTTAAAAAGGCAACCAACTTCCAATAAAAACACTGACGTCCGAAATGAGTTATTTTTAATAACTCATTTCGGACGTCAGTGGCACAAAAAATAAAATACAGGTCCAAAGATACCGACTTTCTAACTTAAAGTATTTTTTTGCGAGTCAGTTTTTTTTTTTTGTATAAACGTTTTGTTGTTATTGTTATTTTTGTTGGTGGCCCTTGGTGGCCTGGCTCGCCCAGAGGCAAAATAGAAACCATCGGCTGCAGTACTCGTAGACAGAGATAGTACGTCTACGACATTACGGCAGTCTTTGAGTACGGCATTACTAGATTTGTTTTATAATATCTGGAAATCATGACATTTTAAAACAAATCTAACATAGAGATGTATTGATGATTTTTATGGTTACAATAATTAGGTAAATACATATTTATTTACTCGCAAGTCACATATTGATCAAAATACAACCAGACACTGACCAGATAGCAAAAAACGTAAGAAAATTTGAATATCGCGGGCTACCACTGCGCTCAACCTACCTCTCGTTCAGTTGTCCACAAACTGTTCGTGTAACAGAGGGATTTAGTGATGACATTATTAATAATATGCATTGACATTTCACATATAAATGTACTCTGTGCATTTGACATGACTGCAGTCAGACTTAGCAGTCAGTCAAAAACACGAATTTTGGTCTTCGTGCCGGACGGCCACGACCGGTTTCTGGGTAGATCTATTTATTTTAATATTCTATCTTGACTCTTTGTTATCATTTCATACGAAGCAGCATATTAATCGCTAACTATTTTTTGCGAATTTCGGTGATCTCCTAAATGAGTTGCTGTGTTATCACTAGATAAGAGACGTTATTTTGGCAAGTTTACAGATAACGCTGTTTTCGTAAGTCCAAAGTAAGTAATTATGCAATTTATGTTATCTGTAACGTAATTATATTCCATGGGCCGTATATATTTGTATAATAGATGGTATTCTGTTAATAAATATTCACAGTGTGCGTTCAAACTGTTTTAACTTTGTTTTTCGTTCGGTTTGTGATAAAAGGTTATCAACTCGATTTTTTTGCCAATATGGGAACAATTTTTGCACAAAGAACAACTTTATGTTTCACACATTAACTAACATAGTAGTAGAAGAAAGACTTGTCAGTTTCCTAGTACTTTCTAAGTCTGTAAAAATGTTTGTTAAACTATTGTTTTAGCTGCTGCAGATTATGCCGGAGTATTATTATTATTAGTAAAGCAATAGCACAGCAATAGTAATAAACCGGTTTCCTTTTTTTTTTCTTTAGAGCTTATGGACAACCTGTGAATTTTGCATAGTTAAAGATAAGTTTAGATTAATTAAATCTTTAATTAGGCACACAAATGTAGTGCTTGTAACTTAGTACTTGATCAAATAATACCTTTTCAGTTGTTATTTAAAAGCAAGAGGTTACAGCATCAGTTTAATTAACATTATTTTTTCTCTAGAAATGAAACAAAGCAGCTATTCCTTTGCTAAATCAATCCAGATAAATAGAATATTAAACTAAGTGCATTTTTGGTGACAGTACCCATTGGTAATGGCCATTATGTAAAATATAAATTGGTTCATTCAAGTGAATGTAATCTACAATACAGTCTCCTTCCACAGATGTTTAAGCTCAGTGTCAATCTTACACGCACAGCGTCACACTACATAAAACGCACAATGTGTAGTCAAGAACAAGACATACTCACTGAAACGCTTAACAATGCTGGGATCATCACTCTGAACCGACCCAAGGCATTGAACTCTCTCAATACTTCCATGGTATCTAAACTGCTACCACAGCTCCAAGAATGGGAGACTAAGAAGACATTGGTGATTGTCAAAGGAGCTGGTGATAAAGCATTTTGTGCAGGCGGTGATGTAAAAGCTGCCATTGATAAAGTTGAAGGGCCAAGGTTCTTCCACACAGAGTATAACGTGAACTACCTCATCGGCAAATACAAGATTCCTTACATTGCTATAATGAATGGCATTACGATGGGAGGTGGCTTAGGACTGTCGGTTCACGGGAGGTACAGGATAGCTACAGAGAAGACTGTGATAGCCATGCCTGAGACGAAAATTGGACTGTTCCCTGATGTTGGAGGATCATATTTCCTGCCGAGGTTGCAGGTCAATTTAGGTTTATATTTGGGATTGACTGGTGAGTAAACTTCATGAAGTAAATCTTTTTCATTCATTCACAGGTTAATAAAATACCAAAGAATTTTAAAGAGTTGAACTAATCTAATCATTTTTTTTTTTAAATTAAAGTTATAGCTGCTATAAAAACAATATTATTATTATTTGTAAATGAATTTACAAATAATATTGCGCGGGGAGCGTGCGCTTTGTATCGCACGACACATTCGCTCTGTTGCGCGTTCGTTTCATTTATACACCAGTTGGTCAACAAATCCGGCTGTTCAGCGTTTGGTCAGTCGGTAGGTACCGTTTGCATAAAAAAAATCTGTCAGTTTTTATATTTTTATATACCTTTGTTTGTAAGGTATTTGTTTAATATGGGTCATTTCATTTACTGTATACCTACTGCATATATTATGTGAATTCTTGCCTTAAAATAAATGATGAAATTATTATTATTTCAACCATTTATTGATCTACTAATATGATAATGCAATAAGTAATAAAACATTATGCAATACAAACAAACGTTATGAAATACAATATTAATTAACCAATCATTCATTTATTAAAATACCTAATCACTTTCATCAATCAATTGCAAAAAAAATTGCGTTGCGAGACTTGTGCATTTTTGTACATACTCGTATGTTATGTTTTAGATGGGATTATTTTTTATTGGTGTAAAACGTTGATCCAAAACCGAATATTTAATTTAAAATGCAATTAACTTTTTTTGTCAAGGTTGGTCTGATTTCATTTCTCTGCCTAAAGCTCATTGAGTAGATTACGAATATATATTTAATTTTCAAATATAGATAAATAGGGGGCCGTGAACATTCTTCACAAAATCTGCATAAAAAATAAATTGATAATATCATCATGATAGAACAATTAAACTATGATAGAAAAGAATAATAGTCAGATGGGAACATACAGTTCGAAACGTGATACAAGTTTTTAAAAGATACCTAGGTAACTATTATTTATAAAAGGTGTTGTATAATCAGCAGTGTGACAATGAGGAAAAAAAATACTCGTCGTCACACTGGTGTGACAAGCGGGTGTGACGAGGAGTCAGGAATGAGACCTACATAGTACCAATACGTATTCCAAATAAATGATTCTGAATAGATAGAGTACATGCTGAGCTGCTAAATGAGGATGCATCTAAATTAGCCTTAATTGACCAGTTATGCAGCAGTACATGTTTATGATCTATTTGCATTCTTGTATAGTACAAATCTTACAGTACTAGCCTCCGAAATGACCTAAAATAAATGCCTTGACTTTACACAATTTTACAGGTTATTTCATCTTATGTCGAAATGATAACGAAGTTTAACCGAATTAGTGGCGTAATGTATTTTTTTTTTTGCTAAACACTTTTTAATTTTAAAATCTGTACTAAGTACTTATTTTTTATTTATTTATTGAATCAATTTGTTAGGATTGCTAGGTATGTATTTTATTTTATACGTCAATAATTTTTGTAACATTTTCAGGTGATAGACTAAAAGGATGGGACGTAGTTAAATCAGGCATTGCCACACACTACGTACCCAGCAAGAGGCTGTATGAATTAGAAATTTTGCTGTCAAGGTCTGGTGATGAAGGAGAAATCAGCAACCTCCTGAGCAAGTTCCACGAGCCGTCAGATCAGTTCACCCTGTCTGATAATATTAAGCACATTAACTATTGTTTTGCTGCTTCATCAATAGAAGAGATAATTGAAAGGCTGGAGAAAGTTCAGAATGATTGGTCTGTGAAAACTTTGAAGGTGAGTGTAACAATATCAAACTATTAATTATATATCAATGCTTGTAGGTTTTGCAATCAACGCTGATTATCTTACCTTACCACTTTGGTTATTGCAAGCCTCTTTTGTAACTAACCCAAACTCATAATAAAGACAATGGCGCCGATTCCGTTATTTACAAACTTAAACTAAATTTAAGTTCAGTGCAACTTTTTCTTTCTATTTCATTAAGAAAAGGACAGACGGTAAATATTAGTTTGGTCCTGTCAAATTCAGATAGTCCATAGACAAGCTTAGACGTGATTAAAAAATTGGCTACTAAAAATACGTGACGGACAATTTGACAGGATTAAACTAATATTTATCTTCTGTCCTTTTCTTAATGAAATAGAAAGAAAAAGATGCACTGAACTTAAAATTAGTTTAGTTTGTGAACAAGGTAGGGAATCGGTGCCAATATCCTCCATCGTCATAATATTACACTAAAATCTAATATTTACATAGTTGTCAGTGTGCAGGTGTTTGTGCAGAAGGGAAAGTCGACTTTAGTTCAGTAAGCAGGTCCTCCTCCATACTAACATATTCAATCAACTCCTGTATGTCTTCCAGACCCTCAGTCAGATGTGTCCTGGCTCGCTGAAGATCACGCTCCGTGCGCTACAGCGCGGCGCACAGCTGGACCTGGGCCAGTGCCTTAAGATGGAGTACCGCGCCGCCTGCCGCGCCACTGAGAACCACGACTTCCCTGAAGGTACACCTCAAAAAGATTGTTTAAAAGACCCACGATATTTAGACGTATATCACACTTTTTGTTTGTTCTACCATGGAATGTTATGATAATGTATTTCAGCCGCTATCTACATATCTTGGACATAACTGACATCGTAACGAAATCTGGACTTTATATAGTCAATATAAGTCTGATGTCGCCAACCTGTCCAGTGCAAGCGCGGCGATCAATGCTCGTGCGGCGGCCACTCTGTATTAGAAGAGGCCCCTGCCCTGCAGTCGGACAATAATATCGGTATTTTTACATTAATACATTAGGCGCGGCAGACGCACATGCGCGTTTTCATAACTTTCTTCGAGTGCGGCGCGCCGCACCTGTGCGTTCGTTGTGCATCTCTATTGTTTCGAAAACATCGTAAAATAAGGGTCGGTAAGGGTGTAGCATAAAGAAGCGTTTGCATAAAGAATTAAGCAGCCAATGTGTTAACAGTGCCGTGGGGTAAATTTCACTCATTGAATTTAAGGAAAACTTCGATGTAGACCTTTGTTTCCGTTACTCACCTATGTCGCAGACTCTAAACCTCCAAGCAAGGCCAAGGCATGGCCTTGACGAGAAGCATGATGTAGCTTAAAAATAATTATTTGTTGATTCAAGTATTACGAGATAGCACTGTATTGTTCGTAGTTTCGTACGATCGCTTGCGAGAAATAAGAATGCCTTGGAAACGCTTTCCACTGATTTCATTTGATAGACAAGTCCAGGCTTGGTTACGAGAAGCTTTCAACATAAATGAGTAGGCACTAAAATTGGCGTTTTTATTTCCAAAATTCTACTTTCCTTTTTTAGGAGTGCGCGCCCTCCTGATAGACAAAGACAATAGTCCGCAATGGAAGCCCAAGACCCTCGCGGAAGTAACCGATGACTACGTGGAAAGCTACTTCAAGAGGCTGCCTCAGGAGAAGGAACTGCAGTTCTTCGACTCGAAGCTGTAGGCTGCTCTGTCACTATAGGGTGTAAGCGAATTTATATTATTTGGTTAATCGTGGGTACTGATGTGTGATGTATTAGGTCTTATTTGAAGAGTAACAATACTGCTGATTATATACCTGTAAGTTATCAGCCAATCCGAAATAAGGTAGCAAGGTGGACTGCACTGCACACGATGCTTCGAACGATCGCTTCAGTTGATATCAGCTTCTTTTTTTGTTCATTTTTTCCTTTCATTCGGCATCTTTCACTCGGAGTGAAACGTCTGAACACAAAATAAATGCATTAGTAATTTCGGAACTAGGCGAGTGACACGGTATCCAATGATCGATAAATTATGAACGGAACAGATGAACGTTCATTCCTATATAATGTTCTAGGTGTCGAATGAAACAAAAACGAAGCGTCTGATATCGGCTTTAGTACCTTCACTTGTGGAGGCTCGGTGTAGTCATTCAGTTTTCGTTGTAAAAAATCTGTGTCCACAGTAATGCTTACCAATGCATTTAGTGTGCTTGTTTTTTTTTTTTATATAATCATACTCCTGACGTAACAAACAGTATTTGGATAAGGCACTGATTTAAAGCGGCAGTTGTTTATTGTAGGTTCGGTTAGTTAAAACGTACAAAATGCATGTTTACTAACAAGTTCGGCAGTTAAAACTAATAGTAAACTAAATAAAAATGAGTCACAACACAAGAACAAATATTTAAATGGGTAATTAAATGAACAATTAAGCAGTAAAATGACTGAACGTGTGGGCAGTTAACAAATCGGAATTAGTTGGTAAGAAATCTAACTTGGTAGTAGCGCTCGGCGGCCGTTGCCGAGGCATCGCCGCTTTGCTCGCTCGGCTCGCTCGCGGTTGGTCATAGTTCTTACCTAACGAAACCTATGAACCTATGAACTACCGTACTGTTTATCTAACTGCCCATTCCAACATTTTTACTGGCCATTCATTTATTATTGAGTATTTTTTGTACTGACATTGCAGGATGAAATTAATAACCGATCAATTATCTCTTTAATTCTGTTTGTTTTACTGACCCACTAATTTACTAACCGCCAATAAATTAAATGACTACCCGTTATTTTTTTCAATTGATCATAATAACCTCACTATTGTTTAAATAACAGTTGTAAAAATTATTACCCTTTGGATATTTGCATAACAAAAAAGGTAGTGAGGATACACATTACCTCTTTATTTGTCATTGTGATGCGGAACGTATGGCAGAGCATTGTTATACATTCAAATTGGTCAATTCATATGTAATTTATTCAAAAATAATGGCAAAGCCTCTGGTATACAATCTGCGTTATTTTTTGGACCTTGCCTTATTATCATAGGTGTATAGTCTCTGCCGCTTCAATCGAAAATATATCAAATATAATCTGTCATCTCTTATACAAAATTTTCTGACTCAACCTCTACATTCTTCTCTAACACTTTCAAACCTGACATTTGGCTCGAAGAGATACGAAGATGAACCTTTTACATCACGTCCAAATTCTGGCGACGTAACACATACCGTGACCACATTATTTTCGCGCAAAAATACATTAGGAATACTTACTACTCGCTGCACTCAGGATTCTAGTCTTAACTCCCTCGCTGCGCTCATTCTTCTTTAAGTAAATAAACAAATACATATCAGTACCCACTGCCTTCGACTGATAAGAAATATGGTGCAAGAAGTAATGCAATCATAGCCATTTAACTATAGAGAAAAAAAAATCGAAGAAGATAGTGTGACACGGGCACAATGCCTCATAATCAGCCTATAATGTATACTGCTGGGACACAGGAGTAGGCTGATCCACCACGCGGGCTCAGTGCGGGTTGGTACATGTCACATGACTTCGAATTTTTGGTTCTAGGACTTGCCGGTTCCCTCACAATGTTTTTCTTCACCGTTTTGAGAGCAGTAGTGTTGAAATAATTTACACAAAGTAAAACGCCTGTCGGCGTTCGAACCCACGACGTACAACTCGTAAGTCGGGGCCGTTACCCCTAGGCCACCACCAGCATCTGCATGACGTAATACATCCTTATATATAATTCTTCTGTATGTGTGTTTGTCACCTAACTCCTAAACGGCTGGACCGATTTGGATGAAAATTGTGTGTGTATTTCAATGGGTTCCTGGATGGTTTGAAAACACAATTGAACCCGGTAGGTGGCGCTGCTAAGGCGGTACGAAGTTCGCCGGGTCAGCTAGTTTGTATATATATTTTATTCTGCTGTCGGTAGTGTACAGTTGACCTCGTTATTGCTTCACCACCCTTATGTTGAATGTCACTTGCGCGTCTCAAAACGACAAGATCTATTTTTGTATGTGACAATTAGATAATTTGAATGTTAGTGTAGTTTCAATGTAGGTACAGGGAATTGTTGTGAAAAGTGGTAGCAATTACGAGGTCAACTAAGTATACAAACGCTATTGCAATCAACTCTTTTTCTTTCACAAAGGTCTTAAGTCTCGATACTCAAAGCACATCTCAAAGGATGCACCTTGAATCGTTGTCTTATGTGTTTTGTTTCTTCCTTTCGTTCCTTTTAGAACTACTGTTCTGGCTAACAAGCAATGCATCATCTTTGTAGACAAAATATATTTTATTAACTTGTGAGTTGCATCCGTGTCACACAATCAAGCTCTGTATTTAATTTAGCCTGAGAAATAAGCTAATCGGAATTATATGTTTATAATTAAATTTGTTTGTATGCCTTAAGAATAAGTGATTTCCAAGTGCGATTACAATATGAATGTGCCAGTACTTATACATTTTTATACTGTTTATACTTGTATGATATAATTGTTAATAAAATATTAAATTTAGAAGCCATGCTGTAGTAAGTAATATAGAAATGGCAATTAGGCTGTATAGCCGAATACCTTAGCTAAATAAAAAAAAAGATGTATGACTTTTAAATAATGTGCCTTTTTGTAAACCAGTAAAATGAATATGCCTAACTGTAAGGACAATACAATATAATGCATTTATTTTATTAAATTATACAAAAATCTTTCTATGTACCTACTTTATTTGGATGTATATTGAATGTGTTTGTTGTCTGTTAATGTTAATTCAATTAAAGAGCAAATTATATACTTTGTATATTTTCTTTTATTTGTAGTGTTTTACATACTTAAAATAATTAAAGTTATATTATCTGTGTGATTTCTTGCATTAGCGAATGTCTGTGAAAAAGGTTATAAATTGGTTGAATGTGCAGCGACTCTTTCTCAATACATCACAGAAAATACTGAATAAGAAGATTTCACGATCTGAAAGAGAAGAAATAATATAATTACCAATGTTAACGTATTAAAAAAAAAACAGTATTCAAAAATAATCACAGTGGACTTACAGACACGAAGGATTGGTACGACAACATAATAACACCGAGACCCGTCAGGACCACTGGCACCTGGAAATAAAACCAAAAACACTTGAACAAGTGTTATTATTTTAAAACTTGATTTTAAAGATGATTAAACTCCGAGACTCGGATCTATTTCACGATGTATATTGAAAATAGAACGAAAGACATGAAGCGAGGTAACATTGAAGCCAGTGTACCAGCGAACATGGCCGGTTTAACTCAAAGTAAAAAAAAAAAACCGCGTCCAATTGACATTCCTTTTGAAGTTAGAATGTAGTGATTATAATCATAGGTACTCTGGTAATGACAGCTGAGTGTGAGAGTGTTGTTTGTACAGTCAGTTATATAGTTTGACCAAGACCGCTGTACCGCGCCTTAGGAATGCGCGGCGAGGCGGGGTGCAGCGCTGGCGAATGAGCGGTGGGACGCCGTGAGCGTTGATGAATGAGCGGCCTGCACTGCCCCCCGTCTCGCCGCGCACATTCCTACGGCGCCGTATAACGGTCTTGGTCAAACTATAGCAGCTAGCTGACCCACCTTTGCATGAATGATTGAGATTTTTTAGAATACGAGTCGATAGAATTCGGTGGGTCAGCTAACTGCTATAACTGACTATACATGATCATACCTGTGCCTGCATCATAGCGATGACGATCAGCTTCCTGACGCGCACTGACGACTCGAGCCAGCAGTTCTCCCAACCCGAACTGAACAAGGCGTTCGGGAGGAGCTCTGCCTGAAACAGGAAAACAAGGAATGACCTAAGTTTTTAGTACTAACTTTAGACAGATATCGTCATAATTATTACAAAACGAGTTCTATCTTTATCCAAGCCCATACCTTCGCACTAGTTATTGTATTTTGAACTTTATTTAGAGCACAGTAAAGTTCTAATTAATATAAAATCGACAACTGAGACTCGGGTTTGGCGTCAGTTTTTTAAATTAGAACTTGAACTTGGTAGCAATAGAGTTCAAAATTCAAAAATAGCTCGTTGGTTTAAACTTTGATCTAAAGAATAGTAACCTTATTTAGTAAAAAGGCCGTTTTATTTTTATTTTATTTGCCTTTGTTTTTTTTATTTTATTTATTTATATCTTAAAACTTACCTACTACTATCGGTACATGTTTCTAAACACTAAAAAGGATTCTAATTTATGAAAAAACCTGCCAAGTGCGAGTCGGACTCGCGCACGAACGGTTCCGTACCATTATCTATAAAAACGGCAAAAAATCACGTTTGTTGTATGGGATCCCCCTTAAATATTTATTTTATTCTGTTTTTTAGTATTTGTTATTATAGCGGCAACAGAAATACATCATCTTTGAAAATTTCAACTGTCTAACTATCACGGTTCATGAGATACAGCCTGGTGACAGACGGATAGCAAAATCTTAGTCGGGTCCTATTTTACCCTTTGTGTACGGAACCCTAAAAACCGACCAAGTGCGTGTCGGACCACGCACAATGAAAGGTTCCGTATTTGGGATGAATTTATCCCAAGAACAAACTTAAAATTGTAGTTGAAAAACATTTTCTCCCATACATTCCAACTGCAAATGTAAGTTTGTACGCACAATATTGAGAGATTTACCATGCATGCATTTTTATTGTAAGACCATAGACTACTTAAAGGTTTTCCTGTAAATAAAAGAATTTTGAATATATTCAAAATTCTTTTATTTACGTTACACGTCCGTGTTTGGGTCACAGAAATTCATAAGTGCAACAAATTTCAACTTAATCAGTCCATTAGATTCGGAGCAAATTGGCTGTGACAGACAGACAGACACACGAGTGATCCTATAAGGGTTCCGTTTTTTCCTTTTGAGGTACGGAACCCTAAAAACGTCGCCAATGTGCTATTTGGTTTACCCTGAATCAAGCATCTATATCATCGTTTCTTCTGGGAGAATGAGCAGCGTCTTACCTCGACGGTAACATCACCAGCAGTACACATCAAGAACCCAGTGCTGCACAGGATAGCCAACGTCGACGTCACTATTGTTAACGTGTTCGTCAGGTTCCGGGACAAATTCTGAAACGTTGACCAGGGATGTAGCCGATTCAGATTTTTTTAAATCCGCGGATGCGGATGCGGATTTTTGGTGATTTGGTGGTGGTGGAAGGCGAAATTAAAAATTTCTTAGGTTTTTTGCAAATTGCAGCGCTGTTTCGTTGTATGTGAATCATAATTCAATTCGCAGCTATTATAATAATATAATGACTAAATTATAATTATTTAAAAATCTTTAAATTAAAATTAACTACGCTACACCTGTATTTATACTGGATGATTTTTTTTACCGTCTTGAAAAAAAAAATAGGCTACAATAGCTGAACGGAGTAGAAGCCTATGGCATACCTAGTTTTTTTTTTGTTTTTTCAATAGCTTAGACAGAAATTGCTCTATCAATAAACATAGGTAAACATTTGAAGTAAACTAGAACAATGAAAACAGATAATGTATATTTAAAAAAACTCTAAAGATCGTTAAAAAGTATCTAAATTCAAATCATACGCACTACGCAGGGTGCGTAGTGTGTATGAATTGAATTTCGATATTTTTAATAATTAAAAAAAAAACTAGTTATGCCATATGCTTCTACTCCGTTCACCTATTATACCCAATTTACAAAGACGGTAAAAAAGTCATCATCCAGTATACCGTAGTGGGGATAAATTTATCCCAAGAACAAGAACAAACTTAACATTGTAGTTGAAAAACATGTTCTCCCATACATTCCAACTGCAAACGTAAGTATATACGCACAATATTGAGAAATTTACCCTGTTATTTTAAGACTATAGACTTCTTATAGGTTTTCCTGTAATCTATAGGTATAGAACTATTTTCTATATTTTTTCAAAATTTTAGGCTCAGTAGTTTCGGAAATAAGGGAGGGGGGAATGGTCAATTTTCGTATATTTTCTTAAATAACTTTAAAACAATTTATTTTAAAATTATTTAAAAAATATATATTTGAGACCCTCACAGTAAGCGCTTTCATTTGATATGTCACACGGTACAGTTTGCAAAACTTTCTTTTTTCTTATTTGCCACCGAAAATTGACCCCCACATCCAAAATTCATTTATTTACGTTACACGTCCGTATTTGTGTCACAGAAATTCATATGTGTACCAAACTTTAATTTAATCGGTCCATTAGATTCGGAGCAAATTGGCTGTGACAGACGGACAGACAGACAGACACACGGAAGATCCTATTGAGTATAAGGGTTCCGTTTTTTCCTTTTGAGGTACGGAACCCTAAAAAGCTGAAGAGTTTCTTTGTTTGTTTGAACGCGCTAATCTCTGGAACTACTTACAGGATTTGAAAATTTACTTTTGCATTTGATAGCCCAATTCTTGAGGAAAGCTATACAGCTTTCCTCAAGAATTGGGCTATGAAATAGTTAATAATCTCATCTAATCAAAATGTTAATAATCTACGTGCATACGTAGATTATTAACATAACGCGGGCGAGGTCGCGGGCAAAAGCTAGTAGGTACCTACTAATAATAAAACTGAAGATTTTTTTTTAAATTGTTTGTAAATTTGAACGCGCTAATCTCTTGAACTGCCAGTCGGATTTGAACAACTGTTTTTGCGTTTGATAGCCCAGTTCTTGCGAAAGGCCATAGAGCTGCTATTTAGCTTCACGCTTGGAGCCAAGCAAAAATTAAAAAGTCAGAAAGAACGCTAATTAAAACGAAGGAATAGCGTGGGCGGGCGGTGCAATGCCACGGGGTGAGTCGGGAGGACATGCGGACGAAGTCGCGGGCAGAAGCGAGTATTATTATTATAAAGACTAACTACATATAAATAACTGTTTATTAATAATGACTCATATCAATTTCATTGAAGGGTACAAGACTAGAACCTTTTTACCCGACTGCCCCAGAAGGATAATATAGGGTAGGTAGTATGTATTAATTTATCATGCTACATAATTATATGTAATAATCCAATTATACAAATAATTTAAACAATATGAAGTGAAGTTTCTAACATTAAATATCTCTAAAAGTTTGACTTGTGATATTCATAGTTCCAACCTTGCATCCTTCAAATCGAATCTAAAAAACAAACAAATAGTACAAACTTTATTCATGTGATCATTTATTTTTCAAGCAAGTTCATGTAAATTTACGCATCAATTTTACGAATGTATTTCATTATATGACTTTACAAGTTATTGCGATTGCGTAAATACCATTTTCACCTAAAGCAGTAATATAGATTGGTGATTTTGAAGGCGCACTCAGTTTAGATGTGGTGGGTTTTATGAATTTTACCGCTGCTACATGTGTGTCCTAGTATAAGCACTTTGCCTTGCTTGTATCAAAGTTCAAATTACAATAACCCCGATGGTTAAGCTTGGACAGGACTAAAGTAATGACTTGTTCTGAGATCTCATACTCAAACGAATTTACTTGATACCTACCACCATTTTGTGCATCAACATGACTAGTATGATCATATTGAATATAATCTGACCACTGAACACGTCGCGGCATATTGCTTGTATCTCACTGGTACACCTATGAAAAACAGAATGTAAAGGTGCTTTTACACCGATGAGGCGCGGCGTTGGATGGAATGGGCGAGAATTGAAATTTGTATGGCAAAATTTCTATCCTCGCCCTGCCCATCTTTGGTGTAAAAGGTCTAGATGCGCGAGGATGTGCGAGGCGAGAATTGAAATATTTGTTAGTACAATATTGAACTTTATTGCTTTATTTAGTTTGTAAAACGGATATAATTCTCGCACCGAATATCGAGGATCCGCACGGTCTCTCTCCGTCAAGCGCTGACTCGCAATGTCTCGCGATAGCTCGCGCTGGCACGCGCATGCACGCGCCGCGCCGGCTCAGTCCGACCATCGCGAGACAAGACGTAGTAGGCGAGCGAGACACGAGACGGCTCTCCGGGCGGCGCGTAATAAATAGCGCGAGGCAGCGCTGACCATCGCGAGACGGCGCGGTATAGCGATGGACATCTTTCGGTGTAAAAGGGTAAGCGTGATTTCAATTCTCGTCCATCCCATCCATGGCTCGCCTCGCCGGTGTAAAACCACCTTAAGAGGAACTAATTAGATACCAACTTAATTTTATTGTTCATCTACATATACATATATTCGAAGCAAAGCCTGTACCTACCAACTAATTATCGCGAAAAGTAAGCCAAAACTACTGTCGTCAAACTGCAAACAGCAGGACCATAATCAAAACATAAATAAACAAAAACATAAAAGTTTACTTCAACGTTTCTGAATGCATTTTGATGCCAACTTTGAGAGCTCTCTCATAGTCCCGCTCTTTCTCCCTCTGTGTCAAGTGATCATTTTCAAAGATATTGCCAAGGCTTCGGAAGTAGCTGTTCAAGTTCTTGAACTGATGGCTGACAGCGATGGTCAGACATGTTAGTAGCGAGTAGATCGCGACGAATCGCGACAGAAATATCCACCAGAATACGTAGAATATTGTTCTCCCGATGTTGCTTGGTGTAGAACTGTCCCCGACGTCTGGCCAGGCAGTGATTATTGTGTTGAATGTGTCTCCTGAAAAGAAATGTGATCAAAGGATTTATTGCATCCCACTTCTGTTTGTCTTAAACTTAACTTTTTATTTTATTTGTGATGGGTTTGCTCTTGACTCTAGTATAAGTCAGAGGTGACAGAGACAAAGTCGACAATGGAGTGAGCTTACCCAGAAGAAACTTGCTCACTCTCACTTTGAAGAGATTAGGGTTGTATGCGCTCGGAAACACAGACGCAGGCAGTGAGTTCCACTCTTTTGCTGTGCGTATTATAAAAGACATTTGGAAACGCTTAGTGCGAATTGGTGGAATAGCAACTAGGTAGGGATGGTAACTGGCAGTGCGTCTAGATGTCCGATGGTATAAGGGAGCTGGTGGAATCAGGTCGTGGAGTTCTTGAGCACACTCACCGAAGTATAATTTGTAGAAGACTGACAAGCAGGCAACCTTGCGGCGATGAGCCAAGCTGTGAAGCTTGGCGTCCACCAGTCCTACGTCGCCAATGAGCCTCGTAGTTCTGCGTTCCACCGAGTCAAGCGCGACTAGTTGGTACTTAGCTGATCCATCCCAAAGGTGGCTGCAATACTCCATGCAGGATCGGACTTGCGCTTTGTAAAGTGTTAAAAGCTGTCCAGGCGTAAAGTATCGCTTCACCCTATTTAGGATGCCCAGTTTCTTGGCCGCAGTTTGGGCCTCGTATTCGATGGTGGCGCCGAAGTTGAGACTAGATGTCAACTCCATGCCTAGGAGCTCAAGTCGATCACAGGAACAGATGCACTTCGAAAAGTCGGAGTTTGGACAAAACGGCTCTTTTTAGCGGTAAAAAGACACGCCTGTGTTTTGGTGGCGTTAAAAGAGACCAGATTATCATCACCCCACTAGGAGACAAGGCTTAAGGTCAAATCTGTCCGCTCTACCATGGCCTCTCTCAAGGAACGAACTTCGGCCCCGCTGGTTTTTGCGCTGGACAAGTATCTTTCTGAAACTGTACTGTCATCTGCGTACTGAACAATACCAGGCTGAAGCAGGTCATTGATGTGCAGCAGGAAAGGAGTTGCAGAGAGAACAGACCCCTGAGGAACTCCGGCATCAATAGACATAAGGTCAGAGGCCGTCAACGACTTCTCTGATCGACCGTTCACTAAGGAAATCTGATATCCAGCTACAAAAGTCAGCTATGATGTCATATGCAGGAAGCTTGCTGAGGCCTTCTAGATGTCAAGCGATACAGCAAGTGCTTCGCGATGTTTCTCGATGGCTTCGCCACAGCAGTGCGTGACATAGACAAGAAGATCGCCAGTTAATCGTCCTCGGCGAAAGCCATACTGACGGTCACTGAGGTGATCATTGTCTTCAAGGTAGGTCAGCAACTTAGCAGGTCGGACGGTAATGGGCAGGGTCTGCACAGTCGCCCTTTTTGGGCACTGGTTGAACATTTGCAAGCTTCCAGGATTTCGACACCGTACTTTTATCAAGAGAGAGGCGGAACAAACGTGTCAACACAGGAGACAGTTCAGGCGCAAACTGCCTCAACACTCTCGCTGGAATGCCGTCAGGCCCGCTGGCCTTGTTCACGTCTAGACTGAATAATACTCTTCGGACCTCTTTAATGTGTATTGCGATCTCCGGCATCGAAGAGTCACAATGAGGTGTAGGTGGTTGCTTGGAACCAGCGACTAGACGTGATTTTCTTGCAAAAAGAGATGCAAATAAGTTTGCTTTCTCACTTGCAGAGTGAGCCAGCGACCCATCAGGTTTCATCATTGGAGGCAAAGTGGGACGACAGAAATTCGTTTCAGCCGCTTTAGACAGGGACCAGAACTGTCTACTACCAGGATTGTGCGAAGCCAGCCTGGCCCCAAAACGTGCCCTACGTAAAACTCGCTTGCAGTACTTGGCGGCAGAATTAAAGGCTCTTTTCTTCGCACGAACCCTACGTGCTCTAACTTTGCGGACCGCCTGGGTCTTCTAACGCAAAGTTAGAAGACCCAGGCTTGGTAGGCAGACTCTTTTCGGGCCTCAGCGTGGACACATTCTGCATTATTCCAAGGCCAGGATTTGTGACCAAGCGAGATGTCGGAGAATGGAATAAAATACTCCATCCCCTGCCGAATGACGTCCGCAACCACGTCTCACAGTCACAGCACGAAGGCCACGAAGGGTCACCTGAGGAAAAGCACACTTGCCGCCATGGATAAGACGCAAAAAAGTGCCGCATCTCATCCCAGTCTGCAGACTCGTACCGCCATACTCGCCTCGTGCCTCTAGGACTCTCATCTGGAGGAGAACAGGTCGATATGGATTTCACCAGACAGTGGTCAGACGTTCCCAGCGGGGCTGAGATCGTTACTGAATGACTGTCCGGATCAGATGCCAGCAGAAGGTCCAAGCAATTGGGTGTATGGCCATCAACGTCCGGTACCCGCGTTGCCACATTCACCATGTGGGTTAGATCTAGCGTTATATCAAACTTGCGCGCCTCCAACCCAGCATGGTCAGTTTTCTGGTATGGGAACAACCACTCTTTATGATAGGCGTTGAAGTCCCCCAGAAAAATGAGCTTCGCTGTTGAGTACCGTTACTGGGCTACGTCCGTCGTCAGGAGACAACAGCGCTATTTAATTTCCTCATGGAGACGAGGAAATTAAATAGCGCTGTTGTCTCCTGGTCACCGCTGTGCGATCGGTAGACTCCGATGTAGAGAGATTTCTCCACGCCAGTATCCGCAAGTACCCATATGGCAGAAAAACCCGATTTCTCAAAGCAACGGAGTGCGACGACAACAAATGTCATCGCGAACGTACACACAGACTCCAGCTTGCTTCTTCCAGGTTACTCTCTTGAACTTGTGTTCAAGAGAGTAACCCGGGTAGTTGAGGTACGCCACGTCCGACGGGGTTGTTATCTTCGTCTCCGTTAGGAAAAACAGGTGCGGCTTCTCGGTCTCAAGGTGGTGATGGACCGGATCGAGGTTGGAGTGTAACCCCCTGATGTTAGTAAGGTGCACTTTTAGTGGGAGGAAGTGCAGCGTTGTTTACCCTTATTTTTCTTTGCTTTGGTCATATTTGAGTGAAGTGGTTGGGGAAAAATTCGACTTGTCGAGGCGCGACACAGTGACCCAAGTGGAACACTAGAGCCAACTAAACCTATGGGTAGGAACTCATTTGGAGACTGCGGGGACGCCCGAACCCCCCCGGATATGGCCGGACTCCGGTGGGATGGTGGTCGCGAGCCAAGCGGCCCCTTCGGGAGCCTACCACCGCTAAGATGGATCGTTCAGCCGTACCACAGACAAGTCTGTGGTGCCGTTGCCCGGGGTGGACCACTAGGAGGTAGATCCCAAACCACCCCGATGTCAGATAGCTATTACTTAGATTTTTTAGCAACTCAGGATTTTTAATATCATCATCATTCATCATTTCAGCCGAAAGACGTCGACTGCGGACATAGGGCCTCCCCCAAGTACCACCACCACTTTGACCGCTTCTGGCCTTCACAAGGTCATCGGTGCTCCTTGTGGGAGGAGTTCCAAAACTACGCCTTCCAGTACACGGTCGCCACTCTAGAACCTTTTGGCCCCATAGGCCATCTGTTTTGCGAGCAATTTGCCCTGCCCACTGCCACTTAAGTTTTGCAACTCTTCTTAAGTCGGATATTTTTAATATATAGAAAAAATCAACTCACCTGTGCGTATTACTCTTACAACAGCTTCAATCGTGTACATAATGAGGGCCATGGCACTGTTGAAGAAGAGAGCCCAAGAAAAGAACTTCGATCTCTTGATCATCTGCTCTTCAGTCTCCACGTCATTGTAGACCTCCTTCAGTTTTATCCCCAGCTTGTATATGACATCTCTTATTTGGCTCTCTTGATGAGTTATACGAACTACAAACCCAGTGATGACAGAATGACAGACGATAAAAAGAATCAGATCAGAACTCTGTCGGTCTGTCAAGTTGTTCTGCGTAACATAAGCACAGCATTCCGAAAGGGTCAAAGCGAAAACTGACCAGTTTCCGAATTTTCTCATCGGTCGCATAATTTTCATGAACGAGTTCGGAAAATCTAATTCCTCCACCCAAAAGTTTGGCAAACCGAATATAAAAACGAATTTATTGAGATTAATCAGAAACTGTGTAGTTTTTGTGGCGTTATAGCTGCCAGTATAATTCTCCATTTTGGTTTTGGAAAATGTAGACTTTTTAAGAGTGCTTGAGAATGTCATGTGTCTGCGAATTTGTAGACATTAATTTACAAAATATGTAGGTGCAGAACCGTATTCATAAGTAGGTACTGCAATTCCATATCTAATGCAGACACGTATTCGGTACTTGGGCTAGGAAATTAATTAATAATCGAGGCAACATTATAACGAAAGCCTAGGTTTATAGTGAGTTCCCGCATTGTTGAGAGGGGGGGGGGCTCAGTAGCCGTGGCTTGGTCACCCACGGTGAAGCGAAGAGGAACCCGAACAGGGCCCGCTCGTCAGGGCTTTTCCCAGGAAGTCGACGACGTAGCGGCCAACAGGTAGGTTGCCGTGCCGCTTGGGCGACATCGCAACTTAGGCGGGCCGCGATGTCATATGGGAGGCATCGCGGCTGAGGGTTGGAGGCCGCGGCGGGAGAGAAGTGCCGGTATTGCGGTGCGCGCTCTCCCTACCTACCGCGGCCTTGACAGGGTCGCCACCGTCTGATGGCGGACGCGGTGGGGCCGCAGAGGAGGAGGAGTGTCGGTATTTCGTTGGCCGCTCTCCCTATTCTCTGCGGCCGAAAAGTGGTAAGCGGCCGGGCCACTGACCTGACCGGGGGTCAGGTCAGTGGGTTGGGGTTGGGGGTTTTTAAATTTTTATTTTAAAATTTTTAAACTTAGTTACAAAAGAAGTTGAGATAAGCACAATTTTTTTTTTCTAAATCACCTTGAACGTAGTTGCATTAGTTACTTACCAGCCTTACTTGCATTCTGGTGCGCTTTCAGCGAGCTCGAGTCTTTTTTACATACTTTTCGGTCGGAAAACACGTTTTTTGACCAAAACGTTTTTTTTTTTAAACATAACGCAATTCAACAATATATGCATCGTTATTACTACAGAATGTTAAGTTTCTCTACACTAATAAATATAATTAAATACTGATAAAATAAAACACTACATTATTAACTGCAATTTTATTTTTCAAGAGTGTACTAGTGTGCTGGATATCCTGACTGCAGCATCAGCTCATTGCGTTGCCACCATTGAATTGTATGTAGAATCAAATACTGATCAAAACGCATCCAAATGCGACATATCTGCTATTATTTTTTCAAGAGTGTACTGGTGTGCTGGATATCCTGACTGCAGCATCAGCTCATTGCGTTGCCACCATTGCATTGTATGTAGAATCAAATACTGATCAAAACGCATCCAAATGCGACATATCTGCTATTATTTTTTCAAGAGTGTACTAGTGTGCTGGATATCCTGACTGCAGCATCAGCTCATTGCGTTGCCACCATTGCATCGTATGTAGAATCAAATACTGATCAAAACGAATCCAAATGCGTCATATCTGCTATTATTTTTTCAAGAGTGTACTAGTGTGCTGGATATCCTGACTGCAGCATCAGCTCATTGCGTTGCCACCATTGCATTGTATGTAGAATCAAATACTGATCAAAACGAATCCAAATACGACATATCTGCTATTATTTTTTCAAGAGTGTACTGGTGTGCTGGATATCCTGACTGCAGCATCAGCTCATCGTGTTGCCACCATTGCATTGTATGTAGAATCAAATACTGATCAAAACGAATCCAAATGCGTCATATCTGCTATTATTTTTTCAAGAGTGTACTAGTGTGCTGGATATCCTGACTGCAGCATCAGCTCATTGCGTTGCCACCATTGCATTGTATGTAGAATCAAATACTGATCAAAACGAATCCAAATACGACATATCTGCTATTATTTTTTCAAGAGTGTACTAGTGTGCTGGATATCTTGACTGCAGCATCAGCTCATTGCGTTGCCACCATTGCATTGTATGTAGAATCAAATACTGATCAAAACGAATCCAAATACGACATATCTGCTATTATTTTTTCAAGAGTGTACTAGTGTGCTGGATATCCTGGGCTGGATATCCTGGCTGCAGCATCAGCTCATTGCGTTGCCACCATTGCATTGTATGTAGAATCAAATACTGATCAAAACGCATCCAAATGCGACATATCTGCTATTATTTTTTCAAGAGTGTACTAGTGTGCTGGATATCTTGACTGCAGCATCAGCTCATTGCGTTGCCACCATTGCATTGTATGTAGAATCAAATACTGATCAAAACGAATCCAAATACGACATATCTGCTATTATTTTTTCAAGAGTGTACTGGTGTGCGGGATATCCTGACTGCAGCATCAGCTCATCGTGTTGCCACCATTGCATTGTATGTAGAATCAAATACTGATCAAAACGAATCCAAATGCGTCATATCTGCTATTATTTTTTCAAGAGTGTACTAGTGTGCTGGATATCCTGACTGCAGCATCAGCTCATTGCGTTGCCACCATTGCATTGTATGTAGAATCAAATACTGATCAAAACGCATCCAAATGCGACATATCTGCTATTATTTTTTCAAGAGTGTACTGGTGTGCTGGATATCCTGACTGCAGCATCAGCTCATCGTGTTGCCACCATTGCATTGTATGTAGAATCAAATACTGATCAAAACGAATCCAAATGCGTCATATCTGCTATTATTTTTTCAAGAGTGTACTAGTGTGCTGGATATCCTGACTGCAGCATCAGCTCATTGCGTTGCCACCATTGCATTGTATGTAGAATCAAATACTGATCAAAACGAATCCAAATACGACATATCTGCTATTATTTTTTCAAGAGTGTACTAGTGTGCTGGATATCTTGACTGCAGCATCAGCTCATTGCGTTGCCACCATTGCATTGTATGTAGAATCAAATACTGATCAAAACGAATCCAAATACGACATATCTGCTATTATTTTTTCAAGAGTGTACTAGTGTGCTGGATATCCTGGGCTGGATATCCTGGCTGCAGCATCAGCTCATTGCGTTGCCACCATTGCATTGTATGTAGAATCAAATACTGATCAAAACGCATCCAAATGCGACATATCTGCTATTATTTTTTCAAGAGTGTACTAGTGTGCTGGATATCTTGACTGCAGCATCAGCTCATTGCGTTGCCACCATTGCATTGTATGTAGAATCAAATACTGATCAAAACGAATCCAAATACGACATATCTGCTATTATTTTTTCAAGAGTGTACTGGTGTGCTGGATATCCTGACTGCAGCATCAGCTCATCGTGTTGCCACCATTGCATTGTATGTAGAATCAAATACTGATCAAAACGAATCCAAATGCGTCATATCTGCTATTATTTTTTCAAGAGTGTACTAGTGTGCTGGATATCCTGACTGCAGCATCAGCTCATTGCGTTGCCACCATTGCATTGTATGTAGAATCAAATACTGATCAAAACGCATCCAAATGCGACATATGTGCTATTATTTTTTCAAGAGTGTACTAGTGTGCTGGATATCCTGACTGCAGCATCAGCTCATTGCGTTGCCACCATTGCATTGTATGTAGAATCAAATACTGATCAAAACGAATCCAAATACGACATATCTGCTATTATTTTTTCAAGAGTGTACTGGTGTGCTGGATATCCTGACTGCAGCATCAGCTCATCGTGTTGCCACCATTGCATTGTATGTAGAATCAAATACTGATCAAAACGAATCCAAATGCATCATATCTGCTATTATTTTTTCAAGAGTGTACTAGTGTGCTGGATATCCTGACTGCAGCATCAGCTCATTGCGTTGCCACCATTGCATTGTATGTAGAATCAAATACTGACCAAAACGAATCCAAATACGACATATCTGCTATTATTTTTTCAAGAGTGTACTGGTGTGCTGGATATCCTGACTGCAGCATCAGCTCATCGTGTTGCCACCATTGCATTGTATGTAGAATCAAATACTGATCAAAACGAATCCAAATGCGTCATATCTGCTATTATTTTTTCAAGAGTGTACTAGTGTGCTGGATATCCTGACTGCAGCATCAGCTCATTGCGTTTCCACCATTGCATTGTATGTAGAATCAAATACTGATCAAAACGAATCCAAATACGACATATCTGCTATTATTTTTTCAAGAGTGTACTAGTGTGCTGGATATCCTGACTGCAGCATCAGCTCATCGTGTTGCCACCATTGCATTGTATGTAGAATCAAATACTGATCAAAACGAATCCAAATGCGTCATATCTGCTATTATTTTTTCAAGAGTGTACTAGTGTGCTGGATATCCTGACTGCAGCATCAGCTCATTGCGTTTCCACCATTGCATTGTATGTAGAATCAAATACTGATCAAAACGAATCCAAATACGACATATCTGCTATTATTTTTTCAAGAGTGTACTAGTGTGCTGGATATCCTGACTGCAGCATCAGCTCATTGCGTTTCCACCATTGCATTGTATGTAGAATCAAATACTGATCAAAACGAATCCAAATACGACATATCTGCTATTATTTTTTCAAGAGTGTACTAGTGTGCTGGATATCCTGGGCTGGATATCCTGGCTGCAGCATCAGCTCATTGCGTTGCCACCATTGCATTGTATGTAGAATCAAATACTGATCAAAACGCATCCAAATGCGACATATCTGCTATTATTTTTTCAAGAGTGTACTAGTGTGCTGGATATCTTGACTGCAGCATCAGCTCATTGCGTTGCCACCATTGCATTGTATGTAGAATCAAATACTGATCAAAACGAATCCAAATAAGACATATCTGCTATTATTTTTTCAAGAGTGTACTGGTGTGCTGGATATCCTGACTGCAGCATCAGCTCATCGTGTTGCCACCATTGCATTGTATGTAGAATCAAATACTGATCAAAACGAATCCAAATGCGTCATATCTGCTATTATTTTTTCAAGAGTGTACTAGTGTGCTGGATATCCTGACTGCAGCATCAGCTCATTGCGTTGCCACCATTGCATTGTATGTAGAATCAAATACTGATCAAAACGCATCCAAATGCGACATATCTGCTATTATTTTTTCAAGAGTGTACTAGTGTGCTGGATATCTTGACTGCAGCATCAGCTCATTGCGTTGCCACCATTGCATTGTATGTAGAATCAAATACTGATCAAAACGAATCCAAATACGACATATCTGCTATTATTTTTTCAAGAGTGTACTGGTGTGCTGGATATCCTGACTGCAGCATCAGCTCATCGTGTTGCCACCATTGAATTGTATGTAGAATCAAATACTGATCAAAACGAATCCAAATGCGTCATATCTGCTATTATTTTTTCAAGAGTGTACTAGTGTGCTGGATATCCTGACTGCAGCATCAGCTCATTGCGTTGCCACCATTGCATTGTATGTAGAATCAAATACTGATCAAAACGAATCCAAATACGACATATCTGCTATTATTTTTTCAAGAGTGTACTGGTGTGCTGGATACCCTGACTGCAGCATCAGCTCATCGTGTTGCCACCATTGCATTGTATGTAGAATCAAATACTGATCAAAACGAATCCAAATGCGTCATATCTGCTATTATTTTTTCAAGAGTGTACTAGTGTGCTGGATATCCTGACTGCAGCATCAGCTCATTGCGTTGCCACCATTGCATTGTATGTAGAATCAAATACTGATCAAAACGAATCCAAATACGACATATCTGCTATTATTTTTTCAAGAGTGTACTAGTGTGCTGGATATCTTGACTGCAGCATCAGCTCATTGCGTTGCCACCATTGCATTGTATGTAGAATCAAATACTGATAAAAACGAATCCAAATACGACATATCTGCTATTATTTTTTCAAGAGTGTACTAGTTTGCTGGATATCCTGGGCTGGATATCCTGGCTGCAGCATCAGCTCATTGCGTTGCCACCATTGCATTGTATGTAGAATCAAATACTGATCAAAACGAATCCAAATACGACATATCTGCTATTATTTTTTCAAGAGTGTACTGGTGTGCTGGATATCCTGGGCTGGATATCCTGGCTGCAGCATCAGCTCATCGTGTTGCCACCATTGCATTGTATGTAGAATCAAATACTGATCAAAACGAATCCAAATGCGTCATATCTGCTATTATTTTTTCAAGAGTGTACTAGTGTGCTGGATATCCTGACTGCAGCATCAGCTCATTGCGTTGCCACCATTGCATTGTATGTAGAATCAAATACTGATCAAAACGCATCCAAATGCGACATATCTGCTATTATTTTTTCAAGAGTGTACTAGTGTGCTGGATATCCTGACTGCAGCATCAGCTCATTGCGTTGCCACCATTGCATTGTATGTAGAATCAAATACTGATCAAAACGAATCCAAATACGACATATCTGCTATTATTTTTTCAAGAGTGTACTGGTGTGCTGGATATCCTGACTGCAGCATCAGCTCATCATGTTGCCACCATTGCATTGTATGTAGAATCAAATACTGATCAAAACGAATCCAAATGCGTCATATCTGCTATTATTTTTTCAAGAGTGTACTAGTGTGCTGGATATCCTGACTGCAGCATCAGCTCATTGCGTTGCCACCATTGCATTGTATGTAGAATCAAATACTGATCAAAACGAATCCAAATACGACATATCTGCTATTATTTTTTCAAGAGTGTACTGGTGTGCTGGATATCCTGGCTGCAGCATCAGCTCATCGTGTTGCCACCATTGCATTGTATGTAGAACCAAATACTGATCAAAACGAATCCAAATGCGTCATATCTGCTATTATTTTTTCAAGAGTGTACTAGTGTGCTGGATATCCTGACTGCAGCATCAGCTCATTGCGTTGCCACCATTGCATTGTATGTAGAATCAAATACTGATCAAAACGAATCCAAATACGACATATCTGCTATTATTTTTTCAAGAGTGTACTAGTTTGCTGGATATCCTGGGCTGGATATCCTGGCTGCAGCATCAGCTCATTGCGTTGCCACCATTGCATTGTATGTAGAATCAAATACTGATCAAAACGAATCCAAATACGACATATCTGCTATTATTTTTTCAAGAGTGTACTAGTTTGCTGGATATCCTGGGCTGGATATCCTGACTGCAGCATCAGCTCATCGTGTTGCCACCATTGCATTGTATGTAGAATCAAATACTGATCAAAACGAATCCAAATGCGTCATATCTGCTATTATTTTTTCAAGAGTGTACTAGTGTGCTAGATATCCTGACTGCAGCATCAGCTCATTGCGTTGCCACCATTGCATTGTATGTAGAATCAAATACTGATCAAAACGCATCCAAATGCGACATATCTGCTATTATTTTTTCAAGAGTGTACTAGTGTGCTGGATATCCTGACTGCAGCATCAGCTCATTGCGTTGCCACCATTGCATTGTATGTGGAATCAAATACTGATCAAGACGAATCCAAATGCGACATATCTGCTATTATTTTTTCAAGAGTGTACTAGTGTGCTGGATATCCTGACTGCAGCATCAGCTCATTGCGTTGCCACCATTGCATTGTATGTGGAATCAAATACTGATCAACACGAATCCAAATGCGACATATCTGCTATTATTTTTTCAAGAGTGTACTAGTGTGCTGGATATCCTGACTGCAGCATCAGCTCATTGCGTTGCCACCATTGCATTGTATGTGGAATCAAATACTGATCAACACGAATCCAAATGCGACATATCTGCTATTATTTTTTCAAGAGTGTACTAGTGTGCTGGATATCTTGACTGCAGCATCAGCTCATTGCGTTGCCACCATTGCATTGTATGTAGAATCAAATACTGATCAAAACGAATCCAAATACGACATATCTGCTATTATTTTTTCAAGAGTGTACTGGTGTGCTGGATATCCTGACTGCAGCATCAGCTCATTGCGTTGCCACCATTGCATTGTATGTGGAATCAAATACTGATCAACACGAATCCAAATGCGACATATCTGCTATTATTTTTTCAAGAGTGTACTAGTGTGCTGGATATCTTGACTATAGCATCAGCTCATTGCGTTGCCACCATTGCATTGTATGTAGAATCAAATACTGATCAAAACGAATCCAAATACGACATATCTGCTAATATTTTTTCAAGAGTGTACTAGTGTGCTGGATATCCTGGGCTGGATATCCTGGCTGCAGCATCAGCTCATTGCGTTGCCACCATTGCATTGTATGTGGAATCAAATACTGATCAACACGAATCCAAATGCGACATATCTGCTATTATTTTTTCAAGAGTGTACTAGTGTGCTGGATATCCTGACTGCAGCATCAGCTCATTGCGTTTCCACCATTGCATTGTATGTAGAATCAAATACTGATCAAAACGAATCCAAATACGACATATCTGCTATTATTTTTTCAAGAGTGTGCTGGATATCCTGACTGCAGCATCAGCTCATTGTGTTGCCACCATTGCATTGTATGTGGAATCAAATACTGATCAACACGAATCCAAATGCGACATATCTGCTATTATTTTTTCAAGAGTGTACTAGTGTGCTGGATATCTTGACTGCAGCATCAGCTCATTGCGTTGCCACCATTGCATTGTATGTAGAATCAAATACTGATCAAAACGAATCCAAATACGACATATCTGCTATTATTTTTTCAAGAGTGTACTAGTGTGCTGGATATCCTGGGCTGGATATCCTGGCTGCAGCATCAGCTCATTGCGTTGCCACCATTGCATTGTATGTGGAATCAAATACTGATCAACACGAATCCAAATGCGACATATCTGCTATTATTTTTTCAAGAGTGTACTAGTGTGCTGGATATCCTGACTGCAGCATCAGCTCATTGCGTTGCCACCATTGCATTGTATGTGGAATCAAATACTGATCAACACGAATCCAAATGCGACATATCTGCTATTATTTTTTCAAGAGTGTACTAGTGTGCTGGATATCTTGACTGCAGCATCAGCTCATTGCGTTGCCACCATTGCATTGTATGTAGAATCAAATACTGATCAAAACGAATCCAAATACGACATATCTGCTATTATTTTTTCAAGAGTGTACTGGTGTGCTGGATATCCTGACTGCAGCATCAGCTCATTGCGTTGCCACCATTGCATTGTATGTGGAATCAAATACTGATCAACACGAATCCAAATGCGACATATCTGCTATTATTTTTTCAAGAGTGTACTAGTGTGCTGGATATCTTGACTATAGCATCAGCTCATTGCGTTGCCACCATTGCATTGTATGTAGAATCAAATACTGATCAAAACGACCCCAAATACGACATATCTGCTATTATTTTTTCAAGAGTGTACTGGTGTGCTGGATATCCTGACTGCAGCATCAGCTCATTGCGTTGCCACCATTGCATTGTATGTGGAATCAAATACTGATCAACACGAATCCAAATGCGACATATCTGCTATTATTTTTTCAAGAGTGTACTAGTGTGCTGGATATCTTGACTGCAGCATCAGCTCATTGCGTTGCCACCATTGCATTGTATGTAGAATCAAATACTGATCAAAACGAATCCAAATACGACATATCTGCTATTATTTTTTCAAGAGTGTACTAGTGTGCTGGATATCCTGGGCTGGATATCCTGGCTGCAGCATCAGCTCATTGCGTTGCCACCATTGCATTGTATGTGGAATCAAATACTGATCAACACGAATCCAAATGCGACATATCTGCTATTATTTTTTCAAGAGTGTACTAGTGTGCTGGATATCCTGACTGCAGCATCAGCTCATTGCGTTTCCACCATTGCATTGTATGTAGAATCAAATACTGATCAAAACGAATCCAAATACGACATATCTGCTATTATTTTTTCAAGAGTGTGCTGGATATCCTGACTGCAGCATCAGCTCATTGTGTTGCCACCATTGCATTGTATGTGGAATCAAATACTGATCAACACGAATCCAAATGCGACATATCTGCTATTATTTTTTCAAGAGTGTACTAGTGTGCTGGATATCTTGACTGCAGCATCAGCTCATTGCGTTGCCACCATTGCATTGTATGTAGAATCAAATACTGATCAAAACGAATCCAAATACGACATATCTGCTATTATTTTTTCAAGAGTGTACTAGTGTGCTGGATATCCTGGGCTGGATATCCTGGCTGCAGCATCAGCTCATTGCGTTGCCACCATTGCATTGTATGTGGAATCAAATACTGATCAACACGAATCCAAATGCGACATATCTGCTATTATTTTTTCAAGAGTGTACTAGTGTGCTGGATATCCTGACTGCAGCATCAGCTCATTGCGTTGCCACCATTGCATTGTATGTGGAATCAAATACTGATCAACACGAATCCAAATGCGACATATCTGCTATTATTTTTTCAAGAGTGTACTAGTGTGCTGGATATCTTGACTGCAGCATCAGCTCATTGCGTTGCCACCATTGCATTGTATGTAGAATCAAATACTGATCAAAACGAATCCAAATACGACATATCTGCTATTATTTTTTCAAGAGTGTACTGGTGTGCTGGATATCCTGACTGCAGCATCAGCTCATTGCGTTGCCACCATTGCATTGTATGTGGAATCAAATACTGATCAACACGAATCCAAATGCGACATATCTGCTATTATTTTTTCAAGAGTGTACTAGTGTGCTGGATATCTTGACTATAGCATCAGCTCATTGCGTTGCCACCATTGCATTGTATGTAGAATCAAATACTGATCAAAACGAATCCAAATACGACATATCTGCTATTATTTTTTCAAGAGTGTACTGGTGTGCTGGATATCCTGACTGCAGCATCAGCTCATTGCGTTGCCACCATTGCATTGTATGTGGAATCAAATACTGATCAACACGAATCCAAATGCGACATATCTGCTATTATTTTTTCAAGAGTGTACTAGTGTGCTGGATATCTTGACTGCAGCATCAGCTCATTGCGTTGCCACCATTGCATTGTATGTAGAATCAAATACTGATCAAAACGAATCCAAATACGACATATCTGCTATTATTTTTTCAAGAGTGTACTAGTGTGCTGGATATCCTGGGCTGGATATCCTGGCTGCAGCATCAGCTCATTGCGTTGCCACCATTGCATTGTATGTGGAATCAAATACTGATCAACACGAATCCAAATGCGACATATCTGCTATTATTTTTTCAAGAGTGTACTAGTGTGCTGGATATCCTGACTGCAGCATCAGCTCATTGCGTTTCCACCATTGCATTGTATGTAGAATCAAATACTGATCAAAACGAATCCAAATACGACATATCTGCTATTATTTTTTCAAGAGTGTGCTGGATATCCTGACTGCAGCATCAGCTCATTGTGTTGCCACCATTGCATTGTATGTGGAATCAAATACTGATCAACACGAATCCAAATGCGACATATCTGCTATTATTTTTTCAAGAGTGTACTAGTGTGCTGGATATCTTGACTGCAGCATCAGCTCATTGCGTTGCCACCATTGCATTGTATGTAGAATCAAATACTGATCAAAACGAATCCAAATACGACATATCTGCTATTATTTTTTCAAGAGTGTACTAGTGTGCTGGATATCCTGGGCTGGATATCCTGGCTGCAGCATCAGCTCATTGCGTTGCCACCATTGCATTGTATGTGGAATCAAATACTGATCAACACGAATCCAAATGCGACATATCTGCTATTATTTTTTCAAGAGTGTACTAGTGTGCTGGATATCCTGACTGCAGCATCAGCTCATTGCGTTGCCACCATTGCATTGTATGTGGAATCAAATACTGATCAACACGAATCCAAATGCGACATATCTGCTATTATTTTTTCAAGAGTGTACTAGTGTGCTGGATATCTTGACTGCAGCATCAGCTCATTGCGTTGCCACCATTGCATTGTATGTAGAATCAAATACTGATCAAAACGAATCCAAATACGACATATCTGCTATTATTTTTTCAAGAGTGTACTGGTGTGCTGGATATCCTGACTGCAGCATCAGCTCATTGCGTTGCCACCATTGCATTGTATGTGGAATCAAATACTGATCAACACGAATCCAAATGCGACATATCTGCTATTATTTTTTCAAGAGTGTACTAGTGTGCTGGATATCTTGACTATAGCATCAGCTCATTGCGTTGCCACCATTGCATTGTATGTAGAATCAAATACTGATCAAAACGAATCCAAATACGACATATCTGCTATTATTTTTTCAAGAGTGTACTGGTGTGCTGGATATCCTGACTGCAGCATCAGCTCATTGCGTTGCCACCATTGCATTGTATGTGGAATCAAATACTGATCAACACGAATCCAAATGCGACATATCTGCTATTATTTTTTCAAGAGTGTACTAGTGTGCTGGATATCTTGACTGCAGCATCAGCTCATTGCGTTGCCACCATTGCATTGTATGTAGAATCAAATACTGATCAAAACGAATCCAAATACGACATATCTGCTATTATTTTTTCAAGAGTGTACTAGTGTGCTGGATATCCTGGGCTGGATATCCTGGCTGCAGCATCAGCTCATTGCGTTGCCACCATTGCATTGTATGTGGAATCAAATACTGATCAACACGAATCCAAATGCGACATATCTGCTATTATTTTTTCAAGAGTGTACTAGTGTGCTGGATATCCTGACTGCAGCATCAGCTCATTGCGTTGCCACCATTGCATTGTATGTGGAATCAAATACTGATCAAGACGAATCCAAATGCGACATATCTGCTATTATTTTTTCAAGAGTGTACTAGTGTGCTGGATATCCTGACTGCAGCATCAGCTCATTGCGTTGCCACCATTGCATTGTATGTGGAATCAAATACTGATCAACACGAATCCAAATGCGACATATCTGCTATTATTTTTTCAAGAGTGTACTAGTGTGCTGGATATCCTGACTGCAGCATCAGCTCATTGCGTTGCCACCATTGCATTGTATGTGGAATCAAATACTGATCAACACGAATCCAAATGCGACATATCTGCTATTATTTTTTCAAGAGTGTACTAGTGTGCTGGATATCTTGACTGCAGCATCAGCTCATTGCGTTGCCACCATTGCATTGTATGTAGAATCAAATACTGATCAAAACGAATCCAAATACGACATATCTGCTATTATTTTTTCAAGAGTGTACTGGTGTGCTGGATATCCTGACTGCAGCATCAGCTCATTGCGTTGCCACCATTGCATTGTATGTGGAATCAAATACTGATCAACACGAATCCAAATGCGACATATCTGCTATTATTTTTTCAAGAGTGTACTAGTGTGCTGGATATCTTGACTATAGCATCAGCTCATTGCGTTGCCACCATTGCATTGTATGTAGAATCAAATACTGATCAAAACGAATCCAAATACGACATATCTGCTATTATTTTTTCAAGAGTGTACTGGTGTGCTGGATATCCTGACTGCAGCATCAGCTCATTGCGTTGCCACCATTGCATTGTATGTGGAATCAAATACTGATCAACACGAATCCAAATGCGACATATCTGCTATTATTTTTTCAAGAGTGTACTAGTGTGCTGGATATCCTGACTGCAGCATCAGCTCATTGCGTTTCCACCATTGCATTGTATGTAGAATCAAATACTGATCAAAACGAATCCAAATACGACATATCTGCTATTATTTTTTCAAGAGTGTGCTGGATATCCTGACTGCAGCATCAGCTCATTGTGTTGCCACCATTGCATTGTATGTGGAATCAAATACTGATCAACACGAATCCAAATGCGACATATCTGCTATTATTTTTTCAAGAGTGTACTAGTGTGCTGGATATCTTGACTGCAGCATCAGCTCATTGCGTTGCCACCATTGCATTGTATGTAGAATCAAATACTGATCAAAACGAATCCAAATACGACATATCTGCTATTATTTTTTCAAGAGTGTACTAGTGTGCTGGATATCCTGGGCTGGATATCCTGGCTGCAGCATCAGCTCATTGCGTTGCCACCATTGCATTGTATGTGGAATCAAATACTGATCAACACGAATCCAAATGCGACATATCTGCTATTATTTTTTCAAGAGTGTACTAGTGTGCTGGATATCCTGACTGCAGCATCAGCTCATTGCGTTGCCACCATTGCATTGTATGTGGAATCAAATACTGATCAACACGAATCCAAATGCGACATATCTGCTATTATTTTTTCAAGAGTGTACTAGTGTGCTGGATATCTTGACTGCAGCATCAGCTCATTGCGTTGCCACCATTGCATTGTATGTAGAATCAAATACTGATCAAAACGAATCCAAATACGACATATCTGCTATTATTTTTTCAAGAGTGTACTGGTGTGCTGGATATCCTGACTGCAGCATCAGCTCATTGCGTTGCCACCATTGCATTGTATGTGGAATCAAATACTGATCAACACGAATCCAAATGCGACATATCTGCTATTATTTTTTCAAGAGTGTACTAGTGTGCTGGATATCTTGACTATAGCATCAGCTCATTGCGTTGCCACCATTGCATTGTATGTAGAATCAAATACTGATCAAAACGAATCCAAATACGACATATCTGCTATTATTTTTTCAAGAGTGTACTGGTGTGCTGGATATCCTGGCTGCAGCATCAGCTCATTGCGTTGCCACCATTGCATTGTATGTGGAATCAAATACTGATCAACACGAATCCAAATGCGACATATCTGCTATTATTTTTTCAAGAGTGTACTAGTGTGCTGGATATCCTGACTGCAGCATCAGCTCATTGCGTTTCCACCATTGCATTGTATGTAGAATCAAATACTGATCAAAACGAATCCAAATACGACATATCTGCTATTATTTTTTCAAGAGTGTGCTGGATATCCTGACTGCAGCATCAGCTCATTGTGTTGCCACCATTGCATTGTATGTGGAATCAAATACTGATCAACACGAATCCAAATGCGACATATCTGCTATTATTTTTTCAAGAGTGTACTAGTGTGCTGGATATCTTGACTGCAGCATCAGCTCATTGCGTTGCCACCATTGCATTGTATGTAGAATCAAATACTGATCAAAACGAATCCAAATACGACATATCTGCTATTATTTTTTCAAGAGTGTACTAGTGTGCTGGATATCCTGGGCTGGATATCCTGGCTGCAGCATCAGCTCATTGCGTTGCCACCATTGCATTGTATGTGGAATCAAATACTGATCAACACGAATCCAAATGCGACATATCTGCTATTATTTTTTCAAGAGTGTACTAGTGTGCTGGATATCCTGGGCTGGATATCCTGGCTGCAGCATCAGCTCATTGCGTTGCCACCATTGCATTGTATGTAGAATCAAATACTGATCAAAACGAATCCAAATACGACATATCTGCTATTATTTTTTCAAGAATGTACTGGTGTGCTGGATATCTTGACTGCAGCATCAGCTCATTGCGTTGCCACCATTGCATTGTATGTAGAATCAAATACTGATCAAAACGAATCCAAATACGACATATCTGCTATTATTTTTTCAAGAGTGTACTAGTGTGCTGGATATCCTGGCTGCAGCATCAGCTCATTGCGTTGCCACCATTGCATTGTATGTAGAATCAAATACTGATCAAAACGCATCCAAATGCGACATATCTGCTATTATTTTTTCAAGAGTGTACTAGTGTGCTGGATATCCTGGCTGCAGCATCAGCTCATTGCGTTGCCACCATTGCATTGTATGTAGAATCAAATACTGATCAAAACGAATCCAAATACGACATATCTGCTATTATTTTTTCAAGAATGTACTGGTGTGCTGGATATCTTGACTGCAGCATCAGCTCATTGCGTTGCCACCATTGCATTGTATGTAGAATCAAATACTGATCAAAACGAATCCAAATACGACATATCTGCTATTATTTTTTCAAGAATGTACTGGTGTGCTGGATATCTTGACTGCAGCATCAGCTCATTGCGTTGCCACCATTGCATTGTATGTAGAATCAAATACTGATCAAAACGAATCCAAATACGACATATCTGCTATTATTTTTTCAAGAATGTACTGGTGTGCTGAATATCCTGGCTGCAGCATCTGACCAAGAATTCCATAATCTTCCATAGTTATAAAGCATACATGGGTAATTCAAATTTCTGGTCACACATAATTATGTTTGAAAGTAAAGTGAGTCACCAATTATGCGTCTAAGATCCCTACCGCAGCTAACAAGAGAGCGGATAACCTTGAAACGGCTGAACCGATTTTGATAAAATATGTCTAAGAACCACCTCTAGAAAACCGCATACAAATCGCTCGGTGCCACAGCAGATACACACACACACACACACACACATACACACACACACTTAGAGGTCAAACTTATAAGCTATAACACCCCTCTTTTTGCTTCGGGGGTTAAAAAGGAACATAAAAACTTGGAGTACCTAGTTACTAAACAGTAAACAGACATTTGTTTTTTTTTATAAGTTAAGAAAATGTATTAGGAGGGAAATGTTTTCAGATACCTCCCTGTAAGTCACACGCAGCGAGCGCTATTCCTAATAACACGAAATCAATTAATTGGTTAGATCATAGACATAATTGCAGACGCTAATTAGACTATCGTATATTCAACCGCACGTGATTTACAACAATCGCCCTTACCGCCACGGCATAAAAGTCAATGTCAATTTGTTACCATAGACGTGCAGATTACTGTACCTACGGTAATAACGGAATTTGTATAATTACTCATGTCATTTTATCATACATTTTACATATCGAAGGGGTAATTAGAAAAGCCGCTTCATTTGCGGTCAATTGTATTTAACTATGTGATTGCTTCCAATTTCTTGCTTCGTTACCTATCAGCATTAGGCCGTGTCCTAATATAAGCGAATGTCGCGACCATTAATTTGCTCATTTGGTTTGTTTCCTAGTAGAGCGGTGGCCGCTACATAGCGTCTGCAATTTTCCGGCAAAAGACTGTTTTTTTTTTTTTAGAGAGCATTTTTTGACACCGTTAAGTTCAACCCCGCTGATACCATTATGTGGCGTTATGACAGCCGTTATGTGGCAGCCACCGCTGGGGTAGGGCTACCTAAACCAAGCGACGCGTGCTGCGTAGTTGCGCGAAAAATTTTTAAGTTCAGGAAATCCAAAGACCTTTAAAATTATTGTTAAATAGTTTTAAAATACACAATTCTTGAAATAAGAGTTTTCTAAGAACAATGTGGAGGAGTTTCAATGTAGGTAGATACTGTTTTCATGTAAGTAGGTAGGCAGTCTTGCGTCTCTAGTACGACGCGGAAATACATAAGTTGGATGAATCCCGAATCCTTACTATTATTTATGAAAACAGTAGTTTTCTTGCGCGGAACCTCAATATGTTTCACTTCCGGCCATCGCTCGTCACCCAGTCAGACCCCACCCTCCCACCATTCGCAGAAAATGTGCTATAATTAAAAGACTTTATTGCATGTTGAATTCTACTTTATTCATTTTTATATGATGAAGATAGTTTCAAGTAGCAAACTAACTACCTTTATAATAATAAGTACCCATCATAAAACATTGTTACCCTGCGTTTGGGTTTACACCCATCAACAAATTTTGATACTTGTTTTCAATAAGTCTTGTCAAACAAAAACATGTCGTATATAAACATATGTCTGTGTATATCATACCTACAATACATTATACTGACGTTGTTTCTGACATGTCTTGTTCAACTTTTTGATATTTCTAACAAGTATACAAGTATTTAAAACTTGTTTTTAAGTGTAAACGATAAACGAAAACAGTGGACACAAAATTTAGAATACAAAGGTTTTATACCTAAAAAAACCGGCCAAGTGCTTGTCGGGCCACGCACAGTGTAGGGTTCCGTAGTAGCCCGTTATCACAATATAGTACGATTTACGATTCTGTTGTTCTTTATTCTGAATATAAGTAATGGTAAATATATTAGGAGTTAGGAGTTAATGGTTATAATAACAACTAAAATATATGACAAGGGTGTCCAGAGTAAAACAAAACTATAACACCTAGCGTAGCCACGGAGGTCATACCTTGCAAGAAAATCGTAACGGATCATTGATCAGGGAGAACAGTGATCTACAAATGTGACGTCACAGCACAAAGCCATCTGTTTCGAATAGCAATACTAAAGTAATGACAAAATGTTTATTTTCGAATATTAATTATTAACAGATTAGACATTAACTAATGGCATGTTGGGCATCATATGAAAGAACGCTGTTTGCACTTCTCAAACATTTTTTCCTTTTTTAGGCCACATAGTTTTCGACTTGATTTATTGATGAAGTTATTCTTTGTGATAGAAGTTTATGTAAAGATTACAGGAAAAATAAAAAGATGAATCTAAATAGCACACTTTTTATATATGATGGTACGGTACGGAACCCTCAATGCGCGAGTATGACTCGCTCTTGACCGATTTTTTTTGTTGTTGTGAGAACTTGCTTCTTGTAAATTTCATGATTCTAAATCTAAGTCAACGGTAAGTTCTACCCTGTAGGTTTTGATTTATTTGCGAGTGTCAAAATATATTGCATAAATGGCCGTATTTTTTTTGTTGCGTTGATTTAGGAGGTTGATTTTTATTTAGAGTTCCAAGAGACCATAGACCTACGTGTTACTTGATACCTTCACGCGTTCCTGAGAAAAGGGGTCTTGACAGACAAACAGACGGACGGAAGTGATCCTATAAGGGTTCCGTTTTTTCCTTTTGAGGTACGGAACCCTAAAAAGGTACATTCTAATAATGCTAAAGTAATCTAATATGTATTGATTAATCTTTTAGTTTCTCTCTCTCTTTCTTTCTTTCTTCTAGTTCTTTATAAGTTAAAACAGCACTGAGAATACGGAGTACGACGACTTTACGATCTGTAATAAAAATAATAAGTAGTCATCACTTGATATTTAATTATTAGTTTAAATTATCTTTATAACGTTGGTGTAGTTTATTCATAAAGTGTCTGTTTTCTTCAGTAATGGTAATTATTATATCATTATGCTCATGTTTAAATACTCACCTTAATATATGACTGGTACGAAAGATCTATGTATCCAAGGCCTTTGAGGACCACAGGACGCTGCGAACAAAATTAAGTTAAAATTACGTAGGTATTTCTTGTAGCTAGTAGGTATCCTATTTAAAAATTATAAACGTGGAATGATACACTAGGCCGCAAAGAAAGCGGGGTCGGTAACAAAAACCTCAATAACTTCCAAAATATTGGAGCTAGCTTTATGAAATAAAGACATGTAAGTATTATAGAGAATTTTATATAGTGCTTAATTCAATGTCATACGGTTGCTGTTATAAAGTTTGGAATGCTTTCCACCAGATTTCTGAGCCGATACTGAGGAATATTCTCCCATTCCTCTATCAGTGCTTCTTTCAGTTCACCAAACGTGATTGGAGGGGAATTTCGCTGGCGTACACGTCGTGCCAGTGCATCCCAGACATGCGCGATGGCGTTCAAGTCTGGGCTGCGTGCTGGCCGCTCCATGCTTGTGATAGCGACATTTTCAAGGTACAAACACTATCCGAGCTGTATGGGAGGAGCGTTATCTAGCATAAAGATAGCATTTTACTAAAAATGGGCCAACATACTCATTTAAGATTTCATTCACGTATCTTTCCGCAGTTAAAGTTTCATTTTCTATCTCCACTAAAGCCGCTTTTGGAAGAAATTCCACCCCACACGTGTATGGTGCCTCCGTCGTATGGCACTTTATCTTTAATGCAAGCTTGGTTATAGCATTCTCCGGTTCTCCTGGTCTTCTGTAGACTCTTTGCCTTCCATCGTGCGTGTATAGCATGAACCTCGACTCGTCCGAAAATATGAAAACATTATTCTTGACCAGTCAACCAATTCATGTGTTCTCTAGCGTAACTCAGACTTAAATTTCAATGCTGCCTTTCAAGTTTTGGACTATTTGCAGGTGTAAATGGCTTCAAGTTTGCTTTAGCAAGACGTCGCCTCACTGTACACGTGCTCGGATTGCTCCCTCCAGCACGTAGAAGGTGATTTTTGACTTCAACAGCCGTTTGAAATCGATTTCTCAACGTTGTTGACACCATAATATCGATCCTCCCGCGCTGTCGTGCACCTTGTTCGGCCTGTTCCTGGTCTGCGAATATTGGATCCAGTCTCTTCAAATCGCTAAACACCATTTGAACGGTTGATAGCGACACACTAACAGTCCTCGCTGTAGAACGCCACAGAGTACTTTTTTATAACGTTGACTGCGCCCGTCTTCAAGCGTTGTCAGAATTCTGGTACACTCTCCAGGGGTTAGTGGCATGTTTTTAATTGAATATGATCAGAATAATGAATTTCCTATATGTATAATATAGTGTATAATCTATGTAATGAATTTCTGCACAAAAAAATCAATATTTATACTTATACTTAAACAGAAGCAAAAGTAAAACAAATGGTTTCAAAGTACCTAGTTCAAATTTTAAAATCGTCTTTATTTTTTATTTATGATTTTTAATACCAAAAAGAAATAAAAAGGTTTTACTTCTTCCTATATTTGCAATGAAATAAACTTTAATTCAATTTTTATTTTAAAAGGATTGCTCAAATATTTTAAAAATTATCGCATTTTTTGTAACCGACCCGCTTTCTTTGCGGCCCAGTGTATTTATTAGGAAAGCATAATGAGATTTGATTAGTTGTTAAAAACATTATTGGCTAATTATTAGATTTAACTCAAATTAGTATTTATAGGAAGGTGTGACCTAATTATACTAATTAAAGTTCAGCTTACCTGGGCTTGGGACATAGTGATTACAACGAGTTTTCGGAGGCGCACTGAACATTGCCCCTGGCAGTGGTGCCATCCAGAGAAATATATCGCCGTGCCCAGGTGGGAAGCCTGAAACACTACATCTTGTAAGATAGTTTGGGTTAGAAACGGAAGAAAATAGGATTATTAGGTTTAGGATCAAAATCAAAAGTTATTTATTAAAACTAGGCTGAGAATCAGCACTTTTTGAACGTCAAAATTACATAAGACAGTCCCCCAAAACGCCCGCCCTTCACCACTTCCTAGTGCTTTAGCTGGGGAGAAGAAGTGGCGCAACAAACTCCCCAGCAGCACAGCTGTCTCTTCAGTTAAAAAAAAATGAATCTATACAACACTGCGCATAATAATTTAGGTACATTACGCAACACAAAACATTAAATTAAATTATTTGCTATAAGAAAGCTAGCACACGCCAATATACCAAAAAAAAAATCTGCCCACTTACATACTTATATGAAGATTGTGTATGAAGCTGAAACTCGAAATCACAAATGATAAACTAGGACCATCGAAGTAATATAAACAAAGTTAATTACTAATAACAAAACAAAACCAAGGACAGCAAGACGACCAGTCACCACAAGCAGCACCCATTCACGAGCATAACGCAGAGTTCAGCCATCACCCCCTTCGCCATATTTGAGGCAACCCGACCCCAGACGCAGTGCAGCAGTGACATCTAAGGGAGCATGACGAACTTGCTGCCGGTTGCTCAGGCAAGAATAATATGATCAAATGTCGAGGTCACTAGCTAACCACATGTTGCAATACCACTCATAAAAAAAAAACATTGTAATAAGTGGATTATGTCAATGATAAAGAAAAATAAAATTAAAATAAATTGACTTTTACAGTCAAAGAAAATAAATAATTATATGAACTCATATAACCTGTCAGAAGATAAGCTAATTCTGGAGAAAGAACATAAACATTGTCTTGAGTTAATCACAGCGACCAACTATTCTTATCGTTTAAGTAGTCGTTGATAGAATAGTATGCCTTCAAACAAAGGTTAGATTTTACTTTAGCTTTAAACGCATTGAAGGGCAAATCTAGCAAAGAAGAGGGTAACTTGTAATAAAAGGATATACCAAGCCCAACAAATGAGTTATGAACCTTATGAAGCCCGTGAAACGGAGCACGTAATTTGTCCTTATTTCTGGGGTTAGCATTGTGGATATCACTGTTTTTAGTGTATAAATGTATATTTTGTCTAATATATAAGATGTTGGCGAAGATGAATTGTGATGCCACCGTGAGAATACCAATATGTTTAAAAAAATCTCTTAGAGAAACTCTAGCACCTAGCTGGTAAATCATCAGGATGTACTGTGTGATACTGAGACAGTCAACATGTCTATACATCGAGGTGTGCTTGTTGTAAATACTGCGACAGTCGACATGTCTATACATCGAGGTGTGCTTGTTGTAAATACTGCGACAGTCAACATGCCTACATAATTCGTGTTGAGGTTACCTCCACGGTGACGTCTCCAGCGTTCCACATGTAGAAGCCGGTGCTGAAGAGCACTGCGGACGTTGTGAATACCGCGGTGCTTAAGTTTACAAGTGTGCGCTCCGAATTCTGAACAAAATAACAGTATTATTATACGTGATATAGTATAGACATATTTTTCTTGCACATGGTGCACAATGGTGATGGCTGCCGAGAATCCATTGAAGATACCAACAACAATAAAATCCACAATTTTAAAGGCTGACATAATCTTTACAATACGCTGGGGGGTGTAGAATCATGAGTGTGCGGTAATAGTTTGCGCGTCGATGTCCCTTACACTCACACCGTGTAAATGATAAACGATTGTATTTCTGTAAGTAGGTTTTTACAAACAGTTTTACATGTTTTTAAAAAACAACATGAGGTCGGCGTCTCCTATCTGACTGTAGTCAGTCTCTGAGAAGAAAGGCCGAAACAAACTCAGCGGTCACAGTCTCTTTTAAAGTCCAGACATAATCTTGGTCAGTCCATGTGAAGACCATGTAGATTGGTGTCTGAAATGGTCTTTTGAGGAAAGAACCACACAGATTGAGAGGACCTGTCCAGTCAGTGCACGCATTTGTCAGTAATCGCGCAGCTCGACTCCGAATTTAAGGAGCTCAACGATTCGACGAACAATACCAAAGAAATGACATTTGGGTAGGCCGCATTACTCAACTGCCAGGCCATGATTCTGAGAGCAAAAAAAAAACGATCAAAAAACAACGATCCACATCTTCACATCCACAATAATTAAAATACTTATTATAGGTAATACTACAAAGTAAATGTATACACCAATATATACACATACCGCCATTTGTGCCATTAGCACAACTAGCAGACAGATGTTGAAGATTATTTGTCCACTGAACACTCCGCGACACACAGCTTGTGTTTGATGAGTGCATCTGAAACATAAATAACTGTAAATAACTACAAAGGGTAATGCAAATATTATTATACTTGTAATGGTGACTAATGATTGATGTTCTTTATTCAACACTAAAATAAAGTTACAAAAATAATATCCTAACCAACTAAAACTATTAAAAAAAAAACTAAAATATGGCGTCGAAAAATTCATCCGCATCGCTGTCATCTGGTAATGTACCCAAGAGACTGGCGGCATTGCCACGTTGTATGGCAATGCTTAGCCTCTGGCCAAGGTAAAAGCCTAAAAAAAATATGTAATGGTTACTAAATATGAAGGAAGTAATGTAGATACTTATATACTCGCACCTACATATATTATATTCATGATATGTACACATTTTTTTTTTCTATAAACATGTTAGAAATGTACGTACATGTTGTAGGTATACCTTATATAAATAAAAAAAAAGAACTCTGTACTATGTTTACCAAGGGTAAAATGTCAAGTTAAATTAATTTAACACGATGAAAAATCTCGGTGTTTGTATTTAGCACGCATTTATTTATACAATATTAGAACTGCAGTGAAAATATAAATTAATAATATGTAATAATCATCACCATTTATTCATGGACACTGTCTAAAAAAATTGCGGAACGGTGAATTGAGTCTTGGTGCCTGGCCCAAGCAAGATAAGAGAAGAGACTACAACCATTCCATGAGCGCAGACACCAATGGTTCGCCCTCCCGTCAAGCAATTAGAGCAGTAATTATGTATGCTCTGAATACCTTTGGAGTTCTCATCAACCAGAATGTAGCAAAAATATATTTTGCTGCTGCTGTGCCGACTTTTAATTCGCACTCTTAGCAAAGAAACATTTGAAAATGGTAAATTATATTTTCTAAATTCGACATTTGTTGTTACACGCTCATTTCTATTAAAGAATCACCACCACGGACGTGTTCGCTGTAGTGGCTTGCAGCTAGTTTTATATGGTATGTTGCCACTGCGTACAACAGTTCGTCTTTTGTCAATAATGCAAATTGTGGGAGATTAGGAATATCCCCTGCAATGTTTCGGAACGTCACTCTTTGTCGGGTCAAGTTATTTTACACTCATAGTTGGCCAACTGAATTGGCACGTTCAGCCTATTCTTAGGGTTCCGTACCAAAATGGTAAAAAGGAACCCTTATGGTGCGACTCAGTCTGTCTGTCACAGCTAGATATCTCAAGAACTACTAATGCTATCAACTTGAATCTTGCAATAGTTTTAGATGACGTTTTGCCAACTAATTTGCAAATAAGAAAGAAATAAAAATATTTTTTTTTTTGCAATAGGGTCTGAAAGGGGGTCTTAAAACTTCGAAGTGGGACCACTATATGTGGGGTATCATATGAAAGAGCGCTGTTTGCACATTCTCAAACATTTATTCTTTTTTTTAGGCCGCATACCACCAGTCTCACTTGTGCCGCGTTCCGATGCGGACGTGTTTGCATAATATTCTGTTTTAATTAGCGCGGCGCAAGCTGTCGCTCGTGAGTTACTCGCCATGAGCAATAAACTTGTGGCGCATGAGCTGCTGGCGTTCCTGCAACAGAAGCTGGATGTGATGGACGAGGTGTCTGCTGTCCAGATCTGCGCAACGAACTTCAGCGAGGATGACATAGCTGCTGCCAAGCTGTTGTGGTTCAGTGTGCTTAACAAGCGCGACCAAATGGTGTCCCGCCGGCGTGACGGGACTAAGAAGAGCCTGCAGGATATAATCACGCTGTTCAACGAGACCGACCCGGACGACGTGCCGACGTTTGTGGCGAAGGAATTGCACAAGCTTCCACCCGTCACCTTCGACCACGTCGACATAACGAGCCTTCTGAAGGACATTGACTTCCTGAAGGCCCGCCTCGCGGATGTTCTGGCGAAATTAGATGCATCCCAAAACTCCGTCACCGAATTGCACAAAGAAGTTAGCGAGTTGCGTAACAGTGTGGCGGTAACTAGGTCATCAGCCGATGCATCTAATGTAAACAAGTGTCGTGGAGCCGGCCTCAATATATCGTCGTCAAATTCCGCGTCAGCAGTTTCATCGCCAGTGCATCCATCGTTTGCTGAAATTGCAGAGCGCCCTGCCCCCGCGCCCCGCAGCCCTGAGCCCGTCACCGCAGCTCCTCCGCGCAGCGCCGCCCAAATTCATCACCCCATCCCGCTGCCAGTATCTGCAGCCCTGGCGAATCCCTTACGAAAGGACTTCGCTGGCGTCCCCGCGAGTGCCCCAGGCGCTCCAAGTATGAAGCCTATGCCAGAAAAGGCGCCGAATAGGGCTGATGAGGAGGGTTTCGTGACAGTGCAAAGGAGGAAACGCCGGTCGCGAACCAACAAGAATCGCTGCGGCAAAGCTCTTACGAAGCCAGAAGTGAGCTTGCGTGCCGCTAAGCCGAACACACCAGTGTACATCTCTCGCCTGCACTACAGCACTCAGGCGGAGGACATCGTGGAGTACGTGCGCCAGAAGACAAGGTACATGCCAAGGGTGCAGTTACTGGAGTCGCGCCGCAACGTCAATTTCAAGGCGTTCGTGGTGCGAGTACCGAATTGTTACCTGCCCGTCGTCATGGAAGAAGATTTCTGGCCGCAGGACGTGGTGTTCCGTCGCTTCCGCGGACAAGTGCCACAGGACAGCTCAAGGACAAGCTAGTGAAGTGAAGTGCTACTAACATAGTTTTAAGCTATATTTATTAACACAAGTTTTGTTTTATACTTTATATATGTTAGTTTGTAAGGTATGTATCTATGGGCCATTGTAGCCTGATAATAAATGTTTTATAATTATTATTATTATTAGGCCGCATAGTTTTCGACTTTTGATGAAAAATTTAAATAAAAATACCCCCCCCCCCTCCTTATCTCCGATGTTTGCATAGAGAAAAATCTGAAAGTGATAGAAATTTATGTAAAGATTACAGGAAAAATAAAACGTTGTCTGTAAATAGCACACTTTTATATATGACTAGCAGCGCCCCGCGGTTTCACCCATGTAATTCTCGAACCCGTAAGAATATCGGGATAAAAGTATTCTATGTGTTAATTCAGGTTATAAACTATGTGTGTCAAATTTCATGAATATCCGTTCAGTAGTTTTTGCGTGAAAGAGTAACAAACATCCATCCATCCTCACAAACTTTCGCATTTATAATATTAGAAGGATAGGAGGATAGGAAGTAGGAAGTAGGATGGTACGGAACCCTCAGTGCGCGATTCCGACTCGCTCTTGACCGGTTTTTTATTTCAATTATATTAATAAATTCCGCGGCATGTGGCTGTCTTCTAGCGAAATATGAAACGCATTAGTTAATGCTGCAGCGAAATTAATTAAAAAGCATAAATTAATGCTTCATATGTTTGAAGACTTTAGGATTAAAGTCTTCAAACATATGAAGCATTAATTTATTAAAGTAATTGTGACGGAAAATTCTAAAATCGCGCTTAAATCTTCCGTATACCAGTTCAACAGGCCACCGGCAAATAGTGCAGTCTTGATTCGTTAGCCTGTTCAGTAGTTAGCGAATGTGCTGCCCTCTGCTAGAAATTGGCATTACAACTCGATAACCAAATTCTTCCAATTTACTTGCAACGTCCCGATATCCTCTATCTAAAACAATTACATCCCCGCTATTAAAATACCAGGGAAGAATAGAGTTACTAAATTCATAATATATATATTCTTCTTATTCTTCTTCTTACTAGTCTTTTACGATGCACACTAATAATTAGTGCATCATCATAATTGTCGGTTTTCTTTTAACTTTTTTTTTTGTGAATTCGTGGACAATGTTGTGGGTTACATGTGTAGTAACATAAATATGGAATGATTGTGTATAAATGTATTTCTAAGTATTGTACTAATTTAGAATCTCTAGTTAAGCTTGGCATGTAACTGTTTTTTGTCCCTAACAAATAAAATAAAATAAAATAAGAACACTATATTCATTTTCTAATAATTCTTTTTGAATGGTGGCGTCATTCTTCGTCGTTACTTAAGGGCCCAACACGTCTAGAATATACCCATCGCAACTAACTATTTAAATGGCTTTAAAAGATTCTGTATTTATGAAGGCTGTATCTTTTAGGAATGCGAAGTTAGCACTTTTTTGTATATAAGTGTAAGTAGCATCGCAAATCACCTTGCCTGTCAAATAATGTGTTGGGTATTAAAAGGTTCTTATTTGCCACTTCTTCATGACTAATATGATTGAACCCCAAATGAAGCGGAACGAAGTCTATGGCCAAGCATTGCCTTGCTATATTTAATTTTTTCTCCAGATTTTGCTGGTCATCTTTAAAATTGACGTCTGCCTATCGTCGGCTTCTCCTGTTTTTAGCTTAGCTAGGTATATGCCAAGCGTTCTCCTTGGTTTTCTGGTGCTGTGCACCAAAGATGGTCTCTTGCATTATTTTCTGGAACTCATCGAAAGTAAGTCCGGTCCAATAGTGTAGTTCAGCTTCATCAAAATCTTCGATTTTTTCAAAATCCAAATGTCTGTAGTTTCTTCAGTAAATGAATTATATTTAGTGTACCTATATTGAGGATTAAAATTAAATCTTCTATTTGGAGAACCCAATAAAATAAAATAAAATCTACCAACTATTTTTACACTGTGCTATTCTTTGTCGAGACGTATTTTCACCTCCATAGAAAATGCAGGACCTTGCTGCATTTGGTGCTCTTGAAAATCCAGGCAGGTTGAAGGGTGAACTGTTGTTTAATAGTTAGGGTTACTTTCTTCCTCTAGTGAAGGTGGTTGTTCTCATTTGGCTGTTGAGCAGGTTGAGGATCAATAGGAATAGTGTGGCTTGATACTCTTTGCTGGTCATCTATTTGAACCTGTTGAGGGTCAATAGACATAACAATACCCAGATGCTCAGCTGAAAGTGTTATCGGGCTGCTTTGTGGTTGTTCCTCCACTTCTATTTCACGCTCCTGGTCAGATTGTTGAAACGGTTCGGGGTTGTTATTATGGCGCGCTAGAGGACCACGCCTATCCCAAGTCCAACAACGATGGCATACGTATTCTTCGTTGTTATACCTAATCTGAAAATAAATTACGGTTGATAAGTAAGAACCTAAACAGTCGAGGATGCTTTATCATCAAATAACTTTAGGTATATCACTTACCTCACGGGACAAGCTACCTGGATGTTTTCGGTCGTGCGTGAATGCAAGTTACGAAGTTCCTCGGTCAAAGTGTGTCTCCGACTCCGTGACACAGAACTATTTCACAGCAAGCACATGAATTTCGATTGTGGTCGAAACATCGCTAAGGTATAAATCAAGTCCAGTAAGCACAGCCAAGTAAACGTTCAAAGAATCACAAAAGTCCGTAAGAAATTGCCAAATCATAAAAAATACGATAGAGCACACAGTAACGTTCCGAATAACAAGCAACAGGCGACTGCGCGAGCGCAGCAATATAAGGGGAAGGGGGGAGGCCAAATAGAACAAGATTAGATGATGAAGACAGAGAAAGCAATATTGTGTTATAGGTGCAGTAGACACTGCTCACTACTCTCTGCTCTGTATTTGCGCTACCTGGAATCTATTGTATTGTCCCAATCAGAACGGAATTTGCTTAATAGTTATTTTGTCTCAGTTGAATTTTTGAACATTAATGTACACCTCAAAAAAAAAAAACTTCCCGTGGTGCGATTGTTGTAACGCCACATCGAAAGTTACTAGCGCCAATTATATGTACTATTTGGTAGAGGTTTTATGTGTGGGCAGCACGTAACAAAAATGAGCCCAGAACACAAGGGAAACGTTGCAATGAGTACCTAACGGCGGACAATGCGGAATTAAAGAAGTTGTTCATGCACTTCTCAACAAGCCTTCCATATAACCTTATCCCAAGCCTTCCATGCTTTGCATATTGGTAAACGAGGCTTCTGAAAGTGAGATCTTCAATATTTACCGTAATGTTTCCGAATGTAGCTTAATCCCAACTTTGAACCCAGCCTCATACTTTACTTCCTTCTCTGCTTGACTCGAGTCTCCTCTCTCAAATATTTCGTTAAGACTTGAGAAGTAGCTCTGCAGGTTTTTGTACTGATGGCTGAGGCAAGTCGTCAGAGGGATGACCAGCATGTATACAGCGAAGATCCGGGTGAGGAAGATCCACCACACTATGAAGCAAAGAGCTCTGACGACGTTTGCCAGGTCAGACCTGTCCTCCACATCTGGATATGCAGTCACTATAGTTGTGAAAGTCAGGTCTGTAAATGGAAGTGGAGACGTAAAATATAAGCGTCTTTATTGCTGTAGTTTTGTGATCTACGTGATATCATATTTTTTTTCTATTGTAAATCTAGTTGGTTTCGGATGATATTTTCTTTAGTTGTAGTTTAGTTTTAGTTTGGAGCGAAATAATGAGGATTATTTTTGCGGCAACATGTAATAAGCGTTAAGATTAAACAGGTTTCCAAATACAGTGATGTTCAGTAAAACAGGTGTTAGCTCTTTCTAAGCAGACAAGAATTTTGGGCATCAGAAGTAATGGCGTGCCGTACCGTATCGATAGACCTCCCAGACTCCTGCAGCCCCATACATGACCATAGACAGCGTGCAGCTGAACAGCAAAGCAAACAAGTACATGTACGTGCTTGTGAGCATCTGTCTCTCAACCTCCGGGTCGTTGTAGACCGTCTTTAGCCCAACTGTCAGACTGTACATCACCAGCCTCACTTTGTCCTGCAGCCTCGCCATCATGACACGAAAACTACACAGCATCGGATGCGATATAGCATACACCATCAAGTTAGATTTCTGTTTCTCGGTCAATTTTGTCTGGGTAAAGAACGAACCCAATTCGAAAAGTATTAGCAAATATATCAAGCCATTGTTGAATATTGTAAACTTGTTGTAGAATCTGACAAATCTTTTGGATAAGTTCAAGTCTTCTAACCAGAAGTTAGGAAGACCAAAGAAGTAAACTACATAGCTGAGTTTGTAGAAGAAGTCGGTTGTCTTGCTGTGCTTGTATGTCGTGGTCTCCATGGTTGACATTTCATGTCCGAATGACTAGGTAACGAAAATTCACATTTTGTTATAGTGAATTTCGTTAGTGAAATAATTAGCGTCATTTTTGTAATGACTTCCAATCAAAGGGTTTTAGGGTTGTCAAAAACTATCGATACCATATTTTGCTATTTGACAAAACTCAGTAAATACTACTATTGGGGTTACCGTGTCGTACATTGGTAATACTGAACTGGGACACAGACCCCACGGTTCACAAAACAAGCAAAATATTCGAAGATTCAAATATCACACTTAAACCATCCATGTAACGATAATTAGTACCCTTCGATCATTTACCACATAATATTTAAGTATTTAAAAACATCTTAAAAAGCAAAGTCGTGTGCATGATGGGAAAAAAACGAACCCTATTTTAATGTACACGACTTGCTATTTACAACCCTAGACAGTTTATCAGGTAGATTGTTAAATATTCTCAATATGAAATCATTTTATTGATACATTTTGATAATTATTCAAGAGCTTCGTAATAGAGCAATTTTCTGTTATTTCAAAGAAAATGAGAAATTATGTAGTTACTTACTACTTAACTATTTGACGAGTGAGTTGATCAAGGGGATAATAATGCAATTTTGCTACGAAACGGTTCAAGAACGTCATTAGTTTATGTTTTCAGTGATAATCGTTTGTAAGTAGAGTCGGTATACTATGTTATTGCCACCTCTATACTTTTAGTGAAAATCACTGAAAAGACATTGCCCGTAGAAGCTTGTAATTTCAGCAACTACGAACATATTGTACCATACATGCAATAGTTAATAAAAACTTTAAATAAAAACTCAGGACCCCTGCAGCGAGGGGTGAGACAAGGGGAGGTAATTTTCTTGAAATTGTTTTTGAACATAACCTGGGTTTTGTCCAAGTTCAACCGAAGGTCTATGCGTACTAGATGAATGAGGTAGTCCAGCATCTGTTGCAAGTAATGCAGCGATTCAGGCAGTAAGACGATGTCATCTGCAAATCTCAGGTGTGAGATGTACTCGCCGTTGATGGTAATGCCACGTCCTTCCTAGTTCAGCGACTTAAACGCCTCAAAGCCTAGAGAACAATTTCAAGGAAATTACTTTGTCTCACCCCTTGCTGCAGGGGGTTTTCAGGTCGCTGATCCTGACTTTGGATGGTCATTTTCTTGTTTTCATAAAGATATCTCAGCACTTGGATGTATCCAAGTCCAGTTGTTGTAGTAGATTTGGCATCGCTGCAGAGATTCCGAAACAGGCCAGCACCCCAATTGCGTAACACCCTATCAATTGCAATTTGAATAATTTTGAAGCAAATTGCTAATCCATCGCTTCATATGTTCGAAAAATTTGTCTGCTCGACAACATAAATAACGCGATGAATGTTGTTGAACTGTCAAAATGAAACCGATTCCGATCGGTAATGTGTTACGCAATTACGTTGGTCTTGATAGAGTGAAAAGCTTTCCACAAACGCAAGATATAGGGGCCGATTATACTCTTCGGACTTCTGTATAATTTGTCGCAATGTCAACAGTTTGGATATGGTCTATGGTGTTGTATCCTCATCTAAACCCCGCCTGCTCTGGTGTCAGAAACTTGTCGAGACTTCGCGCTAGACGATTTGTGACGACTCTTGAAAACAACTTATATACGTGGCTAATGAGCGAAATGGGTCTGTAATTCTTTAAAAGGGTCTTATCGCCCTTTTTAAAGAAGATAACGACCACACTCCTTCGCCACGCGTCTGGAGTTCTCCCAGAGAACAGGACAGAGCTGAAGAGCTCCTGAAGCTCTTTCAGCAGATTCTATGCCACATATGCATATAATCTGCTTCCATTTGCTTATGTCCCGACTAAAAACATTTGCTCTATGACTCTAAGAAAGTTAATTTTTTGCACTGCCTATGGGAGTAAAACAGCCACATATTGATTGTGGTTTTGCACTGCCTATGGGAGTAAAAATAAAAATAAAATAAAAATAAAAATATTTTATTTCAGACATGACATCCATAATTTTGTTAGTATTACACGCGACTTATAAACTATGTTAGTGACAGACAGATATATTTAAATTGCATTGTTAGTAAAGGATACTTACTGACTATGTTACTAACAAATAAAGAAAAAAAAACTAATTCAAATATCGTCTGCGCTCACCTGACGCTCCGGGCACATGCACGTGCACGTGTACCCAGTGCGCCATGATGACGCAGCACGGTTTATCACTGATGACCCTCAGAGTAAAGCAGCCACATATTGATTGTGGTTTTGCACTGCCTATGGAAGTAAAGCAGCCACATATTGATTGTGGTTTTGCACTGCCTATGGGAGTAAAGCAGCCACATATTGATTGTGGTTTTGCACTGCCTATGGGAGTAAAGCAGCCACATATTGATTGTGGTTTTGCACTGCCTATGGGAGTAAAGCAGCCACATATTGATTGTGGTTTTGCACTGCCTATGGGAGTAAAGCAGCCACATATTGATTGTGGTTTTGCACTGCCTATGGAAGTAAAGCAGCCACATATTGATTGTGGTTTTGCACTGCCTATGGGAGTAAAGCAGCCACATATTAATTGTGGTTTTGCACTGCGTATGGGAGTAAAGCAGCCACATATTGATTTTGGTTTTGCACTGCCTATAGGAGTAAAACAGCCACATATTGATTGTGGTTTTGCACTGCCTATGGGAGTAAAGCAGCCACATATTAATTGTGGTTTTGCACTGCCTATGGGAGTAAAGCAGCCACATATTGATTGTGGTTTTGCACTGCCTATAGGAGTAAAGCAGCCACATATTGATTGTGGTTTTGCACTGCCTATAGGAGTAAAGCAGCCACATATTAATTGTGGTTTTGCACTGCCTATGGGAGTAAAGCAGCCACATATTGATTGTGGTTTTGCACTGCCTATGGGAGTAAAGCAGCCACATATTGATTGTGGTTTTGCACTGCCTATGGAAGTAAAGCAGCCACATATTGATTGTGGTTTTGCACTGCCTATGGGAGTAAAGCAGCCACATATTGATTGTGGTTTTGCACTGCCTATGGGAGTAAAGCAGCCACATATTGATTGTGGTTTTGCACTGCCTATGGGAGTAAAGCAGCCACATATTGATTGTGGTTTTGCACTGCCTATGGGAGTAAAGCAGCCACATATTGATTGTGGTTTTGCACTGCCTATGGAAGTAAAGCAGCCACATATTGATTGTGGTTTTGCACTGCCTATGGGAGTAAAGCAGCCACATATTAATTGTGGTTTTGCACTGCGTATGGGAGTAAAGCAGCCACATATTGATTTTGGTTTTGCACTGCCTATAGGAGTAAAACAGCCACATATTGATTGTGGTTTTGCACTGCCTATGGGAGTAAAGCAGCCACATATTGATTGTGGTTTTGCACTGCCTATGGGAGTAAAGCAGCCACATATTGATTGTGGTTTTGCACTGCCTATGGGAGTAAAGCAGCCACATATTGATTGTGGTTTTGCACTGCCTATGGGAGTAAAGCAGCCACATATTGATTGTGGTTTTGCACTGCCTATGGAAGTAAAGCAGCCACATATTGATTGTGGTTTTGCACTGCCTATGGGAGTAAAGCAGCCACATATTGATTGTGGTTTTGCACTGCCTATGGGAGTAAAGCAGCCACATATTGATTGTGGTTTTGCACTGCCTATGGGAGTAAAGCAGCCACATATTAATTGTGGTTTTGCACTGCGTATGGGAGTAAAGCAGCCACATATTGATTTTGGTTTTGCACTGCCTATAGGAGTAAAACAGCCACATATTGATTGTGGTTTTGCACTGCCTATGGAAGTAAAGCAGCCACATATTGATTGTGGTTTTGCACTGCCTATGGGAGTAAAGCAGCCACATATTGATTGTGGTTTTGCACTGCCTATGGGAGTAAAGCAGCCACATATTGATTGTGGTTTTGCACTGCCTATGGGAGTAAAGCAGCCACATATTGATTGTGGTTTTGCACTGCCTATGGGAGTAAAGCAGCCACATATTGATTGTGGTTTTGCACTGCCTATGGAAGTAAAGCAGCCACATATTGATTGTGGTTTTGCACTGCCTATGGGAGTAAAGCAGCCACATATTGATTGTGGTTTTGCACTGCCTATGGGAGTAAAGCAGCCACATATTGATTGTGGTTTTGCACTGCCTATGGGAGTAAAGCAGCCACATATTGATTGTGGTTTTGCACTGCCTATGGGAGTAAAGCAGCCACATATTGATTGTGGTTTTGCACTGCCTATGGAAGTAAAGCAGCCACATATTGATTGTGGTTTTGCACTGCCTATGGGAGTAAAGCAGCCACATATTGATTGTGGTTTTGCACTGCCTATGGGAGTAAAGCAGCCACATATTGATTGTGGTTTTGCACTGCCTATGGGAGTAAAGCAGCCACATATTGATTGTGGTTTTGCACTGCCTATGGGAGTAAAGCAGCCACATATTGATTGTGGTTTTGCACTGCCTATGGAAGTAAAGCAGCCACATATTGATTGTGGTTTTGCACTGCCTATGGGAGTAAAGCAGCCACATATTGATTGTGGTTTTGCACTGCCTATGGGAGTAAAGCAGCCACATATTGATTGTGGTTTTGCACTGCCTATGGGAGTAAAGCAGCCACATATTGATTGTGGTTTTGCACTGCCTATGGGAGTAAAGCAGCCACATATTGATTGTGGTTTTGCACTGCCTATGGAAGTAAAGCAGCCACATATTGATTGTGGTTTTGCACTGCCTATGGGAGTAAAGCAGCCACATATTAATTGTGGTTTTGCACTGCGTATGGGAGTAAAGCAGCCACATATTGATTTTGGTTTTGCACTGCCTATAGGAGTAAAACAGCCACATATTGATTGTGGTTTTGCACTGCCTATGGGAGTAAAGCAGCCACATATTGATTGTGGTTTTGCACTGCCTATGGGAGTAAAGCAGCCACATATTGATTGTGGTTTTGCACTGCCTATGGGAGTAAAGCAGCCACATATTGATTGTGGTTTTGCACTGCCTATGGGAGTAAAGCAGCCACATATTGATTGTGGTTTTGCACTGCCTATGGAAGTAAAGCAGCCACATATTGATTGTGGTTTTGCACTGCCTATGGGAGTAAAGCAGCCACATATTGATTGTGGTTTTGCACTGCCTATGGGAGTAAAGCAGCCACATATTGATTGTGGTTTTGCACTGCCTATGGGAGTAAAGCAGCCACATATTAATTGTGGTTTTGCACTGCGTATGGGAGTAAAGCAGCCACATATTGATTTTGGTTTTGCACTGCCTATAGGAGTAAAACAGCCACATATTGATTGTGGTTTTGCACTGCCTATGGAAGTAAAGCAGCCACATATTGATTGTGGTTTTGCACTGCCTATGGGAGTAAAGCAGCCACATATTGATTGTGGTTTTGCACTGCCTATGGGAGTAAAGCAGCCACATATTGATTGTGGTTTTGCACTGCCTATGGGAGTAAAGCAGCCACATATTGATTGTGGTTTTGCACTGCCTATGGGAGTAAAGCAGCCACATATTGATTGTGGTTTTGCACTGCCTATGGAAGTAAAGCAGCCACATATTGATTGTGGTTTTGCACTGCCTATGGGAGTAAAGCAGCCACATATTAATTGTGGTTTTGCACTGCGTATGGGAGTAAAGCAGCCACATATTGATTTTGGTTTTGCACTGCCTATAGGAGTAAAACAGCCACATATTGATTGTGGTTTTGCACTGCCTATGGGAGTAAAGCAGCCACATATTGATTGTGGTTTTGCACTGCCTATGGGAGTAAAGCAGCCACATATTGATTGTGGTTTTGCACTGCCTATGGGAGTAAAGCAGCCACATATTGATTGTGGTTTTGCACTGCCTATGGGAGTAAAGCAGCCACATATTGATTGTGGTTTTGCACTGCCTATGGAAGTAAAGCAGCCACATATTGATTGTGGTTTTGCACTGCCTATGGGAGTAAAGCAGCCACATATTAATTGTGGTTTTGCACTGCGTATGGGAGTAAAGCAGCCACATATTGATTTTGGTTTTGCACTGCCTATAGGAGTAAAACAGCCACATATTGATTGTGGTTTTGCACTGCCTATGGGAGTAAAGCAGCCACATATTAATTGTGGTTTTGCACTGCCTATGGGAGTAAAGCAGCCACATATTGATTGTGGTTTTGCACTGCCTATAGGAGTAAAGCAGCCACATATTGATTGTGGTTTTGCACTGCCTATAGGAGTAAAGCAGCCACATATTAATTGTGGTTTTGCACTGCCTATGGGAGTAAAGCAGCCACATATTGATTGTGGTTTTGCACTGCCTATAGGAGTAAAGCAGCCACATATTGATTGTGGTTTTGCACTGCCTATAGGAGTAAAGCAGCCACATATTGATTGTGGTTTTGACCGCCACAAGTGTCTGAAAATAAGCTTAATTATTTGACATTTTCAGGGGCACAATTTGAAAGATGGTGCAATAATATAGGTAATATTTAACACTAATAGTATTTATTACCTAATGCTGCTTTTTGCTAAGTGGACTTTTTGCATGAGGCTCTATATAAAAAAACTCGTCGTTTAAATTATGGTTGTTTTCAGCTTTTTGCTTCCGTAAGTACCTACTTCATTCGCGAGATAGTTAAGTATATTGTATATGTCGTAGGATAATTTGATAATACGAATTTTCGTGAAAACCCTAGGGGTATTGCAAAAACACGAGTCGCTCTAGTAATATTGCGAAACGAAACGTTAGCTATTATGAAATAGGAACGCTCCAACCGGCCAATCAGCGTTCCTATTTCATAATAGCTAACGTTTCGTTTCGCAATATTACTAGAGTGACTCCTGTTTTTCAAAAACCCTATCTTTTTCCAGTAAGATTGAGAAATGTTTTCACCATTGTCTAATTATCCGGGTTTTCGCAATATCCCTAGGGTTTTTGCGAAAATTAGAATTATCAAATCATCCTACGACATATACATTGCTGTAAAAAATCATTTCGCGTCTATGGTTTTAATTTATAATGACAATCTGAGTTAGTTCCACTTCAGATTGCTTGGATCCGTCATTGGGTCGTTTTTTCTCATAGGTATAGCAAAATAGAACTTCCCGATATCGTAGATTCAAGAAAACATTTTTACTTCACCAACGTCAATGAAATATCTCTAAACGTTTCCGTCGCGTTTAAATTAAAACATAAATCACAATGAACATCATTCAATCAAATCAATCCTTAAACACACCACAGCATCCGGACATTACAACTAAGACGTCTTTTACGTATGATACAATTTTACAATTTGAGAGTTACCCTTTCTTGCATTTACCTCTGACCATGGAAAACAATAGGCATTATTGGGTAAAGCAGCCTCCTAAATCGTTAGGTTGTATACACACAACTTTCTAGAATAATAGAGCAGCCCTACGTCGCAGGAAAGTACTGCTTGCAAGTCAAATGTTACAGAACTAAATTGCTCATCTATGTTTGATCTGACTTTATCCTTCTCTTTTTATCTAGGTATTGCAAATTTTCTTTCTTTCTTGGTGAGCCTTGTAGTGCTAAATGCATAGGTACTCCAAAAATAGGTGCTCAAACGGAAATACTCCAATTATTTTGTATCGCCTATACTAGCTAAAGTAGTTTAGTCGCTTTGCATGCCAACGATATGTTAGTAATTTGTTATAATTTGGTATATGTAAAATGTCATTATAGTTATTTATTAGATTTTTAGTAGTACAGTTATAATTGCGAAATAAACAGAGTTCTTCCGCTAAATACGTCTAAGATTTTTTAGGTTAATTGTTTGTTTAAAAGAATTTTGTGATCGTATTTTTTTTAAAATTCAAACTTGTTCACTCTGCTTGCACTATTAATATGGTTATTATTATTTAATAGCATAATTACTTAATTAGCACACTGTAGGCTTACCTGCCGACTTCAACGTTTATACTTACAGCAAACAATACTTTATTGCTTTTTTCTGCGTCATATAAATTGCCTGCATCACGTTCTTTCCCATGTGCTATAGAATTATAATAAACAATGTTGTAAACATAACTAAGTGACATTGAAGTACATACATACGTTTTCCTTCAAGCCTACTCAGAAATTATCAATTTTTAGTTGTACTTTTTAAAGAGCATTTTTCAATTTTCTTCGTTAAAAATTTTTATGAACTGAAAATATTTAACGCCACGACAAAAAGCTTAAGTACCTTTAAATAAATCTTGTGGCTTTGGTTAGTGAAATATATAAATATGTATCTTGATTTTTTTACTAATTCTATTCAGAATCAGAATGCCTTGTTTGTAAACATAGGTATCTGAATTAGTGTGAAAGAAGAAAGAAGAAGAATGATAGAAGAACTACAAGAAGTTACCATCTTCACCACACTTGGCAAATGTGTTCGGTATCCCATACTATGTTGCTGCCCACCCTCCTTCCCTTTCATCATTCCTCATCTTGACGTCTTCATTAAAAGATAAAGAGATTAATTAAGATCAAATTAACCCTTTGTGACAAAAATACAAAAAGGAAGATTTTAAATAGTATACTCCTACCATTTTACTTATTGTATAAACAAGTAATTAATTATTCAACGATATTGTTACTACGAGATATAAAACAACTTCCAACAACAACTGGGAGCTATCGGAACCGTTCCTTTGAATTTGTATAATTGGATGAAACTGTTTGTTTCAAGTGTTACTAGTCATGTGCATTTGTTTGTGCAATATACCTATTCATGGGCATATTAACCACAATATTGTACATATTTGATACGATAAAAGGCGTACGTTAAGCTAAACAAAAGAAAGACGTACATTCATAATGGATTGCCCAATGATTATAACCAAACCAAACGAAATGACAAAACTTTTAGATAAATTAAACACGATTTGTTTCCTATTCGGGTTTAAAGACATCTGGATCACAGATATTAAGCTCCCCAGTATATTCATCTACATCTACGATAAAGTCGAATACATGATGCATATTATCAATGTATTCTTTGCTATGTCCGTTATAGGAACTTTCTTTACTCAAAATGATTTGACGGAAACGCAGGCTATGGATTGGCTCATTTTCAGTATAATACTTCCTGGCAATATGATTGTGTATTACATTTCATTATTTTATAAGCAGGAGAACAGGAATCTTCTGTATCACCTAGTAGTCGTATTGAAGGAACGCCAGAACGATGCTGAATTGGAACGCGAGATGATTAAGAAGATAAAAGTGTTTTCGATGAGTTTAATTGGTCTTGTTTATTCGGTGGTTTTGTCGTATGGTTTCCGTGCTCTGTACCGAGTGGTTACTGCAGGTGGGTTGTTTTATTTCAAATTACTCTTCAAGCTTATTCTAATGCTATGTAAGCTAAAGTTTAAGCTATTACAGAGTAATTACTATGACTTCCTTAGAAAAAATCTGGGCAGTAATCATGAAGTTTTTATTATTAACTGAGCCCTCCAACAGTTGCTGTTTCAATCCAATTATACCGTTTATAATTAAAGGTATATTTTGATTGAAACAGCAACTGGAGGGTTGAATAATCAAATACCTAAGTTATTGTTGTGAGGCCCAGTGGATAAGGCCTCGCCTCACGAGGTTGTGGGTTCAAATATGGGCAAGCACCTACCAATGTAACTTTTTCAATCCGTTTTGTAGTGTTTAAGCTATTCTCGCCTTGAGCAAGCGCGGTGCTCAATGCTCGTGACTTCTCTGTTTGAGAAGAGGCTGATATTTTTACCTAAATAACTACTAAGAATTTTTTCAGATGAGAACTTCATTACGATAATATCAGCATGGCCGGACGTCCACGACAAGTCCACTGCGGCCGGAGTGGTGAGGGTTATTTTCTACTTCTGGTGGGTTACCTACACAACCAGGATCATGGTCACGTTTCTAATGATGGTCACTATGATGTTAGCCATTTGCTACCAGTTCAAAAACCTGCAGATTTACTTCTGTAGGCTTGATGATATATTCAGCGATGAAACGTTGAGTCAGACAGAGAAAGAACTGAAGTATGAACAAGCTTTTAAAGTTGGGATACAGATGCACTCGCTAACTTTGTGGTAAGTAATGCTACGGTCCAACAATCCAATAATTTCGAAAATATACGTAGGTGCAAACGATCCTTATCAGTTACCAATTACCAAGTCCAACGACACAAGCGAGTAGTCGACATGTCAGACTAGCACCAACAAGGCGGTATCTTTGAGACTGAGTTGTCGTATCAAAACCAGTTTTGATTTTGTAATTTATATTATTTATTTTTGTCGTCAGGTGTAAGAAACAGCACCAGCATTTCAGTAAGGAGATTTTCGCCACTGAGATCATTGTGTTCTTCAGCATGCTGTTGGCACAACTTGCTAGTTTACTGGTGGGTACCGTGCGCACGCGCATAACCCCGTAATTTGCGGCCTACCATTAGCTACGCTGTAATCATTTAATTTTCACCTCAATATATCATTTGAAATCTGAGTACAAAAGTGCATTTTATCAGCTAGTCTGGAAAGTTTTTTCTTAGTTCGAACCTTTCTATTCAATAATTTTCTATATAGTCCACTGAGAAATGCATTAAAACTTATTTCATGTCAGTGCGCCAACCTCATTTTTAGAATAATCGCACTGGCCAGCACGACGACTGCATGATAAAAAAAAACATTAATAATAATAATAATAGCGTTTATTTTCTCCACCACATAATGAAAAATTTGTAGGTACAATACATAATTTGTGTATACAAACATACATTGATGTTGTGGAGACTGGAGCCTGTACTAGGAATACCTGTGTTACAGGTCTCCAGGCCTCCAAACTACACGGACAAGTCACAGTAATATAAATAGATGATTATGTTGGGATGGCAATTAAAACAATTTAAGACAAGGAAAAAACAAATAATTAACTAGACAGCAAAGTAGGGTGTGTTGGTGTGGGTGAGTGAGTGTGTAGTGAGTGTGTGATATTCAAAACTGGTCTCCTAAAATGGCATATAAAGGACATGTCAAGCTGCTTTTTATGAGATGACTTCTAAGAGTCTCTCTGTATCTTCATAATCATGAGATTGAAGCCAATTTTGGACTTTAGTTTTACAATTGTATATGGATAAGGGGTAGATGAAAATGGCTTTATTGACTTTATTGTATAGGTAATCTCCTAGGAAACAAAAGAATCTACGGCTGAAGCTGGTTTTGAAGGACCGTGACTTACAGACTGTGTGTTTGCGTCTCTTATTAAGGATTTTAAAAGGATTGTATGGAAGTTGAGTATGCCTACGAATGATAGTGCTTAAGATGAATAATTGGCGAACAGTCAGTACTTTGCACTGCTGGTAAAGTTCTTTCGTTGGAAAAAGATAGGGAAGTTTATGACCAACTTTAAGAACAGCTCGCTGCGCTCTTTCTAATCTCAGCAAAGATGTTTTAGGGGCTCCCCCCCATGCCGTTATGCAATATGATAAGATTGATTGAACTAGTGCATAGTATACGGTGTCAATAGTCTTAGTTTCCGCCACATGGCGTAAGTTCTTGAAAACAAATATCAATTTTCGCGTTCTCGCTGTAAGTGCGTCTATATGTGGCTGAAAACTAAGACGATTGTCAATCTGAATTCCCAAATATTTGATAACGGTGGTTTCTCTTAGATTAGGACATGTACAAGACTTATCTTGCAGGAAAGAGCATGTGTGTGATGTTATTGAAAAATTTGTATAAGAAGGAATCGCGTGATTTTTTATGGAAAAAGGAATATACATAGATTTAGACACGTTAAGAGTGAGTTTGTTATTGTTTAACCACTCTGCAACCATGTCAAAACCGAGCTGAGCATTTGAGTAGACTTCTTCCCATGAGTCCGCGTGAAAAAGCAGAGCTGTGTCGTCCGCAAAGGTGATGATCCTACCACCACGCAGTTCGAGGCTACAAAGTTCGTTAATATACGTCAAAAATAATGTGGGGCCTAGGATACTTCCCTGTGGTACCCCATATGTGATGTCAAGGTCATCACTGCACATATCACCAACCCTTACTCTCTGCTTGCGATTAGTGAGGTAATCAGAAAATAATTTAAGAGGATTGTGAAGCTGTAAATTTTCATACAAAAAGAGATAACGTTTTTCTCCCCGTAAACATAGTTTAATTTTGATAATTTTTGGAAATGTTGTAGGTATAATGAAAAACTAGGTCCGTACGTTTTTATTATAAAGAAATATTGTATACAATATAAGTTATTAGCATCTAAATATCTATATTTTTGACATAAAAACATCCTGGAGCGTTTTTATTTTTTTTTAATTAAATTAAATTGAATTACTAAAAAGAAAAACGTACAGACCTAGATTAAAGTGTACTCAATGTAATGAAATTAAAATTGTCTCATTTCGTAAAGGTTTAGGGGAGAAAAAACGTTATCACCCGAAACAATATTTATGTAAATAATTGTATGAAATGTAGGCAAATGCCTCTAAAAATCGCGCCGCGTATCGGCACTTCACAATCCTCTTAAGTTGCGTGCCTCTCACTCCTAACCCCTCCAGCTTCTCGAGGAGAAGCGGGGTAGAGACTGTGTCAAAAGCCTTTGCTAAGTCCAGAAAGAGTGCCAGCACCTTTTGTTTACCATCAAGATTTGTGGAAACAAAGTTCACCAATTCCTGGACAGCATCACTAGTTGACTTTCCGGATCGGAAACCAAACTGAGAAGGTGATAATAGTTTGTTTGACTCGAGGTATTTAGTTAATCGTTTGTTTATTAACCTTTCCAGAATCTTGGATACCGTTGGCAAAATGGAAATAGGTCTAAAGTTATTGACACAGCCCTTGTCCCCGCCCTTATGTATAGGATGGATTTCGGCAAGTTTAAGAGAGTTTGGGAAAGTGCCAGTTGAAAAGGCCAGATTACAAATATAAGTCAAAGGTGGTAGTACAATATCTCTATAACGCTTAAGGAAGATAGGAGGGATGTTGTCGCACAGTCGTTTTTAAGGCCTTGGATGATTTGTTCCACCTCAGCTGTATCGGTGGGAAGTAAAACAAATGATTGTATGAATGAGTTTTTAGTGTGTACTTCAGGGAATCGATTATTGCTAGATATTTTCTCTGCAAGATTTTTGCCCATGTTAGCAAAAAATGAATTTATATTGTTCAAGTCCTCGTGGGGATTGCTTTTAGATAGTAGTTCCGTAGGGACGTCTTTGCATTTTTTGAATATAAATATTATTTAAGCTGTTTCTATTGCACCTAGCATTTTCCTCGCTGTAGTGAGGTGAAAAATTGTGTGTTTCGCTCGGCAGCAAAGTTATTCTGCGTCTCGTACCTTTGAAACCCTCGCTACACGCAGGATTCAATATTAATATCCCCATCAATTGTTTTTTAATTATTTAAGAGTAAAATGTCAGATGCTTAAAAAATTAAAAGTCATTATACAAACAAAGTGTTGATAAAATGTATTATCATTTATAATTAAAAAATTCGTTAACTGAAAAGAAACAGTTGACTAAAAGAGCAGGCAAATATTGTTTTCCTGAATTTATGGAATTCCTGTTATACAATGTAGTCTCTGGTTAGGTGCACGTAATGTATTTAGGCTGCTGCTATTTACTTTTAAAAATGTGATCATATACTTCATACATATACTTCATAATACACAATTTTTTTTTTTTTTTTATAAATACACAAATTTCAAAAATTTAAAGGCAAGGATTTGGCTGAATTGTTTGTGCTTTAGCTAATAGCTGCTTTAGATAATAGCTTTAGTAATGGCCTACAATGCTCTTTAATACGAGTATCTGCTCCATACACAGCTCTGGCACATCTTTTTTTTGCAATAAATGCTCTGTTGCGTCTACTGAATTACCTTATATTATTATATAATAATAATATAATAATAATAATAATATTCCACAACTATCACACAGCGCCGTCTAGCCTCAAGCTAAGCAGAGCTTGTGTTATGAGTACTAGACAACTGATAAACATACTTATATATTTCTAAATACATACATATATAGATAAATTACACCCAGACACAGAACAAATGATCATGCTCATCACACAAACATTTGTCCTGGGTGGGAATCGAACCCACGACCTCCGGCATAGCAGTCAGGGCCACTAACCACTAGACCAACAGGCCATGCTACGTATTACTGCGGTCATTTGCGTAGTGTTACTGAAAACGGGCAATTATAAAATATTATTTGAGTAATGTAATATACAATTGTACAGACGCCAGCACATCAAGCTACTACCATCTGTCTAATTTATTTTATAGATTCTCAACTTTATCACTGAAGCAAGGTTGATTGGGAATTATTTTTTTTCGTTTATCGTTATGTCTTGAAATTCTGCTTAGGCTGATTTATTTAGCAATTACCAAAATATACATTTTCAATATTCATTCATTACATACATCTTATCAATAAGAATTTGAAGTTGTGATTTTACGAATTTTCGTTCGGGGGCCCCGTATCATTGATGTGGCTGACACGGGGCTTTTGAATGTGTAGCTTGGTTGTATTATTTCAGGGTGGTGAACGCAATTTGACGCAGCTGTCTACAGTTATATTAATCTCAATAACAACTTGCTTTTCCTTGGGATTCTTCATGTGGAATGGCGGTGATATTACAATAGAGGTGAGTGAAAATACAGGGTGTAAGGGACAGCCCTCCGCAGACCGATGGGGTGAATTCAGTATATCATACTAAGATGCCCGGTACATGAAATTATTTCAGGAACGTTATGAGAATCCAATAAACCTGATTTGTTTGTGTTTTTATGCACAAATCGGAGCATCAGTTACTGTTTGGGAGGGGTAGGTAATAGGTATGCGGTGAGTTCGGTGAACTCTGTAGCTACGCAGAAAATGAACAGCTGATTTCACGCGTCGTTCGTTAGAGTAGTTCAACATCCATTGCTGTTTTTTTATTGTAGCTGTTTTATTTACATAAATTGAGTACTGCGTACAGATAATGTAATTTTACATTGAAATAAAGGAATAATAACCGAAAAACAAAATTAAAATTTTGCTGACAAATTTTCCAGTGCACCCTGTTAGTTTGTGGAGGGCTGTCCCTTACACCCTGTAACTATATCAGTAAATGCAGCTCTGGTTTTTAATTAGGATAATCCGTAAGTACACCTGGAGACGGTAACTTCCTGAGCAAACATGTTTATCAGGAGAATGTTTACCTACCTATCTCTATTCAAAGTACCTATTATTCTAAGTTATCGGCGTTTCGATTTTTTCACAAGCTCCTAATGAACGAATCTGCTCTCCTTTCTGTAGTTCACATAGTATTAGGTTGGGGAAAAAGTCTTTTCGCATTATAGTATGTATGAACTTGTAATAAAATCTCTTTGGCTATACTATTTGTATCTGGCTGGTTTTGGTATCATTGAAAGTTTAAATTTTAAAGAACATAATTCCAAATTCAAATTAGGAAAATGTGTGATTTTAATTTGTTTTTCGTACCGTCAAGATGAGTGAATCTAATGAAGAAATTCGATACATTTTAAAATTTTACTACAAAAAAGGTAAAAATGCAACGCAAGCCGCGAAAAAAATTTGCGATGTTTATGGACCTAGTGTAGTGTCTGTGAGAGTAGCACAAATTTGGTTTAAGCGTTTTCAATCCGGAAATTTTGATGTCAAAGATGCACGTCGCTCTGGTCGCCCTATTACGGATAAAATGGATGCCATTTTTGAAAAAGTGGAGCAAGATTGGCATATCAGTAGTTACGACGTAGCTGAAGAACTGGAAATTGACCACAAAACAGTTTTGGCGCATTTGAAAAAAACTGGGTACCTACACAAAAAAGCTCGACATTTGGGTACCTCACGAGCTCACTGAAAGAAACCTAATGAACCGTGTACTCATTTGTGATTCTTTATGGCATGTATTTAACGCGGCGACAAATTAATCTGAATTTGGGATTAAAAAATAATTAAAGTGGGTAGCAAAAATAATAGGTTGGCAGCTACAACCGGCGGATAAAAAGTAGAAAATGGGCATTATTAAATTATACAATGAGGTTGTATATACTGTTATCTGAGATGAGAAATAAATATAAACAAGGTCACCAAACCTAACCTCGGGGTGCCGCGGGGCCCCTGTTTCTTTGTAAAGGGTTTAGTAACCTAACCAAACCTAACCTCGGGGTGCCCTACGCTCGCTCTTGCATCCTATGTCGACGGAAATATTTTCGCTGTCAAGTCATTATTTTCGCTGCCAAGTCATTATTTTCGCAGCCAAGTTATTTTTTTTAGTAGCAAATAGTTAGTCGCCCTTTAAGTTGTTAGTCGCTTGGAAAATAATTATCCATTCTTTATTACGACGTAATGAAACCGAACCATTTTTGAAGAAGCTGATAACTGGTGATGAAAAGTGGATCACGTATGACAAGAACGTGCGAAAAAGGTCGTGGTCAAAGGCCGGTCAGGCTTCACAGACTGTGGCGAAACCCGGATTAACTCGTAACAAGGTGATGCTGTGTGTGTGGTGGGATTGGAAGGGCATTATTCATTATGAGCTCTTACCACCAGGCAGGACTATCGATTCTGAACTCTACTGCGAACGACTGATGAGATTAAAGCAAGAAGTTGAGAGAAAGCGGCCGGAATTAATCAACAGAAGGGGTGTGGGTTTTCATCACGATAACGCTAGACCTCACACATCTTTAGCCACTCAGCAAAAATTAAGAGAGTTTGGCTGGGAGGTGTTAATGCATCCGCCGTATAGTCCTGACCTTGCACCTTCAGATTTCCACCTGTTTCGGTCTCTTCAAAATTCTTTAGGCAGTGTCAGGTTAACATCACGAGAGGACTGCCAAAACCACTTGTCGCGGTATTTTGACCAGAAGTCCCAAAATTTCTATAGCAATGGGATCATGTCCCTACCTACAAGATGGCAAAAAGTTATCGAACAAAATGCATACATACATTACTTTAGTTAAATGTAAATAAACTATATTAAAAAATGTTTTGAATTTTCTTAAAAAATGCAAAGAAACTTTTTCCCCAACCTATTACTTTCCTATTAACTATCTTATTTGAAATGAATAAAAATAAAGTTAAATTGCAGGCGTCCAAACTATCAGAAGCGATGTACAGTTCGGGCTGGCAGAACTGCTACGGAACATCCACGGTTCGCATTAGGAAGCTGGTGGTCAACGCCATGAGACAGGCACAGGTGACCATGCAACTATATTATTATGATGTTTCTATAGGTCCAGCCATGGTGTTTGGCCCCTGTCCATGCGTCTCTTATCTAACTTTCGCTCCTATACTAACTTTCATAATTCCCGGTAAGAAATAGGCTAATCTTGCCAGTACTGCTTTTCATGAAGTCATGTGAGGAAGAAATAGGCTAATCTTGCTAGTACTGCTTCTCATGAAGTCATGTGAGGAAGAAATAGGCTAATCTTGCCAGTACTGCTTCTCATGAAGTCATGTGAGGAAGAAATAGGCTAATCTTGCCAGTACTGCTTCTCATGAAGTCATGTGAGTAAGAAATAGGCTAATCTTGCCACTCCTGCTTCTCATGAAGTCGTGTGAGGAAGAAATAGGCTAATATTGCCAGTACTGCTTCTCATGAAGTCATGTGAGGAAGAAATAGGCTAATCTTGCCAGTACTGCTTCTCATGAAGTCATGTGAGGAAGAAATAGGCTAATCTTGCCACTACTGCTTCTCATGAAGTCATGTGAGGAAGAAATAGGCTAATCTTGCCACTGCTGCTTCTCATGAAGTCATGTGAGTAAGAAATAGGCTAATCTTGCCACTCCTGCTTCTCATGAAGTCGTGTGAGTAAGAAATAGGTTAATCTTGCCAGTACTGCTTCTCATGAAGTCATGTGAGGAAGAAATAGGCTAATCTTGCCAGTACTGCTTCTCATGAAGTCATGTGAGGAAGAAATAGGCTAATCTTGCCACTACTGCTTCTCATGAAGTCATGTGAGGAAGAAATAGGCTAATCTTGCCACTGCTGCTTCTCATGAAGTCGTGTGAGGAAGAAATAGGCTAATCTTGCCACTACTGCTTCTCATGAAGTCGTGTGAGGAAGAAATAGGCTAATCTTGCCACTACTGCTTCTCATGAAGTCATGTGAGGAAGAAATAGGCTAATCTTGCCACTGCTGCTTCTCATGAAGTCATGTGAGGAAGAAATAGGCTAATCTTGCCAGTACTGCTTCTCATGAAGTCGTGTGAGGAAGAAATAGGCTAATCTTGCCACTACTGCTTCTCATGAAGTCATGTGAGGAAGAAATAGGCTAATCTTGCCACTACTGCTTCTCATGAAGTCGTGTGAGGAAGAAATAGGCTAATCTTGCCACTACTGCTTCTCATGAAGTCATGTGAGGAAGAAATAGGCTAATCTTGCCACTGCTGCTTCTCATGAAGTCATGTGAGGAAGAAATAGGCTAATCTTGCCAGTACTGCTTCTCATGAAGTCGTGTGAGGAAGAAATAGGCTAATCTTGCCACTACTGCTTCTCATGAAGTCATGTGAGGAAGAAATAGGCTAATCTTGCCACTACTGCTTCTCATGAAGTCATGTGAGGAAGAAATAGGCTAATCTTGCCACTGCTGCTTCTCATGAAGTCATGTGAGTAAGAAATAGGTTAATCTTGCCACTACTGCTTCTCATGAAGTCGTGTGAGTAAGAAATAGGTTAATCTTGCCAGTACTGCTTCTCATGAAGTCATGTGAGGAAGAAATAGGCTAATCTTGCCAGTACTGCTTCTCATGAAGTCATGTGAGGAAGAAATAGGCTAATCTTGCCACTGCTGCTTCTCATGAAGTCGTGTGAGGAAGAAATAGGCTAATCTTGCCACTACTGCTTCTCATGAAGTCGTGTGAGGAAGAAATAGGCTAATCTTGCCACTACTGCTTCTCATGAAGTCATGTGAGGAAGAAATAGGCTAATCTTGCCACTGCTGCTTCTCATGAAGTCATGTGAGGAAGAAATAGGCTAATCTTGCCACTGCTGCTTCTCATGAAGTCATGTGAGGAAGAAATAGGCTAATCTTGCCACTGCTGCTTCTCATGAAGTCATGTGAGGAAGAAATAGGCTAATCTTGCCACTGCTGCTTCTCATGAAGTCATGTGAGGAAGAAATAGGCTAATCTTGCCACTGCTGCTTCTCATGAAGTCGTGTGAGGAAGAAATAGGCTAATCTTGCCACTACTGCTTCTCATGAAGTCATGTGAGGAAGAAATAGGCTAATCTTGCCACTGCTGCTTCTCATGAAGTCGTGTGAGGAAGAAATAGGCTAATCTTGCCACTACTGCTTCTCATGAAGTCATGTGAGGAAGAAATAGGCTAATCTTGCCACTGCTGCTTCTCATGAAGTCGTGTGAGGAAGAAATAGGCTAATCTTGCCACTGCTGCTTCTCATGAAGTCGTGTGAGGAAGAAATAGGCTAATCTTGCCACTACTGCTTCTCATGAAGTCGTGTGAGGAAGAAATAGGCTAATCTTGCCACTACTGCTTCTCATGAAGTCATGTGAGGAAGAAATAGGCTAATCTTGCCACTGCTGCTTCTCATGAAGTCATGTGAGGAAGAAATAGGCTAATCTTGCCAGTACTGCTTCTCATGAAGTCGTGTGAGGAAGAAATAGGCTAATCTTGCCACTCCTGCTTCTCATGAAGTCGTGTGAGGAAGAAATAGGCTAATCTTGCCACTACTGCTTCTCATGAAGTCATGTGAGGAAGAAATAGGCTAATCTTGCCACTACTGCTTCTCATGAAGTCATGTGAGGAAGAAATAGGCTAATCTTACCACTGCTGCTTCTCATGAAGTCATGTGAGGAAGAAATAGGCTAATCTTGCCAGTACTGCTTCTCATGAAGTCGTGTGGGGAAGAAATAGGCTAATCTTGCCACTACTGCTTCTCATGAAGTCATGTGAGGAAGAAATAGGCTAATCTTGCCACTGCTGCTTCTCATGAAGTCATGTGAGGAAGAAATAGGCTAATCTTGCCAGTACTGCTTCTCATGAAGTCATGTGTCATAGTAAAAAGCAATGCGATCAGCTGCTACAGGAAAGGGAAGACAGCGAGGTGGAAGTACAGTATATTAATAATAAGAACACTGAGCTTAAGAACCAGTTGGCTGAACTACATACACAGCATATGGACACACTTGACCAGCATCAACATCTCCTTCAACTCGTGTCAAATTTCCAACAATGTAGTGACACCCATGATCTGGCTTTGAGACGGATATCTGAATTAGAACTGGAATTAAGCAGAGCCCACAACACAATAACCCGCCTGGAATCCCACAAAGCCAGTGAAGAGTCTGTGATCACATGCAAACTTTATGATGAGTTGGTTGGTAGCGGGTCCGGATCCACATGTGTTGAGCCAATTGTAACAATAGACTTGACTGATGACACTGTTACTAAATGCAAACTGTATACTAGCCATAACAAGATAAAAAAATATATTAAAATTAATAGATTAATTAGAAAAATTCATAAATCATTAAAACGCCATAAAGTTAATAAATTGAATACAAAACTTAGGCAAAAAAATCTAAATTTAATTCACGAATTAAAAAAGTGTAATACTGAGTTAGAATTATGTAATACTATGTATGATACCGACACTCAGCACCTTCAGGATGAATTGTTTGTAAAGGAATTTGCTCTAAAGGAGATCTTTAATAAATATGAGGCTACTCAACAAGACCTGAGTAAGCGCTTGCAGGAGGCCAATGAGTTGGCAGACCTGGTCAAGTACAATGCGGAGAGGTATGAGTCTCTGACTAATAACCTCTCTTTTAGCTGTGCCTGCTCCCAAGAGCCCCAGCCTCAACTTGGTACACCCACACCCTCAGTGGCTCAGCCAGTAGGTAGCTGTATGTATGATGATAACAATAGTATGAATAATTTGATTAAAACAACATATATATTTTCTGACAAATTTGGTCAAGGTTTTGGTAGTATATTTAATCAGTGTTCACAACAATCTGTAATTAATCATTGTTTACCCGGTGCCAGTATTAGCCAATTAATTAGGAAAATTAAATTGACAAAAATAAACCCCAGTTCCACTGTTATATTATTGTATGGGGATAGTTTAACTGTAAGAAAAAAGGACATAAATGAATGTGTCCATTTGATGTTGCATCTTAACAAGACCAAGAATTGTAAATTTATTTTCTGTGCCTTGCCTTATTCGCAATATTTGTATGATGAGCAAAATAGGCACATTTATAATTTAAATATGTTAATTTATAATAGGACTTGTCATCACAGTGATGCTATTTTATATTTCGACTGTAATCAATTTATTACTGATTACAAACTGACAAATAATACAATGTATTTGCCACCTAGTTGTCGGAGACTTATTGCTAATCTTTTAGCATACAATATACAAAGTGACACCGGTACCTGTAGTGTACCATCGAATACTGTTAGTACTGGTACTAACACCACTTTTGACACACCTTGTAGTTTAAACTATTAGGTGCGACAATGGGTCAGCCGCATATATTGAATGTTGTACATCAAAATATGCAGGGTCTGTCCGGCAAAGAGCTAGAGTTAAGTTTATTTATGGAGAACTATAATGTTCAGGTGTTATGTATGACTGAACACTGGTTGAAGGAACATGAAGTATTGTTTATAAACGATGATTATTTTACTGTACAAAGTGCATTTGTAAGAAAAAGTGCTATTCGCGGTGGATCTTTAGTTCTGGTTTCAAACAAGTTGAAATGTAAACAACGGTTAGATTTAGTTAATCTTTCTATCGAGCGCACTATTGAGTTGTCTTGTGTTGAACTCGAGCGATACGTTATAATTTGCGTATATCGACCCCCTTCTGGGGATTTTACTCATTTTGAATCGGTAATGGAAGATGCACTGAATAGGTTAAAATCTAGTAATAAAAGTATAATTTTATGTGGAGATTTTAATATTAATATTTTAGATGTTACTCCATTAAGTATTAGACTTCTCAATCTTTTTAGGTCTTATAATTTATTTAACTTATTTTTTGAACCTACTAGGATCACGGCATCTTCGTCCACATGTCTTGATAATATATTTAGTGATTGTGATGCCAAAAATAAATTAGTGCTAAGTGACTTAAGGTCTGACCACTGTGGTTTATTAGCTAGCTTCCCTATGCCATTACATAAAAAACCGCATAAAATAGAATGCAGGCCTTATACAGCTAGTCGTTGCAACAAATTTAAAAATAATGTAGCCCAAAGAATTAGACCATCTATAGTAGAACATGACAATCCTAATGAAATCTATGGAGCCCTTTTTGATATTGTGCAAAAAGAGTACCAATCTACCTTCAAGACCAAAACCATTAATATCAATGGCACTACCGTTGGCTTTAACCAATGGGCTACTCCAGGTATTTATAAAAGTAGAGCGAGACTATACGAATTATATGGTTTGAAAAAGCACAGGTTTGATACTCCTTTCCTAGAGTATGTCAAAAATTATTCAAAATTATTTAAAAGTATTTGTGTTTGTGCTAAATCTAAATTTTTAAGCAATACAATTAAAAATTCCAATAACAAAGTAAAAACCACTTGGAAAATTATTAACAATGAAACGGGTAAGTCGGTTAAACAAGACAAACAACTTGAAGTTATGGTCGACAACAAATTAGTTAATAAAGCAGCAGACGTTGCTGAGGCATTTAATGAGTTTTTTGCCAACATACCCATAACTACGACTCGCTCCTTAAATTCATCCCCGTCTAAAGCTGAAAACCTTTTGCATAGTAGTGTGCCTAAATGTGGTCGCTTATTTAGCTTCGAACATATAACACCTCGTGATGTAGTTAATGTATTTAACACACTTAAGTCTAAAAACACTGGTGATTACTGGGGCATCTCCATTAAACTGTTAAGTAATATAATAGACATAGTAGCCCCCTATCTAGCTGTTAGTTTTAATAAATGTGTTGATGTAGGAAAGTCATACCTTTATTTAAATCAGGTAATAAAAATGACGTTGGCAATTTTAGGCCTATTTCTATCTTACCTGCATTTAGCAAAATATTTGAAAAGTTAATACTCAAGCAGTTGCTAAGACATTTTAATTTATATGGCCTCCTTCATGATGAACAATATGGCTTTACTAAAGGTCGTTCGACTACAGATGCGGGTGTTGCTCTGCTGAAACATATATTTAACGCATGGGAGAACTCGCAAAATGCTATTGGAATTTTCTGTGACCTTTCCAAAGCCTTTGATTGCGTGCACCATGACACGCTTTTGCGTAAACTACATCATTACGGTGTACAAAACGAAGCTCTTAAAGTAATAAATTCATATTTACATAATAGGTTTCAATGTGTAGATGTAAATGGTGTGAAATCTTCCGGGCTACCAGTTCAGTTGGGTGTACCTCAAGGTTCAATACTGGGTCCATTCTTGTTTTTAGTGTATATCAATGACTTACCATTCTATTTAAAGGGTATCTGTGACGTTGTACTGTTTGCAGATGACACCTCTCTTATTTTTAAAGTAGACAGGAATAGACAAGATTTTGACGACGTAAACAGTGCACTCTCAATGGTTACAGATTGGTTTACGACAAATAACTTAGTTCTCAATGCTAAAAAAACGAAATGTATAAAGTTTGCCTTACCGAATGTTAGAAATCTAGGACCCAACATCGTTTTAGATAAAGAGATGCTTAAAACTGTAGACTCGGCAGTTTTTCTGGGTATAACAGTAGATGCCAAACTTCAGTGGGGCCCACATATATCAAGCCTAGCGGGAAGGCTCAGTTCAGCCGCCTACGCCGTCAGGAAAGTAAGACAATACACTGACGTTGATACAGCTCGGTTAGTCTATTTTAGTTATTTTCATAGCGTTATGTCATACGGTATTCTGCTCTGGGGCAAAGCCGCTGACATTCAAAATATATTTGTTCTTCAGAAACGAGCTGTTCGAGCAATTTACCAGCTCGGTGCCAGAGTTTCTTTGAGAGATTATTTTAAACAGATTGGTATTCTCACGGTGGCATCACAATTCATCTTCGCCAACATCTTATATATTAGACAAAATATACATTTATACACTAAAAACAGTGATATTCACAATGTTAACACCAGAAATAAGGACAAATTACGTGCTCCATTTCACCGGCTTCATAAGGTTCACAACTCATTTGTTGGGCTTGGTATAACTTTTTATAACAAGCTACCCTCTTCTTTGCTAGATTTGCCCTTTAATGCGTTCAAAGCTAAAGTAAAATCTAACCTTTGTTCAAAGGCATACTATTCTATCAACGATTACTTAAACGATAAGAATAGTTGGTCGCTGTGTTTTGCTTAAGACAATGTTTATGTTCTTTCTCCAGAATTAGCATAGCTACTGACAGGTTATATGAGTTCATATAATTATTTATTTTCTTTGACTCTCAAGGTCAATTTATTTTTATTTTATTTTTATTTATTATTGACATAATCTACTCATTTCAATGTTTATTTATTTTTTATGAGTGGTATTGCAATATGTGGTTAGCTAGTGACCTCGACAATTGATCATAGTTTTCTTGCCCGAGCAACCGGCAGCAAGTTCGTCATGCTCCCTTAGATGTCACTGCTTGCGGTAGCGTCGGGGGTCGGGTTGTCTCCTTCCCTCAAATATGGCGAGGGGGATAATGGCTGATCTTTGCGTTATACTCGTGAACGGGTGCTGCTTGTGGTGACAGGTCGTCTTGCTGACCTTGGTTTTGTTTTGTTATTAGTAATTTAACTCGTTGATTTTACTTCGATGGTCCTAGTTTATCCCTATCTGTGACTTGTGAGTTACGACTACATGTACGGCTATATGTAAGTGGGCACGCCCTTTATTACTGGAGGCTTTTATTTAGGTATAAAGTTCTGCTTACGTTTTTAGTTTTGTATTTTGTTTCTGCTTGAGTATTGTTTTCGTTTTTTTTTTTTTTTTTTTTGGTATATTGGCGTGTGCTAGCTTACTTATAGCAAATAATTTAATTTAATGTTTTGTGTTGCGTAATGTACCTAAATTATTATGCGCAGTATTATATAGAATCATTTTTTTAACTGAACAGACAGCTGTGCTGCTGGGGAGTTTGTTGCGCCACTTCTTCTCCCCAGCTAAAGCACTAGGAAGTGGTGAAGGGCGGGCGTTTTTGGGGGACTGTCTTATGTAATTTTGACGTTCAAAAAGTGCTGATTCTCAGCCTAGTTTGAATAAATGACTTTTGATTTTGATTTTGATTTTGATTTTGATTTTGTGAGTAAGAAATAGGCTAATCTTGCCACTCCTGCTTCTCATGAAGTCGTGTGAGGAAGAAATAGGCTAATCTTGCCACTACTGCTTCTCATGAAGTCATGTGAGGAAGAAATAGGCTAATCTTGCCACTACTGCTTCTCATGAAGTCATGTGAGGAAGAAATAGGCTAATCTTGCCAGTACTGCTTCTCATGAAGTCATGTGAGTAAGAAATAGGCTAATCTTGCCACTCCTGCTTCTCATGAAGTCGTGTGAGGAAGAAATAGGCTAATCTTGCCACTACTGCTTCTCATGAAGTCATGTGAGGAAGAAATAGGCTAATCTTGCCAGTACTGCTTCTCATGAAGTCGTGTGAGGAAGAAATAGGCTAATCTTGCCACTACTGCTTCTCATGAAGTCATGTGAGGAAGAAATAGGCTAATCTTGCCAGTACTGCTTCTCATGAAGTCATGTGAGTAAGAAATAGGCTAATCTTGCCACTCCTGCTTCTCATGAAGTCGTGTGAGGAAGAAATAGGCTAATCTTGCCACTACTGCTTCTCATGAAGTCATGTGAGGAAGAAATAGGCTAATCTTGCCACTCCTGCTTCTCATGAAGTCGTGTGAGGAAGAAATAGGCTAATCTTGCCACTACTGCTTCTCATGAAGTCATGTGAGGAAGAAATATGCTAATCTTGCCAGTACTGCTTCTCATGCAGTCGTGTGAGGAAGAAATAGGCTAATCTTGCCACTACTGCTTCTCATGAAGTCATGTGAGGAAGAAATAGGCTAATCTTGCCAGTACTGCTTCTCATGAAGTCATGTGAGTAAGAAATAGGCTAATCTTGCCACTCCTGCTTCTCATGAAGTCGTGTGAGGAAGAAATAGGCTAATCTTGCCACTACTGCTTCTCATGAAGTCATGTGAGGAAGAAATAGGCTAATCTGGCCACTACTGCTTCTCATGAAGTCATGTGAGGAAGAAATAGGCTAATCTTGCCAGTACTGCTTCTCATGAAGTCGTGTGAGGAAGAAATAGGCTAATCTTGCCAGTACTGCTTCTCATGAAGTCGTGTGAGGAAGAAATAGGCTAATCTTGCCACTGCTGCTTCTCATGAAGTCATGTGAGGAAGAAATAGGCTAATCTTGCCAGTACTGCTTCTCATGAAGTCGTGTGAGGAAGAAATAGGCTAATCTTGCCAGTACTGCTTCTCATGAAGTCGTGTGAGGAAGAAATAGGCTAATCTTGCCACTACTGCTTCTCATGAAGTCATGTGAGGAAGAAATAGGCTAATCTTGCCACTGCTGCTTCTCATGAAGTCATGTGAGGAAGAAATAGGCTAATCTTGCCAGTACTGCTTCTCATGAAGTCATGTGAGGAAGAAATAGGCTAATCTTGCCAGTACTGCTTCTCATGAAGTCGTGTGAGGAAGAAATAGGCTAATCTTGCCACTACTGCTTCTCATGAAGTCATGTGAGGAAGAAATAGGCTAATCTTGCCAGTACTGCTTCTCATGAAGTCGTGTGAGGAAGAAATAGGCTAATCTTGCCACTACTGCTTCTCATGAAGTCATGTGAGGAAGAAATAGGCTAATCTTGCCACTCCTGCTTCTCATGAAGTCGTGTGAGGAAGAAATAGGCTAATCTTGCCACTCCTGCTTCTCATGAAGTCGTGTGAGGAAGAAATAGGCTAATCTTGCCACTACTGCTTCTCATGAAGTCATGTGAGGAAGAAATAGGCTAATCTTGCCACTCCTGCTTCTCATGAAGTCGTGTGAGGAAGAAATAGGCTAATCTTGCCACTACTGCTTCTCATGAAGTCATGTGAGGAAGAAATAGGCTAATCTTGCCAGTACTGCTTCTCATGAAGTCATGTGAGTAAGAAATAGGCTAATCTTGCCACTCCTGCTTCTCATGAAGTCGTGTGAGGAAGAAATAGGCTAATCTTGCCACTACTGCTTCTCATGAAGTCATGTGAGGAAGAAATAGGCTAATCTTGCCAGTACTGCTTCTCATGAAGTCGTGTGAGGAAGAAATAGGCTAATCTTGCCACTACTGCTTCTCATGAAGTCATGTGAGGAAGAAATAGGCTAATCTTGCCACTGCTGCTTCTCATGAAGTCATGTGAGGAAGAAATAGGCTAATCTTGCCAGTACTGCTTCTCATGAAGTCATGTGAGTAAGAAATAGGCTAATCTTGCCACTCCTGCTTCTCATGAAGTCGTGTGAGGAAGAAATAGGCTAATCTTGCCACTACTGCTTCTCATGAAGTCATGTGAGGAAGAAATAGGCTATTCTTGCCAGTACTGCTTCTCATGAAGTCATGTGAGGAAGAAATAGGCTAATCTTGCCACTGCTGCTTCTCATGAAGTCATGTGAGGAAGAAATAGGCTAATCTTGCCAGTACTGCTTCTCATGAAGTCATGTGAGGAAGAAATAGGCTAATCTTGCCAGTACTGCTTCTCATGAAGTCATGTGAGGAAGAAATAGGCTAATCTTGCCACTCCTGCTTCTCATGAAGTCATGTGAGTAAGAAATAGGTTAATCTTGCCAGTACTGCTTCTCATGAAGTCATGTGAGGAAGATATAGGCTAATCTTGCCAGTACTGCTTCTCATGAAGTCATGTGAGGAAGATATAGGCTAATCTTGCCACTACTGCTTCTCATGAAGTCATGTGAGGAAGAAATAGGCTAATCTGGCCACTACTGCTTCTCATGAAGTCATGTGAGGAAGAAATAGGCTAATCTGGCCACTACTGCTTCTCATGAAGTCATGTGAGGAAGAAATAGGCTAATCTTGCCAGTACTGCTTCTCATGAAGTCATGTGAGGAAGATATAGGCTAATCTTGCCAGTACTGCTTCTCATGAAGTCATGTGAGGAAGATATAGGCTAATCTTGCCACTACTGCTTCTCATGAAGTCATGTGGGGAAGAAATAGGCTAATCTGGCCACTACTGCTTCTCATGAAGTCATGTGAGGAAGAAATAGGCTAATCTGGCCACTACTGCTTCTCATGAAGTCATGTGAGGAAGAAATAGGCTAATCTTGCCACTGCTGCTTCTCATGAAGTCATGTGAGGAAGAAATAGGCTAATCTTGCCAGTACTGCTTCTCATGAAGTCATGTGAGGAAGATATAGGCTAATCTTGCCAGTACTGCTTCTCATGAAGTCATGTGAGGAAGATATAGGCTAATCTTGCCACTACTGCTTCTCATGAAGTCATGTGAGGAAGAAATAGGCTAATCTGGCCACTACTGCTTCTCATGAAGTCATGTGAGGAAGAAATAGGCTAATCTGGCCACTACTGCTTCTCATGAAGTCATGTGAGGAAGAAATAGGCTAATCTTGCCAGTACTGCTTCTCATGAAGTCATGTGAGGAAGATATAGGCTAATCTTGCCAGTACTGCTTCTCATGAAGTCATGTGAGGAAGATATAGGCTAATCTTGCCACTACTGCTTCTCATGAAGTCATGTGGGGAAGAAATAGGCTAATCTGGCCACTACTGCTTCTCATGAAGTCATGTGAGGAAGAAATAGGCTAATCTGGCCACTACTGCTTCTCATGAAGTCATGTGAGGAAGAAATAGGCTAATCTTGCCACTGCTGCTTCTCATGAAGTCATGTGAGGAAGAAATAGGCTAATCTTGCCAGTACTGCTTCTCATGAAGTCATGTGAGGAAGATATAGGCTAATCTTGCCACTACTGCTTCTCATGAAGTCATGTGGGGAAGAAATAGGCTAATCTGGCCACTACTGCTTCTCATGAAGTCATGTGAGGAAGAAATAGGCTAATCTTGCCACTGCTGCTTCTCATGAAGTCATGTGAGGAAGATATAGGCTAATCTTGCCACTACTGCTTCTCATGAAGTCATGTGGGGAAGAAATAGGCTAATCTGGCCACTACTGCTTCTCATGAAGTCATGTGAGGAAGAAATAGGCTAATCTTGCCACTGCTGCTTCTCATGAAGTCATGTGGGGAAGAAATAGGCTAATCTGGCCACTACTGCTTCTCATGAAGTCATGTGAGGAAGAAATAGGCTAATCTTGCCACTGCTGCTTCTCATGAAGTCATGTGAGGAAGAAATAGGCTAATCTGGCCACTACTGCTTCTCATGAAGTCATGTGAGGAAGAAATAGGCTAATCTGGCCACTACTGCTTCTCATGAAGTCATGTGAGGAAGAAATAGGCTAATCTGGCCACTACTGCTTCTCATGAAGTCATGTGAGGAAGAAATAGGCTAATCTTGCCACTGCTGCTTCTCATGAAGTCATGTGAGGAAGAAATAGGCTAATCTGGCCACTACTGCTTCTCATGAAGTCATGTGAGGAAGAAATAGGCTAATCTGGCCACTACTGCTTCTCATGAAGTCATGTGAGGAAGAAATAGGCTAATCTTGCCACTGCTGCTTCTCATGAAGTCATGTGAGGAAGATATAGGCTAATCTTGCCACTACTGCTTCTCATGAAGTCATGTGAGGAAGATATAGGCTAATCTGGCCACTACTGCTTCTCATGAAGTCATGTGAGGAAGAAATAGGCTAATCTTGCCACTGCTGCTTCTCATGAAGTCATGTGAGGAAGAAATAGGCTAATCTGGCCACTACTGCTTCTCATGAAGTCATGTGAGGAAGAAATAGGCTAATCTGGCCACTACTGCTTCTCATGAAGTCATGTGGGGAAGAAATAGGCTAATCTGGCCACTACTGCTTCTCATGAAGTCATGTGAGGAAGAAATAGGCTAATCTTGCCACTGCTGCTTCTCATGAAGTCATGTGGGGAAGAAATAGGCTAATCTGGCCACTACTGCTTCTCATGAAGTCATGTGAGGAAGAAATAGGCTAATCTTGCTACTGCTGCTTCTCATGAAGTCATGTGAGGAAGAAATAGGCTAATCTGGCCACTACTGCTTCTCATGAAGTCATGTGAGGAAGAAATAGGCTAATCTGGCCACTACTGCTTCTCATGAAGTCATGTGAGGAAGAAATAGGCTAATCTTGCCACTGCTGCTTCTCATGAAGTCATGTGAGGAAGAAATAGGCTAATCTGGCCACTACTGCTTCTCATGAAGTCATGTGAGGAAGAAATAGGCTAATCTGGCCACTACTGCTTCTCATGAAGTCATGTGAGGAAGAAATAGGCTAATCTTGCCACTACTGCTTCTCATGAAGTCATGTGAGGAAGAAATAGGCTAATCTTGTTAGTACTGCTTCTCACGAAGTTGTGTAAGTAAGCTGATTTAGTAACTTTTTACTATCATTTTACTTTTTCAGGAGCCGGTGGTGTATAAGACTTTAGGAATCGTAGAATTTTCATACGAGTCATACGTCACTGTAAGTATGAGTACTCGACATTTGAAGCCTCACCCTTTGTTCGTATAATTATTTACTAACTACCTAAACATGTACGTATAGCCATATAATGTCAATGATTAGACTGTATTTTAATTTCAGCTTGTCAAAATGCCGTACACCGTGGTGTCGGTGTTCTACTGACTAGGTGCAGCAGAAATAACCATAAACATCTTGGAAAATAGACATAAATATTATGGTTTCTTCTCTATTTAATTTTAGTCACTGCCCACTCCTCTTTGATGCCATGGGCAGGTGCCCATCGCGTTTTATAAGAAGATATTAATTCTACTTTTTTGTTTCCATACCTAATATCAATAAACTTTATTCGAATATACAAGATGTTTCTTTTATTGTGATACATAGAGCAACACGGGCCCCGGTGGACCCGGTCCGCCGTCCACCTGAGTAAATCGACACTAGCATTAATTTGCTTAATGCTATAATCAAGAGTGGAGGTCCTAGTATTGAACCTTGAGGGATCCCACACGATTACTTATTTATTTAAAATGGGTACTTACGCCAACAGTCAGGCCCAAACTTAGAGATCCAGGGCCCCTAGGCACTTAACATTTAAGCCCCCCCCCCCCCCCCCATCCCAAAGCCATTTTGGAAATTTTGCAAACAAAATCCACTACCTAGTAGGTACAGAAAATATATTAATCGACTTTATTTACTACCTATAAATAAACATCAGAAATAATACAGTCTATGCTATGTATGTCGCCATATACAGCCTTAAACGGTCGTCATAAATCGACTTTTTTTTAAACAAAGACGTTCTTTTCCTAGTTACCTATTTGAACCAACTTACTTTCACTTTCTTCAAACAACGATAAAAATAAAAAAATATCAAATTTATTCAAACTAAGTACGCTGAGAATCTACACTTTTTGAACGTCAAAATTACATAAGACAGTCCTCTAAAACGCCCGCCATTCACCACTTATAATTTTTGCAACTGGGTTGATCGAAAATTAATACCTAAACTTCCACCTAACTCAGTCATAGTTATGGATAATGCTGCCTATCATTGTGTGCAAGTTGAGAAGAAACCGACTATGTCCAGTTTGAAAATTAATATGCAGAACTGGTTGCAAAATCATAACGTGTCATTTTCTCCCACGATGATCAAAGCCGAACTCTTGAGGTTGATTAATACGACCCAATCAGAAAAAATATACACGATTGATGAACTCAAAAACGAGGGCACCTAGCGAAGATCTGTTTTCTCCCAAATTTAGTCCCTAATTAGTCTGAATCAGTCGCCAAATATCAGAATCTGTCTGTCATTAGTTCAAAAGTTATAAGCGTTTCTAGGTGGCTGGGGAGAATCTCCGCAGCTTGCCCACATTTATATCTCAAAAACTAGGGCACCTAGTGAAGATCTGTTTTCTCCCAAATTTAGTCGCTAATAGTCGCAATTTGTCGCCAAGTCACAGATTTAGTCAGTGGTAATTAAAAAGATATTAAAGAATTTAATTTCTCCATACATTGGTACAAGCAAGTACAAAATACATAATATGGTGGAATATTTGTTTCGAAATAATTATGTTATTCTATTGGGTTGGCTAATAAGTAATGAGCGACATACAACTAGGTATTTTATTTGTATTTATTTATTAAATGAATAATTGTTAATCATTAATAATATATTCACCGTCGTTTTCTACTACCATTCGCCACCGATCTGGCAAAGAGTGAATGGCGTCCGCATAGAACTTCGTTGGTTTTGAATTGAAGAAGTCATCTATGTATTGTTTCAAGTGTGGTTCATCGTCAAAGCTTCTTTCCCATAAATTATTACTAAGTGATCGGAACAAGCTGAAATCAGTTGGTGTTAAGTCCGGCGAATATGGAGGGTGGGGTATTATTTCCCAATTAAGCTCCAATAGTTTTAGCCTGGTACTCTTAGCAATATGCGGCCGGGCATTTTCGCAGGAAAAATATTTTGTCGTGTTTTTGTCGTTTGCGATGGATGTCAAGCTTCAGTTTTTCGAGTTGATCACAATATACTGTTGCTGTAATCGTAGTATTAGTAGGAAGGAATTCCCAGCTTATTACTCCATGTACCTATATCTCACCAGACAGAAAGCATTACCTTGCGAGGATGAAGATCACCTTTTGACGTTGGTTTTCCCTGTTCTTTACATCCCAGCCACTGGCGCTTGCGTGTGTGATTAACATAGAGAACCCACTATTCATCTCCAGTGACAAGATGATCTAACCAATTAAATGTGCGGCGGAAAGATAAAAGTTGTACACAAATCTCAGCTCGGTAGGTCAGCTGATCTTTACTTAATTGATGGGGTACCCAAACACTATATTTGTAAGTCTTTCTCAAACCATGTAAATGATTTTCTATGGTGCCATGAGAGCACTCGAGCTGAACAGCCAAATCGCGTGTAGTTCTTCGAGGATCTTCTTCGATTAATAGTTTTAATTTATCGATATCTATTTCCACGGGGCGCCCAGACCTTGGTTGATCGGTTAAGGAAAAATCGTTATTGCGGATCCGTTGGAACCAGCGCTTTGCTGTTGCTTCGGAGACTGCATCGTGCGTGAGCTATCCTTTGACATATAATATATTACGTGTAGCTTCTGCAGCAGAATGCCCAGATTGAAACTCATATAATAAACAATGTCGTACGTGGGTTTTAATATCACTCATTTCTTTATGAACTTTAACGCACTACTCGTAACAGCCAAACTATCAATAACGCGCATCCTGCGGGATGTCGCTACGCCCCCGTAAGGGGGCGCGGCGTGCGGTGTCGGGGCGTAGCCCCCCGACCGCGGAGGCTATACGGTGGCCCGTAGCCACGGGCCCCTCATTTTGTTCGCCACTGGCGAGTGGATGGTTGGGCGTGCGGCATACACGCCCATGTAAAAGAGGTGTCTGAAATTTGTGTCTGTAGGCACGCCACGACGTTGATGCCCAACGCCGCTTGCTTCACCGTAAATCGGCGGACAACCACTACCGAGTGAGACCCCCACCTACATGGGGGAAGCCCAGCAGATGGCATCCAGCGACAGATTTACGGACTCGACGTTCCTACAGAAGGGGTGTATGGCCCCCCCCACCTCCCCGTTTTCAGATCGAGCCGAGCCCGGGTGGTGAGAAGGGACCGTGTTCTGAGTGTGTGGGCGGTATTGTGCTGTGTAACACCGCCCGGTGTATACGCGAGTCGCCCGCCCGCATAAAAAGAGCCGCGACTTCGCGTGTGAGTTGGGTGCCTGTATAGAGGTGAATGTCTGTTGTTTGCTACGTGACACGCCTATATTAACCTAGCACGCGCCACGCAACAGATGCATGTATTTGTATGGAGTCAGTGTCACAAGTGAGCCGCGTGTAGACTGAGGGCGACTCACTCGGAAGTCCAGTCCGGTGATGGGGTCAGTCGTCCGCAACTAGGTCGCGGGGCAAGGGTCTCCTCGCGTCTGGGGGGCGCGTATGCCAGGGCGCTATCTGCTTGACATGGGGCCAAGCGGATGCGTCGGCACGCGCGAACATCCCCTTCGCGAGGCGCCGCACAAACTCATCCAGGCTCTCAATCCGGAGGTCCCTCTGAATGATATCGTTCCTCACGAAGCGAGGGGCGTCAACGATGGTCCGCAACGCAAGGTGTTGTTGCGTGCGGAGGAGCTTGCGGTTCGTCTCGCTCGTGAGGGCGAACCATGCAGGGGCGGCGTACGTCAGTATTGGGCGCACGTACAACTTGTACACGCCCAACTTGACGCGCGCCGGGATGCGGGACGAGAGCACTGGTCGAAGGAGGTTGCGGGCGACCCTACCTTGTGCGACAACATTGCGGACGTGTGACCCCATAGTGAGCCGACGGTCGATGGTGACGCCCAGGTACTTGACCCGGGGCGACCACTCGACGTCAGCTCCCTGCAGCTTCAAGGGTGGTGGGAGAGGCGCGGACCCGGTCACCATCGCCTGCGTCTTACCCACGTTGACCGACAGCCGCCACTTGGACAGCCACTCGGGAAGCAGGTTGAGCGCGCGCTGCATCTTGACCGCCGCGTACTTCGCATTTAGCGAGGTGGTAATGTACGCGGCGTCGTCGGCGTACAGCGCGAGCATCGCGTCCGGAGTGGTGGGGATGTCATCGGTGTAACGTGAGTAACACGCCGGCGACACGCAGCTGCCCTGCGGCACACCGGCGAGCACCGGGCGGGCGCTTGACAGCGCTCCGTCGACCACCACCCTGAAGGTCCTGTTGGAGAGAAAGTTAGAGACCACCATAACAACGCGACGGGGCGCGTCTGAGGTGGCCAGCTTATAAATGAGGCCGTCGTGCCACACACGGTCGAAGGCCTTCTCCATGTCGAGGAATACTGCAACCGCGTACTCCTTTTTGTTCATCGCCGCCGAGAGGTGGTGCAGTACCCTCGACAGCTGAAGCGTCATGCTGTGCTCCGCCCTAAACCCGAACTGTTCTGGCCGTGGCGTTATGTGTGGCTCGAGATGTCGCAGCAGGAGTGCTTCGAACACCTTGGAGACCGTCGGCAGCAGAGTGATTGGCCGATAGCTCTCCGGCTTCAGCGTATTTTTCCCCGCCTTAGGCAGCATTATGACGCGCCCCTCCTTCTACGAAGCGGGAAAGGTCCCCGTGCGCAGCATCCCCGTGAACAGGCGCGCCAGCGCCGCTACCGTGCGGAACGGCAGGTGGCGCAGCACTGTGTTGGTGATACCGTCAGCACCGGGGGCCTTCTTCGGCTTCGTCCTTAGGATGGCGCGGGAGCTATCGGCGTAGCGAAATAGTCCCCAAGGTGTTTCTCGACCGCTGCGACATGCTCGGTGTCGCTGGTCGGGTTCGGGCAGAACTGACGCTCCAGGTGCTCGGCGAAGACCTCCGCCCGGTCCTCCGCTACATACTTAAGCGCCCCGTCGCTGTTTAGCAGCGGTTGCACCGGAGCTGGGGTATTTGTCAGTTGGCGGCATAGTTTGTGTACTGACGGCCAGCTGCCTGTCGTGGCGTCAATACGTTCCTCCCAGCTCGCGGCGGTGTGTGCCTGGAGCTCGGCCTTTACCTTATCCGCGAGACGGTTTAGCTCTGTCTTCAATGTGGGGCATCTCAGTTGTTGCCACTGCTTGCGAAGGCGCCTCTTCACGGCAATCATTGACTTGATGTGCGCCGGCAGGGGTGGCAAAAGCACTCTCCCCTGCGGCTGCGTCGTCGTCGTCGCCGCTTCTAAGGCGCTTTGGATGCAAGCAGTGACATCCTCCGCCGTCTGGTCCACGTCCGCGGCGGTGGTAATAGGCCGAGTCGGCGTGGTGGTCTCTAACTTCTCTGCGAACATAGTCCAGTCCGTTGATCGACGTGGCGCTATGGGCTTCAGTCGGGTCGGCATACCCGATAAGACGACGAGCACGGGCTGGTGGTCTGACTGTAGCTCGTCGTCTATCACTTGCTGTGTGGCCTGACAGTGTAGCCCTCGGTGGACTACGATGTCCAGCACATCCGGTGTGTGGGTGGTGGCGTCCGGGTAATGGGTTGGCGTCTCAGGGCCGGACACCGTGTAGCCGAAGGCTTCCGCGTCCGCAAAGAGCCGTCTCCCCTCGGTATTCGTGAGCGACGAATTCCACGCTGGGTGCTTACAATTGAAGTCCCCGGCGAGGAGGGTGGCGTGCTGTGACGCATGCAGCAAGGCCCGCAGCTCGGTGTGATCCAAGCGGGCCGCGGGCGGCTTGTAGCATGCGTAGATGTTGATGTCCTCGCCGGCCACGTGCAGCTGAACACCCAGCGCGTAAAATGTGCTGAGCGACGGCAAGGGGAGTTCCTGATGGACGACTCTTCGCCTCACAAGTACCGCCAGGCCGCGGTATCTAGTGTTATTAGCCGACCGTTCGTCCTTCCTGTAAGCGAGGTATCCCGGGAACCTGACCCTGTCCTCGGGCCCCAGGAGCGTCTCGCTTATGAGCGCCACGTCGATATCTTGTTCCCTCAGGAGATGGCGGAGGGGGGCGACCTTATCCCTTAGGCCGCGGGCGTTCCAATGTAACACCCTTAACGGTCTAGCCATGGTACAGGGTTAGTAGCGTGGCCAGACCGTCAAGGATGACTGTCTCTATATCTTGACCCTGCCTGATGGCCTTTATTAGGTCCATCAATAGTTGAATGGCGCAGGCCGTGAACTCTTTTTTGTGTGCGCCGGCAGCGCCACCACTCTTGGTATTGAGGAACTTATGTGGTTCCACCCGTTGCCGCCGCGGTAGGCCGGCGCCAGTGTCGGTAGCGCCGGCGGCGGTTTTGGGTGGTTCCTCAGTGGTCCGCTGCGCTATGCCGGCGCTAGCGGTGGGTTCCTTTTGGGTCTTCATTTGTTTGACGACCTGCGCCCCATCTGCGGCAGGGCCGGCCTCTGGGATCTCTTCCTGGGTCGCTGGGGGCTTGGGCTTCTTACCCTTCCTTTTCCCCCCTCGTCCCTTCTTCCTCCGCCTTGAGGAGGTTTCTTGGCTCCGATCTGTGGGCCCGTTGGCCGCCGCCATCAGCGTCGTGCCTTGGGCCTCTTCCGGCCTCTCTTCTGTAGGCCTCTCTGTGGCCTCTTGCGGCCGTCGTGTGGAGGCCGTGATGGCGGCAGTCCCCGCTCGCTTGTTCCTGATCTCCGCCTGGAACACGGGGCACTTGATGTTGCACGCGGGGTGCGGGCCACCGCAGTTGACGCAAGTGGCCGGCTCGTCCCGCGGGCGCGGGCAATCACGTGCCGCGTGCTCGCCTCCGCATCGCACACAAGCGAGCGGTCGGTGGCACTGGTGCGAACTGTGCCTGAAACGTTGGCACCTGTGGCACTGAGCGGGCCCACGTTTGCCTCTCCAGGCCTCGATCTTGACACCACGCATGTACATGAACACGGTGGTGTCATAGATGGCCCGGACATCAGGGGTCTTCTTTAAAATGGCGTGGAATACACAGCCGGGTCGTCCCTGTGCACCTTTAATATGGCGCACGTACTCCGGCTGGTATCCCATCGCTCGGAGCTCCTCCTCTATCTCCTGGGGATTGGTGTCCGCTGGTAGCCCCCTTATGGCTACCTTTAGGTTCTTGTCCGCTGGTAGTGAATAGGCAAACCAGGAGACGCCGCTATCCTTTTCCAGGCCAGTCAGGTACCTCTGGACCAGCCTGTACTCTTCCTCCGAGTCGGGGGTAAATCGGACCCCCGTCCCGTACGGACGAGCATTTGGGGGCCGGCCCAGCTTGGCGCTGATGGCCCTGAAGTGGGCGGCCCAGTTGGGCAGCCTCTCCACTACCAGCGGTGGGTAGCGGGGTTTCTTCCCCGGCTTCTTCGTCGTCGTCGTCGTCGTCGTCGTCGAGGCGCCGGGGGCGATAGCAGGGGGTCTAGTAGCTGCACGGGGGACAGGGGGTAAATTAGAGTCACTTACCCCTGTATCTGTTGCTTCCGGTGTCGGAGTCGGCGGGGGCGAGCGTACTGCGTCGGCGAACGTGGGCGACGCTGGTTCGCCCAAGTCCAGCCGCTTCGCCTCTATGGTTGCCTCGCCGGAACTCCTTCTTCGGTGCTTCCGCTGGGGTCTGGATTCGGCGAGTGTGAACTCAAAGCCGAATCCCAGCGGGGTGTCGGCTCCTCCCACGGAGGGCCGGGTGTCGGCTCGCGGTGTCGTGTCCGAGGACACGTCGTCGCGACCGGACCCGGCCGAGCCCGCCGATGCGAGCAACATGCTCGATCCCGCACGCGACGAGCATGCCGACAGCATGGCGGGAGAGTCGTAGGCGGAGGTGCGGAGGGGGCGCCGGCGACGCTGGCATCTGTGGAGCAGATACCGGGCCCGCCAGCGAGAAGCGGGGACCGGGTGCGGCTGGCGCGGGCGGAGACTTAAAGCGCGGCGGTGGCGCAGCGGAGCGCACGGTGGACGCGCGGGGTCGCGCAGCTGGAGCGGGTACACTCGCGGGCGGCGCAGCGGTGCGCGCGGCTGGCGGCGCGGAGGCGCGCACGGCAGGTGGCGCAGCGGTGCGCGCGGCGGGTGGCGCGGCGGCGCATGTGGTCGGCGACGTAATCACACGCGCGACAGCTGGTGTAGCACGCGCGGTCGTTGTCGCGGTCGCGGAAGCGCGTGCGGGAGCGGTCGCGCGCGCGGGTGGTAGGGCGCGACCGGTTGTCGTCACTGATGGCCCCGGGGCCTGTATCGGCACCGGGCGAAACGTAGTGGCACGGACGGGTACCTCGCGCCGTCGGCTCGTCGACGGCGTCGGCGCAGCGCACGCAGGCGCCGATCTCGTCGGTGGGTCGGCAGCGACAGCGGCACTCGTTCCCCCCCCTCTTCTTTCTTCTTCTCTTCGTAGTCCGGCCGGCGGTGCGTCGGTCGCCGCGTCACCAATGTTCGGTAGCGACGTCGCCCGATCCATCGCCGGACGAGCCTCAAGTGACCCAGGCGCGGCCCAGCGAGCCGCGTTTGCCGGGCTTAGGCATGTTGGTGGGTGTGGCCTCCGCGACCGCGGCGGTGAGCGAGCTCACCGGGCGTCACGGTGGCTCCCTCTGTGATTACACAAGTGCCGGCTGGAACTTGTGTAAGCACAGAGAAAAACAAATAAAAAGGCGGTCCGCGCGGAACAGAAGTACCCACACTTGCACTTATAAAACAACTAGTGTGGACGGGCCACAAGCTGATCCCAATAATAACGCGCATGAGCGCGACTCGCTCTTTATATACCCTCTGCTACAGAACGTTCTCGAACCTTTCCGAAAATATAAGAAATTATAAACTAAAACGCTCATTAGCCAACCCGATATAATTTGAACCCACCAAAAGAAAACTGTATTCATTACCTATAATCAGCAGGCTTAGCACGAGAACCTTAAAGAAGCGTTTTGTCGACGGAAGAGTAGACATAAAAATGACGTTTCCATGTAGACAGTACGACGGCAACAAAGTAGAAAGAGGCAACTGAACTTTTACGAAATTCGCTTTTTTACATGATTCGATTCAGAATTCTTTGTTTTTTCATAGGATATTTTTTTGGTTAGGTTATTCTCAATTTTTATAAATATTACGTCACGAATATTAATACAAAAGCGGAGGCGAGCCCGTAGCGCCGGAGAAGATGCGATTCTCAACGTGTTTTAATGAAAATTTTCACTTTTTGTATGGAAAATATGAAGAATTATTACCTACATGTAGAGTTTTAGGGGGTTATGGGTTTCATAAGGAGGGGTAAAATTTTCATTATTTTTGCGATAGGATACACCGTTTCCGAGATATAAGCAAAAGAAGAAAAAAAAATGATTTTGTACATAACCGTAGGTATATAGAATGAAAATTTTATAGAGAGAATGTAGTGATAAGATATGTAATAATCCTCATCACAGATTACTAATTGATATTATGTATAAACAGATTGTTTCTGTTTTGCAAGCGGCTGCGATTTCTAGTCATAATACGTATGTAAATAAAAAGTATCGTTACATTACTGGGTGGAATAAACATGTGAAGGCCGCTCATACGCTGGCACGGCGGGAGCTCGAAAGATGGATTTTACAGGGGAAACCAACATGTGGAGATGTTTATAAAGGGATGAAAGTTTCTAGACAGTTGTTTAAAAGTAAATTAAGATGGTGTCAAAACAATGAAGTCCAGATAAAAATGGACATCATTGCATCACTTCATGATGAAAAAAAGTTTAGTTCATTTTGGAAACAAACTAACTCTCTGAATCCTCAGCCGAGCTTGCCAGCGTGTGTTGATGGCCTATCGGACAACAGTGATATAGCGAACATGTTTATGAAACACTTTAAGGTCAATCCGTTTCTTACAGAGACAAATATGCGAGGCATTCGAACCCTGTGTGAGGGCGACGTATACGAACGTTTCACAGTCAAGCAAATTAATGCTGCGTTAAAAGATATGAAACGGGGTAGGTCGCCTGGGCATGACGGTCTGAGTGTTGAGCATTTAAGGTCCGCTGGGGTACACCTGCCCAGGTCACTCACCATGTTATTTAATTTTTGTGTGGGTCACTCTTATTTACCTGAAGATCTGGTTAAAACTGTCGTAGTTCCCGTACCAAAGAATAAAAGAGGTGACTCATCCGACAAAACTAATTATAGACCTATATCGCTAGCTACGGTCATTGGCAAGGTGTTGGACAGTCTGCTTGAGAGGCAGTTGAATGCGCACATTAATGTACACGACGCGCAGTTTGGTTTTAGAACCGGTCTGTCTACTGAAAGTGCAATTCTGTGTCTGAAGCAGACTGTGCGGTACTACACAGACAGGAAGACACCAGTGTATGGCTGTTTTCTTGACCTGTCAAAAGCCTTTGACCTGGTAAATTATGACATTCTGTGGCAAAAATTGTCGGATGATACTGATCTGCCTACTGAGAGCATTCATATTCTTAAAAAATGGTATGGGAGTCAGAAGAACTGCGTTAGATGGGCAGACGCGCATTCAGTTTCATACGGACTGGATTGCGGAGTGAGGCAGGGGGGGTTAACTTCACCCAGTTTGTTTAACCTGTATATGGACCGGCTGGTGCGTGAGCTGAGCAGCACCATGGTTGGATGTTCTGTTGATGGAAGGATGATCAATAACATAAGTTATGCTGATGACATGGTGCTGCTCAGCCCATCAATCTGCGGTCTAAGAAAACTACTGGCCGTCTGTGAGAGTTATGCGGAGGCTCATGGATTGAGGTATAATGCCACTAAGAGTGAGGTTATGGTGTTCAAAGTACCTAAAAATACACCCGCAAATATTCCACCGGTAACGTTGCGTGGAATTCCGTTACAAGTGGTCACTCAGTTTAAATATCTCGGCCATGTAGTCACGGGTGGTCTTACGGACGACCAGGATATTGATAGGGAACGTAGGGCGTTGGCGGCCCGATGCAATATGCTAGCTCGTAGGTTTGCGCGGTGCACGAAGGAGGTAAAGCTAACTCTTTTCAGAGCTTATTGCCAGACGTTTTACTCGTGCAGCCTGTGGGTTAGATATACGCAGAAGGCCTACAGCGCCCTGCGTGTCCAATATAATAACGGACTCAGGATGTTGTTGGGACTGCCTCGGTTTTGCAGCGCATCAAGCATGTTTGCTGAAGCGAGACTGGACGACTTTTATGCCATCATGCGCAAGCGAAGTGCATCTATGCTGCGGCGATTCCGAGGTAGTCCGAACAATATTTTGGGAACACTGGCGGAAAAAATAGATGGGCCGTTTATTAGACTCTGGGCTGGGAGACATGTGCGTACGGACGTACATATGCAAAATTAATTATTTTATTTTAATTTATTTTTAATTTTCACTAACAATAGGTTAAGGCAATACTAACACATTATGGATCCTGTAATCTGAATTAAAGAGTTATTATTATTATTATTATATACTTTGCGGCCGTCAAGTAGAAAGTTTTCTACTGTCTTTAGTATGCCGATTACAAAATCAAATTGTCTTCAATACCCTAGACGGGCAACAACCGGCCCGCGGGCCGGATCCGGCCCGCTGTAAGTTATGATCCGGCCCGCGAGACATTTTGAAAAAACCCAATTCAAAATATATTACATTAGGTACTTATACTCACGGGAGTGACAGTGAGGCGGCAAACATCAAATCCTTTGATGTTTGCCGCCTCACTCTTTGATAATCGCCGCCACTCGGCTTGCTCGATAAAATTATTTGAGGTTTGCTGCCTCACGGGCGATACATCAAAAGATTTATTGCTTTTCAATTATTCTAAACTAGTTTATTCCAGATTATTCCTTCATTTTGCCTATAAAAGCGAGTGGATGGCCCAAACGTTAGTTCAGGATCAGCTCGTGGTCGACTACACTGATACTATTACAAGTCATCGTGAGGGTAGAAGTGTTTCGCGCGGACCGTCAATTTTATTGTTTTTCTCTGTGTTTACACTAGTACCAGCCGGCACTAGTGTAGGCACAGAGGGAGCCACCGGGCTGCTCGGTGAGTTAGCTCACCGCCGCCGCGGTCGCGGATAGGCCACGCCCACCAGCATGCCGAAACCCGGCAAGCGCGGCTCGCTGGGCCGCGATGCCGGGTCACCCGAGGCCCGTCCGGCGATGGACCGGGCGACGTCGTTACCAAATATTGGTGACGCGGCGACCGATGCACCGCCGGCCGGACAATCCAGAGAAGAGAGAAGAAGAGGGGGGACGAGTGCCGCTGCAGCGACCGGCCCGCCGACGACGTCGACGCCTACGTGCGCTGCGCCCGCGCCGTCGTCGAGCCGACAGCGCGAGGTCCCCGTCCGCCCCGCTACGTTTCGCCCGGTGCCGATACAGGCCCCGGGGCCAGTAGTGACGACAGCGGGCCGTGCCCCACCATCCACACGCGCGACCGCACCGGTGCGTGTCACTGCGCCCGCGCCGAACGCCGCGCGTACCGCACCAACAACCACGCGCACCTCCGCGCCGCCCGCTGCGCGCGCCGCCGCGCCGCCCACTGCGCGCACCGCCGCGCCGCCCAATGCGCGCGCCGCCGCGCCGCCCGCCCCGCGCGCCGCCGCACCAGCCGCCCCGCGCGTCACCGCACCAGCCGCCCCACGCGTCACCGCACCAGCCGCCCCGCGCGTCACCGCACCAGCCGCCCCACGCGCCGCCGCACCAGCCGCCCCGCGCGTCACCGCACCAGCCGCCCCACGCGTCACCGCACCAGCCGCCCCGCGCGTCACCGCACCAGCCGCCCCGCGCGTCACCGCACCAGCCGCCCCGCGCGCCGCCGCACCAGCCGCCCCGCGCGTCACCGCACCAGCCGCCCCACGCGCCGCCGCGCCGCCTGTTGCGCGCACCGCTGCGCCGCCCGCGAGTGATACCGCACCGCCCGCACGCACCCGCGCACCCGCTGCGCGCTCCAATGCGCCGCCGCCGCGTTTTGCGTCGCCACCCACGCCTCCCAAGCACGCCGACGCATCCGGTTCCCACCTCCCGCTGGCGGAAACAGTGACTGCTTCGCGTACAGTGTTGACAAAGATGACGCCACCGGCACTATTCTCGCCGGCCCCCCCCCGCACCTCCGCCTACGACTCACCGGCCATGCTGTCGGCATGCTCGTCTCGCGCGGGATCGAGCATGTCGCTAGCATCGGCGGGCTCGGCCGCATCCGGTCGCGACAACGTGTCCTTGGACACGACATCGCGAGCCGACGCGCGGCCCACCGTGGGAGGAGCTGACACCCCGCTGGGATTCGGCTTCGAGTTCCAACTCGTCGAGCCCAGATCCCAGCGGAAGCACCGTAGGAGGAGCTCGGACGACACCGGGACGGAGGCGAAGCGAATGGACCTGGGTGAAGCAGCGTCACCCACCTTCGCCGACGTGGCGCGCAGCACGCCGCCCCCATCACCGACCGCAGGGGTAAGTGTTTCACTATTACCCCCTGCCCCCCCTACATCCGCCGCACCCCCGGCAACCCCCCCGGCCAATACTTCTGGCGACGCGACTGTGACGGCGACTAAGAAGAAGCCGGGGAAAAAACCCCGCTACCCACCGCTGGTAGTGGAGAGGCTGCCAAACTGGGCCGCCCACTTCCGGGCCATTAGTGCCAAGCTGGGCCGGCCTCCTTGTCCCACACAGTAACTTTTAAGCTATTCGTCTAAATTACTTAGTGCAAAAGACAAAGTTTATCTAAATTAAATTCCAAAAGTGATGAAGGCATTCACTTTGATAAAAAATATCCAATTTAAATGTATTTATGGCTCACTATTTTGACTAAGTACAATAGCTTCTACATAAAAGGTAGATAGGTGGAGGCTGTTGCGGGCTTTTATTTAGAACTGTTTAAGGCAAATAATCCCATCATACATTACCTTCGTATAACTCGCCAAGATACCCGTCAGAGGGCAGGAATTTTTCCGACTTACTTGATACTTATCATTATATTATAGCCAAATCACACAAAATCTTAATAAATTGTAGCCTTTGTGCTATTCCAGACTGTAATCTATCTCTGTGCTTTCATCTAGATCCGGTCAGTCGTTCTGGCGTGATTGAGTAACAGATATCCATCCATCCAACAAAACTTTCGCATTTATAATTATAATATTAATAAAGTAGGAAGTACGATATTATTTCATTACCATCATACATGATTGTTGCGTAACTTTTGCCGTTTACCTACGCAGCGCACGCAGCGGAAGCTCTCAAAAGGAATAAATATTCCCCGTTTTTGCAACAGTTTTCATTGATGCTCCGGTCCTGTTGGGCGTAGCGTGATGTTTATAATATTAGTGTAGAAGTGTAGATGTACACAGATAAATTATGTCAAATTATAAACTCGTTTTGAAGAATTCGAATTTTACGTTTTGAGAGTAGATAAAATAAATCTAATGTCAAAATTGTCAGTAGTGTGTCAATGTCATTATTGATCTTTGTGTCAACTCAATGTCAAATCAATAATATTAAAAAAGGGGGCTCATGTGTGTTAATGAAATAAATATAAATGAAAAAGTTAGCCTATTGATTATTTATTGTCATGTAACAAAAATAGATTCTTAATTTTTGTGTCCAAACGTGCGTATAAGTAAAAATATCAGTTAATTGTTTTAAATCTGAAACATCGACAGTGCACTGATATCGATTCAATATTCATACTTAATAAAAATAACCAACGTCTAATCTAATCAAAAATAATCAATCAACGAACGTGAAATCGCAATAATTAAAAAAAAAGCTATACAAACCAGAAGTAACTCCAAGGAAAAAAGTGATTTTTAAAAATCGGCAAGAATTTGCTGTGTACATATTTATTTAGTTTTTAACATGATGAGAACGTATACCCGCAAGAGGCCGCACTACGAGTTTATAGAAGATGTCCAAAAGCTGTGTAGACTGTGCCTGAACAAGCCTGTAGAAGCCATCCCCATTTTCACTGAGGACCCAAACAATATCTGTGCAACATTAGCTCTGAGGATCATGATTTGTGTGGGACTGGAGGTAAGAATTAACGTTGTTATTAGTCTGGTAAGTATAATCAACCATGTCATTTCATTAATTATATTTTTAAATATCATAATTTTTAGTTATGAGGTCCATTCGTTTAGAAAACACGGTGGAGATACGCTCAAGATTGAATTGAAACCCTAGGTTTAAATCTCTACATTAATCTAGTTTTTAATTTAGATTCATGATTAAGGCCACCTTGCTCCACAAGTCACAAAGCGTTTGATAGTTGAATATTCTACAATATCATTCTGTTTCTCTAAAATTATTGAAGATGATAGAGACAGATAATAGTAATACTGGCTTGTTATTGTCTCACTGCAGGGCAGCGGCAAGGTGTCACTTTTTTTAAGAGAGAAGCTGAAGCAAAGCCGGTTTTTACTTATTTAATAAAGTAAAAATTATTTTATACATTAAACTCTTCATCAAGAAGCAGAAACAAAAAGTCGCTATCACTACACAAACAAAGCTTTCAATGTTTCACAGAAATAAACTCAACTTTATTAGGTACTAACATTCTAAAAATATTATAGGAATGTAAAGAATCAAATACAATACAGTCAAACAGGTAAAAACTAAATAAAGTGTCAATATTCCTCAATCTCATTCTCGCTGATGCGTTTTTTTCTATACAACAATTTTTTTAGTATATGCGAAACCTGAATAAAGTTTGTTCAGAATAAGTAACTGAATCGATTCCAATAATTTTTACACCATGTTATATTTTCACCCAAAAATATTTAAAAAAGGTTACAAGTTGGACACCGAGCGATATAAGTCAATGACCGACCTATCGGGCAGGCAATCACCATGCGTACCGGCACCACAGGTGCACCTAGACGCGGGCGCACAGCGGGGAGGGGGTAAGACCACCCTTTCCTTCAGTCTCCCGGATGCTACAGAATGACGCGCACGTGTTGACGTGTCACGCCTCCCACGAGTGCGCGCCCGCGTGGGCCTAAAGTTGTGGCTTGATTGTTCGTGTATGTACTTATCGTATGTAAAATGTATCATGTAACCGTGTCTTTCTCATACACAAACGTCCAGTACACAGAAATGGTACGTACACCAGCAGTTTGTGGTGTTACTAGGAGCAATTCGGTATCAGAGTTTCATGGAATACATTACACAATGCTTTCGGTCACACAAAGATCTACTTACTACGGTACCTTTCGGCCTCCGACAGCCGCTAGCCGTGATAACTTAGTCGCCAATCAATCGTATATTGTAAATAGTGATGATTAACATTTTTAAACACGCCAAGATGGTTAATTGTAGAAAGTTCTTATTTGTACCTACAGCCTGCTTTGGTTAAGTAATGCGGTATTTAACACTTTTTTTTTCATCCACTTTGAACTTTAAGGGGTTGGCATAAGGTGCAACAAATCGCATTGACTTCATTTTATCACTTAAGGCTGCATTTACGAATAAAGTACATAATAATATCTACGTGGACTTGACCATTACGACAGTCCTGCAAGTGTGATGGAAAATGTTATCACCAGTTACAATACAATCGCCGTACGGTGCAGTACCTACAGCCAAATTTATTATCAATGAGCGAGCGTAGCGCGACGCTGGAGGTACAGTCGCGCGCGGGCGGCTCGGGCGCATGCTGACCATGTTTTTGTATGGACAACCGGGTGCATAACATAACATGCTTATAACTTTGTCATTTTACATGATAGTTTTGAAATTTTTTACATAGATTCTTTACATAAAAATACTAGACGGACGTGTTTCGGGTTTCGCATATACTAAAACTAATTATCTGCCTCTATCGTAACTAATAATTGTAAAGCGGTCTGCTTTTGTCCATATCAATTAACTGGGTAACGGGATCGCTTTGTATGAATTTTTAATTTCCGATTATGATGTTTTGGCGCCTGATTATTTTAGGTAATTTTTAGGGTTCCGTACCAAAATGATAAAAAAGAACCCTTATGGTGGTCACAGCTAGATATCTCAAGAATTACTAATGCTATCAACTTGAATTTTGGAATGGTTTTAGATGACGTTTGCCCAACTATTGTTCAAATAAAAAAGAAATAAAAATATATATTTTTTTTGCAACAGGGACTGATACCCTACATGCTCTAGTGTCCCACTTCGAATTTTTAAGACCCCCTGTCTTGAAAATTCGAAGTGGGGCTACTAGATCATGTGGGGTATCATATGAAAGAGCGCTGTTTGCACATTCTCAAACATGTTTTAGGCCGCATAGTTTTCGACTTTTGATGAAAAATGTAAATAAAACTACCATTCCCCTCCGCTTATCAAAGAGAAAAATTTGAAATTATTCTGTGTGATAGAAGATTATAATTCCTGTAAATTATAAAGATAACAGGAAACATAAAACGATGTCTGTAAATAGCTCACTTTTTTATACATGACTAGCAGCGCCCCGCGGTTTCACGTGCGTAAGTCTCGAACCCGTAGGAATATCGGAATAAAAAGTATCGTATGTGTTAATCCAGGTTAAAAACTATCTGTGTGCTAAATTTCATGAATATCTGTTCAGTAGTTTTTGCGTGAAAGAGTAAGAAACATCCATCCATCCTCACAAGTGGGAAGTAGGATGGTACGGAACCCTCTCGGTGCGCGAGTCTGACTCGCTCTTGAACGGTTTTATTTTTTGTTTTCGTAATTCAAAGCTTAAAAATAGGCGTTTTTGTTGTTCGAATGTTATGGTGAATATTTTTGGTAATAATACTACACTATTGACTGTGTCATTTTTCAATAGCAGTGGAGTTCCTGAAGCAAACCTCCGAAGGGAAGCCTGTAGGAATTGTGTTATATGGTGCTTTAGCCACTGCTGCAGGACAAATGCCGCTTCTCATACAGGGAAGGCATGAGCATGAATCACCATGCATGCTTAAGGCGGATTGACGATTTACAAACTTGTATTAACTAAAGTGTAGGTTTCCTCACGAAGTTTTCCTTCATGTGAGGTCACCGGTGCTAGTGATGTCCAAGACAAACTTATAAGCCACACACAGTCCAATCACAGACGAGACGAGTGACGCGATGAAGATTTCAACCGTTGTAATTGGTCGATTCCTGCACGTCTACGCTCCGCTCCGCCCAGCTCCGCTTCAGTGGAAACGCAGCCTAATTCTATAGTAACTATTCTTTTATAATTTTCAGGTTAAAAAAGACGAATGCTTGCCAAATTTCATCTGTACCAAGTGCTTCAATGAACTCAATAAATATTACGCATTCAGGAAGAGATGTGAAGTGACATATCAGAAACTTAAATCTCACGTTCTAGCCTATCAAGAGAACCTGTACAAACAAAAACTAATGAAAGAAGCAGAACAGAGAAAGCAGTTAGAAGAAGAAAGTGAAAATGAATTGAAATTCGTAGTCACATTTGAAAAAGATCAGTTCTCAGAAGGCAATGTATTGAATCTGAATGGTGCAGCACAAGTTAATAGCTTTGCAGACGTATGTTCATATGATTTTGATGTAAATTTGGTTGTCTGGTGAAAGATACAAGGTTCATTTGTTTTTATGTTTGTTACCAGAACTTACCCGACCCAACAAAAGTAGACAGCTCAGTCATAGAGATTAATGTAATAGATGAAACCAACCAAGTAAGTACATATTCATACACTATTCTGAATGGTAGATAAAGCCACTTTTGAAGTATATTCACAATATCCAGAAGCCCCCTAAAATATGAATGCAGCCATCATGTTATGCTACAATCATGCAATACTTTTACTGAAGTTCAGTTCCATTGTATGCCTTAAACAGTTGCAACATAATCCTACAAAAGTTATGCAACTATCTCGCAACTGTGGCACACCCTGTCAACATGAAATGTTTATTCACTATTCTTCAATTAATTTAAACCCTCTAATTTTCCAGCAGTTGCAAGATGGAGAAACTTACATCCCTGACGTAGCAACATTCTTATCAACCATGCTCCTAGAACTGGGCATTCTGACGCAGCAGGAAGATGGCCTGGTGCACTCAAACCAGAACATTACCTCTCTGGAGTTGGAGACCGGGGACGGCAATCAGGTCATGTTGGAACTGATGGAGGAAGATGATGTGGAGGAACTGGTACTTTGTCATGATTATTTATTTTATAAGCGTGCATTACTCAAGATTAAAGATTAGCCACATAAAGCAATAGATAGGAATAAGTGGAAGGAGAGAAAATAGGACTTTGCCCTGCAGTAGACACAAATCAATCTGCCCAGCCTGTTCCCAACTATTTTGGGGTTGGCTTCCAGTCTGACCGGATGCAGCTGAATACCAGTATTTTACATGGAGCGACTGCCTATCTGACCTTATAACGCATCTAATTAACACATGCATTGCAACGTCCTTGTACCCTGATCAACTCAAGGTGGGAATAGTAAGGCCTATCCATAAGAATGGCTCGTACTCGGATGTTAACAACTACAGGCCGATAACTATATCATCATGTATTGATAAGGTAATTGAGAGGTATCTCGGACTAGAAATTAACAAGTTTTTGAAATCAAATGATATTATTAATGAGAAACAATACGGCTTTCAGAAAAACAAAAATACCATAAAGTTCAGTAATGAGGTCAATGGCTACCTGAACAATCGTGAACACGTACTTGTTGTCCTCATTAACTTTAGCAAAGCATTTGATTGTTTAGAATATAATACACTATTTAATAAATTACAGCAAAATGGTTTACGGGGCCCATTCTTAGAATGGTTTAAAAACTACCACCGAAACCGCTTCACGTCGGTGAAGGTCTCAGGTTCATTAAGTAGCATGATTCCAACCGATAAAGGCACGGCCCAAGGTTCGATTATTAGACCGACCGAATACTTACTGTACGTGAACGACATGTGTAACATTTTCACGGAGGGCTCCGTGTACCAATTTGCTGACGACACATGTTTGGTGGCTGCACACAAAGACATATGGGAGGCACAGAGAGTGATGCAGAGTAACTTCGACCTTATGTAAGTGGGCTCACGACGTTGGCCTTGTAATTAATGCAAAAAAACCAAACTACTGCATATACACTCGCCTGCACCCATCCACGGACCAACCCCGTCAAGCGTAGCTTGACCTGATGGATCGACCCGTGCGGCTTTTATTACTTAGCCACGAGTGGACACAATAGGCTGATAATAAAAATAATGCATTTTTTAAATTACTGCCTCATAGTTACGTACTGGCCCTGATTTTATAGTTATACTAGTGACCCGCTCTTGCTTCATACGGGTGAAATCTACTAATGTGGCGACATGTCAAAACATCGTTATTTCTGTGCTGTGTATGTTAAATGAAAAAGGCTTACGTAAAATAATCCACTGGCTGGAAGCTAACTTACTAACCCTTAATATTTCTAAAACCTCATTTCTGCAATTTACCTTCGCTAAAACGAAACCTACAATAATAAACCTTAAAGCGCACTCCTGTAATGACTCCAACCACAATCTTCCATGCTCATGCCTTCCAATTACACAAAAAAAAAAGACAATGAAGTACCTGGGTGTGATTCTGGATGAGAGACTTGGCTGTCGTCCCCACATAGAGCAGACTGCCTCCCGAGTTAGGAAACTTATATGGGCATTTAAAAGACTACGGCAAGTGGCCGACTTTACGCTTCTCCGTGTGGTGTACCTGGCACTAGCACAGTCAATCATAGGTTACTGTATCACGGCATGGGGAGGTGCTTGTAAAACCTATATGATACACCTCGAAAGAGCCCAAAGATCTTTGTTAAAAGTCATGACCTTCAAACCGTACCGGTTCCCTACAAAAACCCTATATGAAAGTTGTCAAGTACTTACAGTGAGACAACTATACCTTCTCAAGCTAATAATGCAACAGCATGGAATCACACCTGTAAATCACGCAATGAAACATAAGAGAACTATCAACAATGTATGTCGCGCAGTCAAATGTAAAACCGCATCCGCTCGACGGCAGCGCCCATACCTAGCTACTTATATTTATAATAAAGCAAACAAAATTCTCAACGTCAACCCACTAATAAAATATAAAACTAAGATGAAACTAAATATATGGCTTCAAACACTGGATTACCCACAGACAGAAAACTTACTGAAAGAACTATACACGTGATAACTAAATAGTAATGTAGACAAACTCAGATAATAACCCATAGCCCAGTCATAAAACACAAACACTCACACAACATGCACACCCTCACACACACACACACATACACACACACACACATACACACACACATAAACACAACACTCAAGAGCATGTATGCACTAAATTCCCTTCGTTTTATGATATTTTAATTTTATTGGGTGAAGATACTGACTCCTGTAACACAGGTACCACCTAGCTCAGGAGTTAGGGCTTCAATTGAAGATGTTACATCTATTTTTATGTCAATAAAATATTTTATTATTGTTAAATATTTTTGTATTTATAAACAGTAACATTTGTACAATTTTTCTCGATACTTAGTTTTAAAGATATTTTTTATTCTCAAAAAAGACACAAAGTCACCTAGATGAGAACAATGCTTAAAATAAATAATAAACGTCAAGTTCATCACGGTAACAATTATATTACCCTCTCCAATGCATTCAGCTTTTAGGAAGGGTGTTATTTGTGATTAAATATTCAGCTAATTGAGATTTGAATGAATTCAATGTAATTTTTTTATACATGAGAAAAGTTAACATTTTTTTACCAAACTTGGTTTTCATCTTCGGTAAAATCAGAAAACTAGCCGGCGACTGCTACTTTGGGTTACTTGTTTTACTTTAGTAAATGATAAATTAGTTTGTATACTTTTGTGCCTTACGAATGAAAATACATGTATTGTAGATATACAGAGTGTTCGGCGCATGGACCAACACAGTTTTTTAGAGGATTGGGGGTCAATTTCTAGGTTTCACCCAAAGACCCCATGCCCTAAGTGTGACGGTAATTGAGATATTATTTCTTTGTTTTTTTTTAACTGCCCGAAATCTTGCATTAAATCGTTATATATACTTTTATTTTAAACTAGATGACCCGGTGAACTTCGTATCCCCTACATATATTTGTGAAAAACCAATTGTTACGGATTGGTCGGCGCAATAATCTATTTCCGGGTCGTAGTGGAATGCTACTCGTTCCAGGTTTACAGGAACACTGCGTCTGCGGAATCGCTGTATTTCATTGTGTCGTGCTCGCTGTTGTTGTGTTTGGAGTACCCGAACTCGTTCCATTCTAATCCTATTTACTTCATTATTATGCAGTGTTGATCGCAATTCTGCCATACCAATACGAATGTTATCATTATCTGTCTCTAGCTGGTCGTCTGTGCCGTTTGCACATGAGGTAGCTCGTCGCACATTTGATTAACTACAACGACCTATGTCAGGTCGTCTTCTCATTGGCATTTTCTTTTTTCGACAATCAACTGACACTTTTACACTTTTAAGCTGTTATTTTGACATTGCAACAGACCCTTCAATTTTATTTATTTGTATAGAGTACTAGCTGATGCCCGCGACTTTGTCTGCGATCCAGGATGAAAAGTAGCCTGTGCCTTTCTCCAGGTCATTGTCTACCCATGTGCTAAATTTCATCCAAATTCGTTCAGCCGTTTCGGCGTGAAAGCGTAACAAACAAACTCACTTCGCATTTAGTAGGATAGATGGGGTGGTCTAGTGTTATGTTTATTTTGGAGTGAGGTTATATGTTCGTCATTCGCTCATGTCTGCTAAATTCTAGGTACAAGAGGAAGTAATGGAGGAACCTCAAAACCCATCGAAAGAAGTAGATGATCAGTCATCGCAAGAAAACCAGTGCATCATAAAATATGTTACGACTAAATCGTCAAACCGCCGCGGTCGCCCGAAGAAATTAGACAAAAAGGGGTAAGTCGTACACACATTCATACACAAGGCGTATGCCCGATGGGTTTTGCCGTCGGCAAAAATGAAGGACTTCCATACAAACTTTCATCCCTTATTAACCTCTTTAGGGGATGAATTTTTAAACATCCTTCCTTAGCAAACTTTCATGCTTCTAGACGCAGCGGTTTAGGTTGTGCGTTGTCTGTCAGTGAGTGAATAAATTAATGAGATTTTGACAATATTGTTACGGGTAGTCGGACACCTGACAACCAGGTTTACCAAGGAGTATCGTGTTACTCAGTAACTGGCTTGTGGAGGTCTGATAGTCGCTCCATGTAAAACACTGGTATGTAGCTGCATCCAGTTAGACTGGCAGTCGGCCCCAACGAGGCTAGAATTGAAGGTTATGCCTTCAAATTTAGCCTCGTTGATTCTGTATCCTAAAAATGTTTTGGTCAAAATTTTAAAACTGATGGCGCCTTCATTTCCTAACTGACTAGTCCTTGAGAAGAAACGCCGAAAGTCTCTTTTAAAGTCAGAACATTATATTACGATATTATGTGAGTGCAACATTACAGGGTCATGTCTGGAAGGGAGATAGCCCGCGAAATTCAAATTTTCTTACGTTTTTTGCGATTTGCAGTTCAGTGTCAGGTTGTATGCTGACCAAAATATAATTCGCGATAATAACAAATACTTAAGTATTTATAGAATTATAATAATTAAAAACATCACTACAACTTATCTGAGTTCAAATTATCCCATTGAATGACTATTTCGTGAAATCATGACATTTTTTGACGTGAATGCTCGAATTCTTAGAATATGCAGGCTATTTTAGCGCACCATTTATGATGTCCTTTGCTCAGGGCGGGTGCGTGGTGCCCCGAGTGCGGTAAGCGGCTGGCCACGAGCGGCGCGCTGACGCGACACATGCGCACGCACTCGGGCGAGCGGCCCTACGCCTGCGACACGTGCGGCCGGCGGTTCGCGCAGAAGGAGGTCATGCTCCGGCACGTGCTGGTGCATGAAGGTACACCCACCATCCTTATCAGCCTGAATATTTTGTTTGTATACAAGCTATGTGCCTGATGCGATGGGAGTTCCCATCGGCAACTTCTCTTTTTTAGAAGCCTTTGGGGGACGAGTTATCAAAAAATCGATGATAAGTACATCTAAGTTTCACTTATAAACAGTCTAAGTACCAACTTCCACATGTCTAACTTCAATAATTATGAACTTCCATGCTTTCATCCCCTATTTAACCGCTTTTGGATTATTTTCACCACACATCACTAAATGCGTTTAACGCTAAACGAGTTTAAAACATTATTCCGTTTCTCTCAATCGTTTGAAGATGACTGTGACAGAATGATGTGTGTGACTCATTTAGCGTTAAACACGTTTAGTGATGTGTGGTGAAAGTAAGCCTTAGCCTCACTTTCGTTATACTTAATTTTCGCCGCATCTTTCTGAGAACCTGTATATGAAACTTGTACAAAATTTCATGCTTATAGAAATCTAGAGCCAGCGGTAGTGCGTTGTTTGTCAGTGCATGCATTTAAGATTTTTATGGCTCGCTAGTAGTAAGCGTGACTGCTGAACTTTGAAACTTAGGTTCGATTCCCAAGCCGAGCAATGAAGAATTTCTCAGTAACAAATCGAGACACATTTGTGCCAGGTGGCATGATAGTGGTAGTAGGTTAGAGCCTGAGACTTAACCTTTTCACCGCCAAGCACTTCTATAGAAGTTCGGGATTTTCGTGCCACCAGCGCCACAACTTCTATAGAAGTTTTTCATTTTAATTATCTTATTAAAATAAATTTACTGTGATTAAAAGCTTTGTTTCATTTTATTATTTAAGATAGCACTGTCTACTACCCTGTTTTTTATTTTTCTACACAAAATAAGCCCTAGTTTGTCCTAAAATCGGCTAAAACAGAAACTCCGAATTTTGTTACTTTCCTCAGAACGCCAATCACTTCTTATCAAGTTGGCCAGTGATGTGCCGTGAAAGGTTGATTTCACCATTGAAATATTTATAAATACAGAAAGTTACGAATATCGAAAACATTTTGAGGTCAATAAAATATGAACTTAGTTATCTACTTCATTACAAAGGATACGGTAAACTGGGGTTACTTTGATACTACGGGGTTACTTTGTTAACGTTTTTCGACATATGAAAAACTTATTTTAATAATATCTACAAAGCATCATACATCTATTTAAGATAGTTTCTTTTTGGCGTTGTAGATTATATGTTATAAAAATAAGTTTTAATATGTCAAAAGTTGTTATCAAAGTAACCCCAGTGGTATCAAAGTAACCCCAGTTTACGGTAGTAGATGAATTTCGACCTTCAGGTAGATGCCGATACGTAATTATAAAGTTGTTACTAATTCTTGTCGATAGTTATTTTCCCATCTCTACAAAACAATTGGTCGTCTTTGCCCCTGTGCGCCACCGAGTGCCATGAACTTCTATAGAAGTTGGTCAGTGACGTCATAGGCGTGCGGCTGTCAAGGTCACTTTGGCATAGTGCAGCACAAAATCGGATTCGCGCGCACGCATCTTTCTTTCTTTCACTTGCAAATAGAAAAATGAGTGAAGAACTTGATTCGGACGAACTTCTGAAAATTTTGCAAGGTGTGGAATCGGACTCGGAGTATTTTGTGGAGAATATTGAACCAGAAGATAAGATAATTAAAAAAAAAACAATTCAAAATTCTGCCACTTAGATACCTACGGTAAAAACGTTGACTGAAGTTATTAAAAAAACACAGGAATAAACAAAAATAGAAGAAAGAAAGACCATAGACCCCATCCCTGATCAGAATCGAATTCAACGTGCCCTCAGTGCCAATAACTTGATATGAAGTTAAAGAATGAGATCATGAAACAAATAGAGATGTACCCCATTCCTTATAGTTCTAATTGAGTTATGTATTAGTTTCTTTGATACTCATAAATTATACTGTTTTTTCTTATTAAGGATACTGTGAAATAAAACAAATCTGGAAATATTTAATCAGTTTTTGTTTATATTCGTAAAATCAACTTTAACCTTTTCGCCGCCAACGTACACAAAACGCAATGCCTCGCCGAGCGCCAAGCTATAAATGTATAACTAAATATACAGTAAACAGTAGTGATGGGGATATCGTCATATCGATGAATAAGATTTGTACGCGTAAAGTTAAGATTTAAAGTTGATTTTACGAATATAAACAAAAACTGATTAAATATTTCCAGATTTGTTTTATTTCACAGTATCCTTAATAAGAAAAAACAGTATAATTTATGAGTATCAAAGAAACTAATACATAACTCAATTAGAACTATAAGGAATGGGGTACATCTCTATTTGTTTCATGATCTCATTCTTTAACTTCATATCAAGTTATTGGCACTGAGGGCACGTTGAATTCGATTCTGATCAGGGATGGGGTCTATGGTCTTTCTTTCTTCTATTTTTGTTTATTCCTGTGTTTTTTTAATAACTTCAGTCAACGTTTTTACCGTAGGTATCTAAGTGGCAGAATTTTGAATTGTTTTTTTTTTAATTATCTTATCTTCTGGTTCAATATTCTCCACAAAATACTCCGAGTCCGATTCCACACCTTGCAAAATTTTCAGAAGTTCGTCCGAATCAAGTTCTTCACTCATTTTTCTATTTGCAAGTGAAAGAAAGAAAGATGCGTGTGCGCGAATCCGATTTTGTGCTGCACTATGCCAAAGTGACCTTGACAGCCGCACGCCTATGACGTCACTGACCAACTTCTATAGAAGTTCGTGGCACTCGGTGGCGCACAGGGGCAAAGACGACCAATTGTTTTGTAGAGATGGGAAAATAACTATCGACAAGAATTAGTAACAACTTTATAATTACGTATCGGCATCTACCTGAAGGTCGAAATTCATCTACTATCCTTTGTAATGAAGTAGATAACTAAGTTCATATTTTATTGACCTCAAAATGTTTTCGATATTCGTAACTTTCTGTATTTATAAATATTTCAATGGTGAAATCAACCTTTCACGGCACATCACTGGCCAACTTGATAAGAAGTGATTGGCGTTCTGAGGAAAGTAACAAAATTCGGAGTTTCTGTTTTAGCCGATTTTAGGACAAACTAGGGCTTATTTTGTGTAGAAAAATAAAAAACAGGGTAGTAGACAGTGCTATCTTAAATAATAAAATGAAACAAAGCTTTTAATCACAGTAAATTTATTTTAATAAGATAATTAAAATGAAAAACTTCTATAGAAGTTGTGGCGCTGGTGGCACGAAAATCCCGAACTTCTATAGAAGTGCTTGGCGGTGAAAAGGTTAAATCTTAACTTTACGCGTACAAATCTTATTCATCGATATGACGATATCCCCATCACTACTGTTTACTGTATATTTAGTTATACATTTATAGCTTGGCGCTCGGCGAGGCATTGCGTTTTGTGTACGTTGGCGGCGAAAAGGTTAAACATCTATCTGGTGCAACGTACATGAACCCGTGCCTACCCTGTAGGGTTCCCCCTAGGCGTACTGCCACATCACCTACACGTACGTACATGTACCTGTGCCTACCCTGTAGAGGAAAACAGGCGTACTGCCACACGGAATAATAAAAACAGTGGAAGTGCCCCGCAGCTATCGCGCGTGTCACAACTATGCGGAGCTCCGCAACACTGGCTCAGTCGTGATTAGCTACTTGCTGTGACACGACGTCTCGAACGTAACGGAAAAAATTATAACCATGCCTAATTGTGTAATTTTTACATGCAAAAATAATAGCAGGACAAAAATGTATCTTACGGAGGTGTATCGTATCACCGGTAAGTATAAAACTTTGATATATTTCAATATAATTGTTTTTATTGGCAAAACCATATTTATAACTTTGATGCGAACTAAAAACTACCTTATGCCCATTGCTCAAAGTCTAAATCAACTTGCTCGTTATCTAGATATTTCGACGCTACTCGATTAGAGATGGGACACATCCATGTAAATAGTTGTGTATCGATAAAATAAGAAAATGTATATTGGTGCAGATTTTTTGTCACAAATGTATCTGGACTAAAAATCACCAAAATTTAGTTTATTCCTGTCAAACGACGATTTCCCATTCTGAAATTGACTAAAGTGATACAACTATGTTATAGTTTGGCAGCACTAAGATGGCACTAAGCTATTTATTTTAGTGAGAATGGCAATTTTGCTCTTCTGAATTTGACGTATTTCACCAAAAATTTTGATAATCAAACTAAATCAGACTATTTTTAATCGTGATTGGTGATTCCCTTGTTCACAAAATAAACTTAATTTTAGTTCAGTGCATCTTTTTCTTTCTATTTCATTAAGAATAGGACAGATGATAAATATTAGTCAAGTCCTGTCAAATTAAGACACTCCATAGACAAGTTTAGACGTGATTAAAAAAGTGGCTACTAAAAATACGTCAATTTACGTCAGGCGCTGACTAATTTGACAGGACTACACTGATATTTATCTTCTGTCCTTTTCTTAATGAAATAGAAAGAAAAATATGCATTGACCTTAAGATTAGTTTAGTTTGTGAACAAGAAAAGCGGTGCCAATTTGATAGAAACAAAAAAATATTTGAGATGGAAACCCATCTCAAATATTGATTTTAGTCTAGGTCAGAGGTGACAGAGACAAAGTCGATGATGGAGTGAGCTTACCCAGAAGAAGCCTGTTCACTCTCACTTTGATGTGATTAGGGTTGTAAGCGCTCGGAAACACAGACGCAGGTAGTAAGTTCCACTCTTTTGCTGTGCGCATTATAAAAGACATTTGGAAGCGCTTAGTGCAATTTGGTGGAATTAGGTAAGGATGGTAACTGGCAGTGCGTCTAGATGTCCGATGGTAGAAGGGGGCCGGTGGGATGAGGTCGTGTAGTTCTCGGGCACACTCACCGAAGTACAATCTGTAGAAGACCGACAAGCAGGCAACCTTGCGGCGATGAGCCAAGCTATGAAGCTTGCCATCCACCAGTTTTACGTCGCCAATGAGCCCCTTAGCTCTGCATTCCACCGATTCAAGCGCGGCTAGTTGGTACTTAGGTGATCCATCCCAAAGGTAGGACTGCAATACTGCGCTTTGAAAAGGGCTAAAAGCGGTCCAGGCGTAAAGTATCGCTTCACCCTATTTAGGATGCCCAGTTTCTTGGCCGCAGTTTGGGCCTTGTATTCGATGGTGGCGCCGAAGTTGAGACCAGATGTCAACTCCATGCCTAGGAGCTCAAGTCGATCAGTTACAGGAACAGGCGTACCCCGAAAAGTAGGAGTTTGTCAGGCGGCAACAAGGTGCGCGCCTTTAACGGTTGGGTCATGCCGGTCCTGATGTACTCCTTTGGCATACTAAAGTGGACCCAGACGGAACTAGACGCCCTGGATAGGAGAGTCCGGTCACTGCTGACTGCAAACCGGATGCATCACCCAAGTTCGTCTGTCATGAGGCTGTACATTCCGCGAAAGTGCGGGGGTCGAGGTTTTTTAAATGCTAATACCCTCCACAACCGCGAGGTGTGCAGTCTCAGAGAATATTTTCTCAAGGCTGACGTGGGTATGCACCGAGATGTGGTTGCAGTGGACAAGGGACTCACCCCGTTGTCCTTGGCTAAAGAGAACTAGCGCAAACCTGTGGTGCTTAGTACCAACGACCGCAAGGAAGTATGGCAAAGCAAGGAGCTTCACGGACGCTTTTTCCGGGCCCGACGTAGATTTCTTAGCGTCCGTGGCCTGGCTACGCTTCGGTGACCTCTTTGGGGAAACCAAAGGTTCAGTCTGTGCGATTATGGATGAAGTTATGCTAACGAATAGCTACCGGAAGTATATAATGAAAGACGGGACGATCGACATATGTCGGGCATGCCATTGTCCCGGTGAGTCTATCAGACATATTACTTCTGGGTGTTCTCGTTTGGCTAGCGGCGAGTATTTGCACAGGCATAACCAAGTAGCCAGGATTATCCATCAGCAACTTGCTCTGAAATACGGCCTTGTGGACTCTGAGGTACCGTATTACAGGTACGTGCCCGACCCAGTTCTCGAGAATGACCATGTCACGTTATACTGGGATCGATCTATTATCACTGACAGGACTATTGTAGCCAATAAGCCTGATATAGTGGTAATAGATCGATCAGTGCGCCGCACAATGATAATCGATGTCACTATCCCGCATGACGAGAACCTCGTGAAGGCTGAGAAGGAGAAACAATTGAAGTATCTCGACTTAGCCCACGAGGTTGTCGCTATGTGGAATGTGGACTCGGCAATCATTGTGCCGATAGTCGTTACGGTCAATGGCCTTATCGCTAAGAGCCTCGACCAACATCTCAAGAGGCTCTCGTTGGGTGGCTGGGTGAAGGGCCTGATTCAGAAGGCAGTCCTCCTTGATACGGCGCGTATTGTGAGAAGGTTCCTGTCTCTGGGACCCTAACCACCGGTAGCTTGGACCCTGTTCCCCATGCCGGTGGATTTCTATTTTTTATATTTTTAAATGTTTTTTTTTTTAATTCTAATATTTAAAAATATAACTTATATGTAAAAAAGTTGAATAAAGAAAATAATAATAATAATGTATAGTGAAAGCCATCGTGGAAAAATACGTCAATATACGCATGCATCATTAATTGTTAAAATTAAATATAAAACAGTCAAAACGACAATTATTAATCAAATATATTTTATTTCAAGGACATAATTATATTTTTAATTTACTACTTAGCGTTTCATTTAACCATATGACCTTATAAACTGGTCGGAATTTGGTCCATTACATAAGTTAAAAGATTTAAATTTTTACATTGTACCTACACGTACAAACGTCGACATTAAATTATCAATAGGTATCTTGTCTTCATCACTAGCTAGAAAAATAGATAACAGGTGCATGCGAATATGACATCTATTTCAAAGACATTATCGTGCTAAATAGAGTAATATTTTTCTGGGTAAGCTCACTCCATCGTCGACTTTGTCTCTGTAAATAAATACGTACTTAGTATAGAAGGGGGCGGTTGGGAGGGGAGGGGAGGAGGGTGCGGGGGGTTTTTAAGATGCAATTCTCAACGTGTTTTATATGGGATTTTTCACTTTTTGTATGGAAAGTATGAAAAGTTATTACCTACATGTAGAGTTTTAGAGGGTTGTGGGTTATATAAAAAAGGGGGCAAAATTTTCATTATTTTTGCAATAAGACACACCGTTTCCCAGATATAAGCAAAACAAGAAAAAAAAAAAATATTTTGTAGATAACCGTACATACTTTGCGACCGTCGAGAAGTAAGACTTTTTTCTACTATCTTTAAATAATAAATGATTTTATTTCTGTAAGTAGGTTTGTACAAACACTTCTACACGTCAGTCATGTTTTTTTTTTTAAAACTAGGTGAGGTCGGCATTTCCTATCTGACTACTCTGAGAAGAAAGGCCGAAATAAACTCAGAGGTCACAGTCTCTTATAAAGTCCAGATGTAATCTTGGTCAGTTCATGTGAAGACCATGTAGACTGGTGTCTGAAATGGTCTTTTGAGGAAAGAACCACACAGATTGACAGGACCAGGGTGCTTACTCTTGATTCCAATTCCGACCGATCGACATTGGAATTTTAACGTTTCGTACTCTTGAATTCGATGCTAGCGCCATATTGTTATTGAATTGCGTGTCCATTAGGAGGAACTAAGTGGAATCGGGATCGGACTTGGCGTGCGGTAAACGCTACTCTTGAGTTCATTTTGACAGCTGTGTATTGCGTTAATATTGCGTTGGAATTGTTTGTTGATTGTGATTTTTCCAATAACAAAAGTGTAACTTTTTAGAAATTGTTTTGCGTTTTAAGTGGTTTTCCGTAAATAATAAGTGTAAAATATGGCACGATTAGCATTAATATACAATGTTTTACATAATTCCCATAAAAAAAACAATTGAAACAAAGACGAGATGAGCGTCGGATGATGCGTTATACGGACAAAGCTTTTTCTATGAATGAAGACGAATTTAAAGCAAATTATAGAGTGAATAAGGATTTGTTTGAGGAGATCTACCAATACTAAAAATACGCATTAATTTCAATGAAATTACTGTAGGTATATAATGATTATTAATACCTACTTCATTATTTTGAATTACCTTTAGCTATGCCTGGGTTTTGCTTCAAGAATTCTACCAAACCTTCTAATTGGGCGTAACTAAGACGATTTGCCATTGTAACTCAAATGCAAAAACTTTTATTATGTACAACATATTATAATTTAAAACATAGACCAAGAAAATAACTAACAAAAATACTTCATTAATTAAAGTTTTAAAAACATTAGGTACCTACTTTAAATAATAACATAAGTAGGTATGATTTTATATTTTTTACTTACCACTTAACTGTATACACTAACACTTAACTATATTAGTTAATTATTTTACTAACAAGGAACCAAACGCGAACCAGTTACTGTTCTAAACAAACTTCAAGTTTCTAAACAAACTACATTTCGAATTCACTATTCACTTAAAATTCCTAAGACCAATTCCTAAGACCACTTGACTTTGTTTTAGAAATTGGAGAACTTATACGCCGTCTTTTTTATATAGTGTAGGCAACGATCCTAGCGCACGCAGCCTAACTCATGGTTAATTTTATGATTTTAATCATTTTCTTACGCCCAAATGAATTTAATATGTAACAATTAATTAATTAAACAACTACTTATATCATATTTATTTATTAGCCTTGTGATTTAAAGGATAAAACATTTTAAAGTCCCATTACCCGTTTATCGTAATGAGTTGAACCACACTATTGCGGCCTGTAAAATAGCTAACTTCACACGTAACAAAACAATCGCGGGGCAATCCCAATTTCAATCCAATGTTGACATAATTGTTTTCAAGAGTACCGAATCACGTGACTGCAAAATTGATATTGGAATCGGATTGGCTTTAGATTGGAATTAAAATTAGTTTGAAGAGTAAGCCCCCAGTCCAGTTAGTGCACGCATTTGTCAGTAATCGCGCAGCTCAACTCAGAAATTAAGGAGTTTAGGCATGGCGATTAGAATGTTTTCACTACCCTAGACAAGTACCTATCAGTGGTCAGTGTGATTTTGACAGTTTGGGATATAAAACTTCCTTCCGAAATAATCTACGTAAAAAAGGACCTAGACAAAGATCGCTAGAAACGAAAGACAAAATGACAAATTGTAGAAGGATATCTGCGGTGCGATGTCAAACACAGAGAAACGAAATGTCACTTTGTATAGAAAAATATGTCTATTCTTCATAGACATAGACAAGTGGTCATGCTATTAAGTGTCATGCATTACTAAGCACACTGGAGTATTATATTAAAAGAAAAAAAAACATGTAACACTTATCGATAATACAATTACCCTCATCACTATTACTATAGATACGTTATACATTTATAGCTTAGCGCTGGGGTACACATCGCGTTCGGTACCGCTTGGCGCTCTAAAGGTTAAGGAAGCTAAGGAGCACTTCCACTGATTTCCTGTGTTTTCAGTTCCGTGAACTGCCACATTAGCTACACGTACGTACATGTACCCGTGCCTACCCTGTAGCCACTACGCCGACAAGACATTACTTCGATGGGACTCTTCGCCGACAGCATAATATATTATAATATACATACATTATCAGATACTTACTTTGGAAATCGATTATGCTTTTCTTGGAATTATATAAAAAATAAAGATCTTGCATTGGTTTTTAGTAAAGGTGGTTTTTAGTAAATATGTATAATATCATTATGTAAAGATACCCATAAAAATGCATAGTAAAAAAAAAAACAAACAAACACAAACCTCTTAGCCAAAAATAATCAAATTAATACGAGCTCATTAAAAGTATTGATTACAAAAGTGCCACCCACGTTCCCCCCACAGACATGGTCAATATAAGCAGGCACACCAACCACACAAAACGCTGTCGAAAGTTGGCACAATAGGTGGAACACATTGCTAAATAGAAATAAATGTAATATATTTAAAACTATAGATGAAAAAAAGAAACAAAAAATACTAAATGTGAAATTGGGAAACTATCAGCGGGCATAATAAAACCACGGAAGAAGAAAATTAATATATTCAACGAAAGGTTGATGGAACATTTAAACAATAAAAACAATTTAAATGTGATCGCATTTTTAAAAGGTTTATCCTATTAGATTTAAAACATAAAGTAATACTTTATTAAAAAGGAGTTGTTATTAGAATGATTTAGGTTTTTGTAATATTTTTATTGTTACTTGTTTGTTTATATCTATGCATTTTTATGGGTATCTTTACATAATGATATTATGTATACATATTGTACCTATACTAAACTAATGCAAGATTATTTTTTATGAATTGTATAATTTCAAGAAAGTATAATCGATTTCCAAAGTAAGTATCTGATAATATATGTATCATATTATGCCCTGTTGGTGAAGTGTCGTGTCGGCGAAGAGTGCCGTCGAAGTAGTCTTGTCGGTGTTCAGTCTGTCGGAGTTTAGTCGTACACTCGTTTGTAAACGATAGCAACATTGAAAAAAGGCCTGTTTCGTAATTTGTCTGATCTTTCTCGTAAACAGAAGACCGGCCGCACAAATGTTCGGTATGCGACAAGAGCTTCACACAGCGGGGCGCGCTCGTTGCACACGCGCGTGCGCACGCCCCGGCCAACGCGCGGCCGCTCGCGTTACACCGCTGTGACCGATGTCCCAAAGTGTTCCTCTACGCTTCAGGTAAGATGCTCTGCCCCAAGCCCCACTCTAAATCAAGTAACATAAATATCTATGACTACTTGTGTCCAACAATTTTTGACAAAGGTTGAAAGGTCAGGGGAGATGAATATTTCATTATTTTTGCCTCAGGACGTCTAGTTTTTGAGATAGAAAACTCATAAAGAGGATTCCAATCCATTTTAGGACACAATTTCTGATGACATTTTCAGTTGCCGAATGAACTTAGTCTTAAAGTTAATACAGCATTTATAACACGGAAAAGGAAATACGCATCGCTACATCAGTAGATTGCACCCTTGAGAAGCAGTTACCCACTACTTGAATAAAATGAAAAGCAGTGTTAGTCCTAGTCATTATATGAGTAAAATCCCTTGTGGCTTATGTGGGATGTTTCATCCAATCTATTTATTTATCACAGAATAAGAGTATGAAGCCTCTGTATTAAGGGTGATGCGCTAAGGTAGCCCGCGAAATTCAAATTTTCTTACAATTTTCAGGTCAGTGTCAGGTTGTATCTAGATAAAAATAAAATATGATTCGCGACAATAAGAAATATATATTTACATAATTTTAACCATAAAAATTATCAATAAGTTTATTATAAGCTCCTCCGGATTCGTCTAATTTCCGAATCCGGAAGAAATCTAACTTAACTTTTTTGATCCGTAGTTAACTCAACCATAGTAACTAATGGTTGAATTTTGGATAAATGTGTTTGCCAAAATGTCATTATTACTATTTTTTAACATGACTGAGTTAACATGAATACATTAATGTTTCAAAATTCAACCATTGGTTAACTACGGATCAAAAAACCGGCCCTAAGGGCTAATTTTTCAATCGTTAGATAACTTTTATTTGTGGAATAAATATGGCGGTTTGACAGCTTTTGCATAGAGAACATGTCAAACTGTCGGTATTTACTCTTCGGATAAAAGTTATAGACTATTGAAAAATCAGTTTATGATAAAGTTATGGTTTTATAATTTTGGAAATCCGTATTTGATCAAGATACAACCTTACACTGACCTGCAAAAAGCATTAAAACGCAAGAAAATTTGAATTTCGCGGGCTACCACAGTGCAATCACCTTATCATCAAACCTCATCAAATTAACTACTACCCGCCAGGACTCAGCCGTCACATGATGATGCATAACGGCCGGGTGTACGTGTGCGGTGCGTGCGAGCGACAGTTCAAAGACAAGAGCTCCTTATTGCGACACCTGAAGAACGCCAACCATACGACCTGAGACCAGTCGCCCACTTGGTGACATCCCGTCTGGAAGGACTTACAGCTCCAGTAGTTGATTATTTCACAAGTATTTGTTTTTGTGATAGAACTACACTATTTGATCGCCTGTTCAGATGATCATTTTTTTTTTTTAATTTCGTATCGTTGTTGATAACTTCCGGTACAGATAGTTCAACTCACCTGTGCGCGCGGGGCTATGTGTGGGTAAAGCAATAAGGATACGTTTTGCTCGGATGACTGCCCGCGTCATTGCCACACAATGTAAAGCTGTATAATTACAAGCGCACGCACACAAGGCGCCGCGCGCACAGATGAGATGAACTATCTATAATAGCAACCGTTGATGGCGGTTTTTATGGGTTAGTTCTGACTTACAGCGCGCTGTTTATCACATTGACGATAAGTTTGATGTGACGCTTATCATTATATCTTTAAAGATCGAATTAAATGAACTTATTAAATTATTTAAACAATGTGATCTAAAATGTAATCGTATTAAAAGAATTTATTGTAAAAAATGAAATCGAAATTCAAAATATTATAAGTAAAATAATCAAATTATATTAGTGTATTCAAAAGTATTGTGGATAAATGCAATATGAAGTGTATGTATGTGAACATACAGTATTTTGTAATGAAAAGGAATATTTTTAATTAATAAAACACTATTTTATTTACTTAAATATTTTTATTGGAAAAAAATTTATATTAAATCCAAGGCAACGTGGTATTGTAAAATTTTAAGAAAATAATGACAAGAAAATATCGGAATACTGGTGCAAGGCCGCGGCGCCGCTCGTCCGACCCTCGGGCCGACCGGCCGACCTCGGGCCTCAGACATGGACATGTGACGGATGGCACTTATATTAAACAAAACACGAATAATTATATTTTCATAACATTTTAATTTTCATAAAAACCAAGTCGACGCCACCGCATTGTAACTTATGGAATGCCTTCTATTCGCTTAAAATTATATACTCCCTACAAGCATACATTTTAGAATCTATTTCAAATTTTGTTCAATAAACAAGTGGGAACAGTTTCGTAGGCCGATACGTTTGTGTCTCCGGATGCGCCACTCGACGTCACCGACTATAATATAACATACATAAAATATTGGTCGCGCGATCACTGTCTCTTATATAAACATAATATCAGGATAACAGGCCGACGTGATAACCGTTGAAACTGAACTGAAAATAATAATTACACTTGCAGCTCTAACTCCTACATCTAGATTATAAATGATTATAAAAATAAATAAGGGGCGTCGCCCCCTCCCTTTCACCGCATCGCGTTCGACTACACGCAGGACAATGTTATAGCTTGAGCAAAACTCCTAAGTTGTGGAACAACGTTCAGGCGTTTGTCGCAGTGCGTAGCGCAGGTTAGCGCAGACCGCTAGTCCCGAGCGGCGAGTGGCGAGCGGCGAGCGGCGAGCCTCGCTCCCGTCTGTGCACACCTTCACACACACATCCGCCAAACACTAAAATAATCAACAGACAAATTATAATAACCGAATCAACTACCACAAATAAAAATATAAGCCGCAGCACACAGCAACATGACTCGTACTAGATCCACCCGGTACGACGCTTATCTATACATTTATATGAATAAAATCCAAATTATTTTTAAAAATGATTATTATTAATAAAAACAATTCTGTGTGCTTTGATTTTATGATTTATCTGGCTATTGTTACATCGCTGTAGCAAGTGATTCCTAGAATGTTCACTTTAAGGTTATAGCACAACGGTCTAAAATAAAATTACTAATAAGTAATAATAATCAATATTTACAGTTAGTTCCGACTACGACGCCCGACAAGTGCGAGTGTTCGTTCTCACATTATGTAAGCACCGCTGAATCATTTGACCCTTTATTAGTTGACAATCTCTTGACGACGACAACAGATACATATTGCCTGGACGGTGTATAATTATATAAAAATATCGTTCGATCATCAACGTACTATCACGCTCGACGCCCGCACGCGGCCCGACGGCTCCTCATTCTCACTAATCAATCTCAATATTACAATGAGCGTTTTGATTTCGCGAAATATAACGGAATGTTTGAAAATACATTTTTGGCACTTCAGATTATGAATTGGTCGGCCCGCGTGCAGAGCGACTCAAGACTCAATTATAAGCTTTACGCGTTCGGAGTAAAGCCTATAATTGCTACACTTATCCGCTTACATCTTAGACGGCCGTCCACGACCTGGGGCGACTCGAGAGCTGATCTATGAATGCGTAGACAATTACAGAGTTAGAATTACAATGTTATTATACAAGAACACGGCGAGTTGTAGGAGAGAGGAGGTGGTGATCAGCCCGGGTGTCGCGTGGGGAGGTGTCTACATGTTCTCGAACTGGTCGACGCGTCGCTTGGTGTTGCCCTTGCGGATCTCGCGCAGAGTCTTGTATTTGTCGCGGCCCTGGCGCACGTTCTCGCGATGAATCTTGTCCATGGCAGTCTCCATTGTCTCGTCGCGAGACTGCGCCAAGTCTTGCTTTAGCGCCTGTGAAGAAAACCAATAGTTATTGCCACGTGTAACATAGTTTTAGTTTCCCTATAGGGAAATATTTGGAATTTGCGGTAATACTACTGATTTAATCGAGCTTTGTTGCTGCCAACCGGAAACAAAGCATGATGGATAAAAATGTTAAATGTTATTATTGTTCTATGCCGTCTGGTGTCCGCGATGAGATTTCCTAACGACCTTCCATACGAACATTTAACCTTCTTAGGGGATGAATTTTTGAAAATGCTTCCTTAGTGCCCTTCGTTTATTTATGGAACTCTTGTACAAAATTTAATGCTTATAGAGCCACCGGTTTAGGCTGTGTTGTCCTGTCAATGAATGAATGAGTTTAGGATTTTTAAGAAGATAGCAGCCTATTATTTTTAAGAAGATAGCAGCGTATTATTTTTAAGAAGATAGCAGCCTATTATTTTTAAGAAGATAGCAGCGTATTATTTTGAAGAAGATAGCAGCCTATTATTTTTAAGAAGATAGCAGCGTATTATTATTTTTAAGAAGATAGCAGCGTATTATTTTTAAGAAGACAGCAGCCTATTATTTTTAAGAAGATAGCAGCGTATTATTTTTATGAAGATGGCAGCCTATTATTTTTAAGAAGATAGCAGCCTATTATTTTTATGAAGATGGCAGCCTATTATTTTTATGAAGATGGCAGCCTATTATTTTTAAGAAGATAGCAGCCTATTATTTTTATGAAGATGGCAGCCTATTATTTTTAAGAAGATAGAAGTGTATTATTTTTAAGAAAATAGCAGCCTATTATTTTTAAGAAGATAGCAGCCTATTATTTTTATGAAGATAGCAGCCTATTATTTTTAAGAAGATAGCAGCCTATTATTTTTATGAAGATGGCAGCCTATTATTTTTAAGAAGATAGCAGCGTATTATTTTTAAGAAGATAGCAGCCTACTATTTTTATGAAGATAGCAGCCTATTATTTTTAAGAACTCTTCGAGCATCGATCACCACGCTCGCTCAAGTTTGGTCGGCGATTTCAGACTTCACCACGATGTTCCACGACGTTTTTCCACACCGATGTCAAGTTTGGCTAAGATACCTTGAGCTGGTTGTGCAGCCGCTCGTTCCTATCGGCCAGCGAGCGCCGGCCGGTGACAAGTTTGGCTAAGATACCTTGAGCTGGTTGTGCAGCCGCTCGTTCCTATCGGCCAGCGAGCGCCGGCCGGTGACAAGTTTGGCTAAGATACCTTGAGCTGGTTGTGCAGCCGCTCGTTCCTCTCGGCCAGCGTGCGCCGGTCGGTGACAAGTTTGGACAAGATACCTTGAGCTGGTTGTGCAGCCGCTCGTTCCTCTCGGCCAGTGTGCGCCGGCCGGTGACAAGTTTGGACAAGATACCTTGAGCTGGTTGTGCAGCCGCTCGTTCCAATTGGCCAGCGAGCGCCGGCCGGTGACAAGTTTGGACAAGATACCTTGAGCTGGTTGTGCAGCCGCTCGTTCCTCTCGGCCAGTGTGCGCCGGTCGGTGACGGGGTCGACCAGGTCGTCGGGCCCGCGCGCCAGTTCGCCGCCGCCGGACTCGGAGCCAGCGTCGGAGGCGGTGTCACCGTCCGCGCCCTCGCCGCGCTCGTCCGTGCGCTCCGCCACGTGGTGGTGCTGCGGGGTCGTGGCGGCCGCCAGCGCGGCTGCGGCCTCGTCCTGGGAAACACGACCGCTCATTAATACATACACATACATACATACAACTCACGCCTTCTTCCCATGCGGGTAGGCAAAAACTACAGACCGCCGCCTGCTACTGTCCTTACTTACACCTTTTGTTTCGTTTACGTTCATACACCTGGTCACACACGCACGCCGATTGCGAGTACTACGCACCTGACGTTTCTGAAGAACATCACCAATAAGGTCACTATATCTATTCCTAGGGGGTTCCCTCCCAGTGGTGTTTCCACTCACACCTGCCTCGCCTTGTCTTTACCTTTTGTTAGTCGCCTTTCATTCATCTTCTGAACATGATCAAACCATCTATGCATACTATTATTTTTTTGTTGTCATTACGTTTCTTTTAACGTGAACTGTTGCCTTATCACATCATTCCTCAGCCTATCATTCATAATCACACCATACTTCGCAAGGAACGCATTTCCACAGCATTTATTCTACTTTCATGCTACTTTTCCTACGCCCAACACTCACTTCCATACAAAAGCGTAGGCACCAGCACACTATTGTGAACAGCCAGTCGAGCCTTTTTGGGCATCAACTGGTTGGGTTCAATTTATTTCCCGCATTTACTCTCCTTTCCACATTTTCATCAAACTTTCCATCCCTTGTAAACTCCCCACATATACAAAGAAAGACTCAAATATACAAACTCTTACTTACTTGCCCCACACTATCATTTATTTTCACATTAGACATCGATAAAGCCTCTTGTTTTTCAAACACCATGACGCTTTGTCTTATTCACATTTATATTCATCACTTTCATCTTATATGCTTCATCAATCACAGTCACCATGTCTTGCAACTGTTCTGCTGACGATGCAAGTAGGACCTGATCATCTGAGTAGAGAAGACATTTGTCAGGTAACTCATTCATCCTCAATCTGCACTCATCCTCTTTCAAATCTGTTAAGACAACTATACATGTGCAAGTTGAACAGCCACGGTGACGCTACACAACCCCTCGAGATGCAGAACTAGTTTGTGTATTCCCCATTTATCCTAGCACAAGCACTGGAATCCTTATATAAAGACTTTAGTGCCCGTACCAAGCGCCAGTCCACATCGTACTGGAGTGTCGACCGCAGTTCTTCCCTCCACACACTGTCATAGGCCTTCTACAAGTCAACCAGCCAGATGTTTTTCGCCTATGCACCTTAGGGAGAAGATCGGATCCATATAGCCCATTCCCTCTCTAAAGCCAGCCTGCACATCCCATATTTTCTCATCTGTCAGTAATAAACATTAACCATTCGTATGCCGCCGGAACGCAGATCTACGCGAGACACAATGGCCTTTTAATTGTTTCTGTAATTAATATGAAAGACTAATAAACATTCCAAAACTATATAAACAGGTACTTGTGTAATGTGACTCATATTTTCCCCCAGCTTGTTCTTTTTGTGATAGTGTTATTTCTTTGCGTGATGTTTACCGCAAATAAACGTATTTTCTTTCTGTTTTTCACACGTCACTGAACTCGCGTCAACGAACGAACGTCATAAAATTTTTTGGACACAATGAGTAAACAGTACACCTAAACACATTATTTCTTAGAGAAGTTTGACCTTGCTTAGGACTACTGTGCCTGCGCCTGGATTTTACCCGGCACAGCACTGGGCCAGCAACGGCGCGACCCTCACACGCCGGCGCCAGCGCCGCGAAATTAACAGAATCCGGTTGTGGACGAGAGCCTTTATGATTGAAACCACGATTGAAGACCAAAAATACAAGATGTTAGGAGTGATTAGTCTTGAATGTAAAAGTGTAGCATGACCTATATAACTATCGAATATTGTTATTTTTAGGGTTTCACGTACAAAAGAGTGAAATCAGAACCCTACCTAGACAAGATACCATGGTGGCTTTCACTTTCTGATTTCAAATGTTATTGAAAAAGTTTTTCGTCATGGGTGTCTGCATGATTTTAGGGGGGCTGATATAAAATGAGGTCAATATAAAAACTCCAAGACGGCGGTCAACAAGCAAATTTTTCTTCATGGGTGTCATTTTCATGGTTTTCAGGGGTGCCGATAACAAAAAATATGTCAAAATTAAAATCAAAGATGTCGGCAACGAAATTTTGCCAACTTATCGTCACAGGCGTCACTTTATTGAAAAATGCGTGCACTGACTGGACAGTTCCTCTCAATCTGTGTGGTTTTTTCCTCAAAAGACCATTTCAGACACCAGTCTACATGGTCTTCACATGAACTGACCAAGATTATGTCTGGATTTTAAGGCGCCCCCGAAGCATGCGTAGTTCATACAAACGAAATACCAAAATATTTTGTAAATCAAACATATTCTTAAGGTAGGGTGTATTTATTCCGATTGGATTACAGAATATCTAGGTTCCCAAACATATACTTTGAAAGGACGCTGATTTGAAGACGAGATATTGGGAATTTAAAATTTCTATAGAAATATTTTTTCTCATATTTCATGTTTAACACATTATCTGCTTAATTCTTTATGCAAACGCTTCTTTATGCTACACCCTTACCGACCCTTATTTTACGATGTTTTCGAAACAATAAAGATGCATAACGAACGCACAGGTGCGGCGCGCCGCACTCGAAGAAAGTTATGTAAATTGTATGGACGCGCATACGCGCCGTCAAGCACCTGGTGAACGTCCGAAAACGCGCATGTGTGTCTACCGCGCTTAATGTATTAAATCAATGTTCTTATTGAATATATATTTGGGAACCTAGATATTCTGTAATTCAATCGGAATAAATACACACTACCTTAAAAATATGTTTGATTTACAAATTACTTTGGTATTTCCTTTGTATAAACTACGCATGTTCCGGGGGCGTCGTAAAAGAGACCTCCGAGTTTGTTTCGGTCTTTCTTCTCAGAGTAGTCAGATATGAAACGCCGACCTCATCTAGTTTTTAAAGAAACATAATTGACGTGTAAAAAATGTTTGTACAGACCTACTTACACAAATAAAATCATTTAATTATTTTAAAATTTGATAAAAATTTCTACATTGGTTTCAATGTCAAGATTTTCAGGGGTGCTGATGCCGCATGGTAAATAATGGTAAATGCTGTGTATTGGCTATAATAGGCATACATAGCAGTACTTTTATTTTATACATTCATACAAACATAAACTCATGCCTTCTTCCCATGGGGATAGGCAGAAACTACAGAACGCACCCTGCCAAGATCCTTTCATACTCCTTTTGCCTCGTTTATGTTCGTACATCTGGTCACACACGCACGCCGGTTGCGAGTACTACGCACCTAACCTTTCTGAAGAACATCACCACTTATTTTATAGGTGTTGTTCTCTATTAATTTCTTGTATGTATTGCTGACTGTATTGTATTGTTGGTGTACCAAATAAACAAATCATCTGTAAGCGAACACGCCTCACCTGCTTGCGTCGTGCCTCCTCGACCTCCTCCTGCAGGCGGCGCGTCTCCGTGTCCTTGATCTCGACTTCCTGTTGGATGCGGGACACTTCCTCCTGCTTGGTGCGGATCTCGTCTTCCAGCTTCTGACGCTCGGCGGCTTCCATATTCTGTTGGATATTCAGTTTTAGTGAGTTTTATTAAATGTCTAAAGCCGTCAGCAATAAAGGAGAAACCCTACTGAAAAACCTACGTCGGTAATATGGTGCAGTAACAATTTTTTGCGCGAACTTATTCTGCGCTTTTAGGACAGTCAACTCGCGTTAACACATTCTCTGCTGAATTCTTTATGCAAACGCTTTTTTATGCTACACCCTTACCGACCCTTTTTTTTTACGATGTTTTCTAAACAATAGAGATGCACAACGAACACACATGTGCGCCGCGCCGCACTCGAAGAAAGTTATGAAAACGCGCATGTGTGTCTGCCGCACTGAATGTGTTAAACAGGAGAGAGATAGCAGTTGCTTTATGTAAAGTACTGGTATTTATTTAGCTGCATCGGGTTAGACTGGGCTTAGGATAGCTCTAGATGACAATGAGCATACCTTAGTCTCCTCAAGGCGCTGCATCATAGCCTGCAGTTCGTTCTGCCTCTGTTCCAGCTCCTCCTTAGCGGCCTGCAGCTGGCGCAGCTGTTCCTCCAACCTTCGGATCATATCCTGCGCTTCCATAAGGTTCGCTTGAGAACGTTCCATCTCTTCCTGCATCTGTCGCAGTCGGTCCTCGTACTCTTGTTGTTTCTTCTCCGCGCGTTCGCGGGCTGCGATTTCCAGTTGGAGTTTTTCTCTGGAATTTGAAATGTTAATGTGGTGGTTAGTGTTTTTGTTCAAGTGTCACACACTCTGGGGTTTATTTATAAATGTTGATTAGTTAAAAAAAAGTCAGAAATGTGTGGATGAGTCAACGTTTATAAATAAAGGAGCTAACTTGGAAAAGAGTTAATAGACTAGGTCGTGTTGAGATTTTTATGCTGCAACTCAGACTGGCAAAGTTTCTAGCGAATTGCTTCTTCGTTGTGTCGATGGCACGACACTGCATTAAATCGTTTTTTACTACTTCAAGTTCAAAACTACCAACCTCTGCGCCTGCTTAGCCAGCTTCTCCTCTCTAGCCTGTGCCTTCATCTGCTGCACATCTATGGTGTCGGGCTTGCGCCGGCGCATGTACAGCTCGTGGTTGCCCATGCACAGCGCCAGGATGCGCTTGTTGACGCGCACGCGCGGCGCGAAGAACACAAAGTCCGGTGCCTTCTTGTCGATCGGCTTGATTATGAACTTACGGTCGTTGAACGAAATGTTTCGGATCTCTGACCAAGGGAAACCGATTTTTGGTGTCAGTCTGGAAAGTAAACAATGTGCAATGTTAGTTTTTGTAGTTTTGTGAAAATGTTTGTTGGGTATTTTTCATAAGCAAACTGAGATTGCTCATTAATGGAACAGAGTTAAATACTTCTAAAGCCTCATTTCCACGAAGCAAGTTTCTTGCCTGTAGCATTCAAAAAAATTGAAGGAACAAAATAATGACTTGCATCGTCTAAACAATGTTAGTTGCTTCAGCTTATGGTATGCCAAAGGCAAATAAATCGCACCGTGTAAATCAGGCTTTAGGATTCTTAAGCATCCTCACGCCCCTAGTCGCCGGAGGAGACGCCCTGGGCGTCGGGAATTGGTAGCCGATTCCCAGCCACCGTAGGCGTGGGCTTGCGGATGGCGATGGGTTGCGGGTGGATTGAAAGAGTTACCGTGGCCCTGACACAGGCAACTGAAGGAACACGGGTGGATTTTAGTCAATAAAAGTCTGACACGCCCCCCGCTCGCAAGTTATGATTTCCCATAAAAAGGGATTCTTAAGCATGATTGTCTGTGGTCAGCCACTAGTTCTGGATCTAGATGATCTCTATGAAAAGTGCATTTCTTATTTTCATAGAAATCATTGAAGTTTAAATACAAAAAGTAGTTTTAAAATATTTACATTTGTATTTCCAATTATCATTTTTAGCATATACTTAAGATAAAAAAGAAGTGATTCACTCGAATAAAATCCATGGATTATATTACTAGACAGCAGATTGATTAAAATGTACGTGCTGTGGAACATTCACTCAACTAACTTGAGGTAAAAAAAAAAAATGAGAAAATTAATAAACCCGACTGCAACGAAATAGTTCAAACCAAGATCACTTTCTAAGCAGTTGGTGGCAGTTATTTTAGTGCAATCTCAGATGTGATTACACCAACTGCATCAAACTGCTTGAAAACTGAACTTGTTTTGAATGTTTTAGTTGCAGTCGGGTTTTTTTTATTTGTTTTTTTCGACAGTTTAGTGTTATATTTTTGGAATTCTCTACTACAAGTCCTTTATTTTGATACCCTAAATTGACGTCTAAAGTCCTCCATTTTTATTTTAAAATTTAGCGTATAACCATCGCCCAACTTAGTCAAGTCGATAGATACCTTATGTATTAAAATCCAACCATTCGCTAGGATGCTTCAAGGGTACAAAGAATCCCATATACAAAAATACATAACCCTGGCTTTACGGTCGCGCAGTCGGGTAAAAGGTGTCGTACTAACTTGTCATCCTTCTCGTAGATATTGAGCCCTAAAGCATCGACTCCTAGCCACAGCTCGGTGTTCTTCTTGTTGCGGATCTCGAAATAGTTGACGCCGTACATCTCCAGGTCCTGCGCGATCTTCAGGTACTCCATCATGGCGTCCTCGCGCAGCATGCCGCGGTGCTCCTGCCACCAGTTCGTGATGCTCTGCTCCCATTCCTCGCGAGACATCTGCATAATAACACGTTATAATTGCTTAATTTGTAAATACGTATATGTACATGACAACAATGTAGATTGCGGCCGATCGATATCGGTCGATTAACGCAATCCTGCTGCTACGCACCAAACAGAATCAGTGACTTCATCGATCTTTAATGGATGGACAGTTGAAAGGACCAAACTACAAGTCTAAATTTCTTGGCCTAGGCAGCATCGTCCTGAAATCGCTATAGTAATGTCATCTACAATGGGAAAAGCCAGTTGATTCAAGGATCAAGTCTGCGCAGCTTGTAAAATCGAAATTGATTTTGAATTGAACAGAACAAAGGTTAAAATATGATGGCAGCAGATCGGCTGCCCCATTTCAAAACCTAGTAAGGGACACTTTTCACAAAAATCGTTTTATTGCATAATCTTGCTAACCTAGTAAGTCAAAACTCACAAATAAGCAGATTATATTTAAGCATCGACACCTAGTGTACCCCATTCACTGCCCCGTGAGCACTTTACGTTTTTGCACTCTCCTATAAAATTTGAAACGGGGCAGCCGAGATCTTGAAGCTTTAAGCCTTTATACACACCTTGTGCTGGTCGGTGACTCGCTGCGGAAGCAGACGGTCGTTGGCGAGGAAGCCGGGCCCGTGCACGGCGGGGTTGTGGTCGCCGTGCCGCGCCTGTACCGCGTACGATGCCAGGAGCACTGACGTCTCCGGCGGGCAGTATATCTCGTCAGATAGGATCGCGTTCTTCACCTGAGGGAGATAGGAATATGTTAGAACAGGGTAAAAAAAAAATATCAACTTCTGAATATAATTCCAAAAATCAAAATAATTTATTTTATACAAAATGTAGTAGGTACAAGAGATGTTACAAATAAAATTCAGTGCAGACACATTCCGTCATTTACTGATAGCATGCTCTATCACCAGTTTCGGCATACTGGAGATTGAAAAACCTATCTATCTATGGTTTTAAGGACGAACGTAAGGACAGATAGAATTATACTGTCTATCGTCAATAGCGATCTGTCTTTTACTGAAAATAGGTTATTGGGTTCGGCCGTTAAACAGTAACACCCGAAACCTAACTTGAACTAAATCAACCAATCAAAGTCAAATCTTACATCTGATGCTTTTTGTGGAGATCCAGGACATACGCTGCATCATAGTCATCCTCGTGCCCTTATCCCAATTTATTTGAAGTCTGCGAACAGTTTTCTTCTTTCATACGACTCTATCATCCGTAATATCAGTTTGTAAACCGTTTCAAGCCATTTCATATGTCACTTAATTCATTTAGTTTTTCGTGATTCATCACTAGGTACGCTTTATTTGACGCGAAACGCAACATTGATTCAACGATCACCCGCATTGATTTCGAATGAATTCCCAATTAAATTGAGGACTTCCTTTTTAAATTATAAAGGGCTCCAATTTATGTCGCCAAATAGCGTGCTATCCTGAGACAGGATCACACAAATTGCTACCGTGCAGTCTAACCTTTATGATTGACCCGCCATACTCTTCCGTGACGCAACGGTCACGGAAACGGCAACAAGAAGGCAATTACGAAGAATATAGAAATACTTAGTTGGGGCCTTTGTCCAACAATGGGAAGTAGGGCTAAAGACTACAATCGAAGTAATGGCAGGCTGCGAGCCCTGACCCTTCAGGTATTAACTATAATTTATTGTGTCGGTAAACACACATAAGTGGACTTGCCACATAGAATTATTCAATTAAGTTTGCCGAAGAGATGTAAGTAAGGAAGATGTTTCTATGCTTGCCTACTGTACTGTCAAATAAACCAACGCAGGCCGACTACAGCAAACACTAGTATATCGTTGGAATTCCTGAGCTAAGACGACATTTATCTTTAGTTTTCTACTTTAGTCTACTTAGGGATGTAAATCTTTGCAAATACTAATTCGATAAACTAAACACCGAGTCACACTGATGAAGCCCAAACTCTTATCAGCTTGACAGAATTCATCATAATTATTGCAAGTAGTTTTGCAATCCGACCACGACGTGTCCCACGTTCATAGGTCCCATCAGAATTATTGACAGAGGCTTCTATTTCAATTGTTTTGAGAAATTATACGTTGTTTGCTTATGTCGAATAGTGCTCCTGTTACGGGCGTAAAAAATTCACATCGACTTTTAAATAAAGACTGGCCCACAGATAGATATCTATATAAAGGTGTTTTTTTTTAGAGGGGAAGACGTCAAATTGAAGTAAAACACAGAAAAATGTTTTTAATATCCATGAAATTGGCTTTTTTTGTAGATAATTTGGACCCATTTTTGCAAACAAGAACCAACCCACAGCCCTTATACTGTGGGTTGGTTCTTGTTTGCAAAAATGGGTCCATTTTATGCCATTAATGTTTGAATTTCGAGCATGTAACCGCCGCGGCTGACGCGTACATAGCATAATCTGGAGGACGACTCTTCGCAGTAAATCAGGCTATAATTCCGCAATAATGCATCGAATCTTGGCATCCAAGTGCTCAATTTTTTACTGGTTTATCGGAGTAGACATGCGACTTTATATGCCCAGAGAAAAAAAAAAGTAGAGTAAAAAAAAGTTAAGTTTCAGTAAACTAGGCGTTGGAGTCAGCCGCGGCGGCCACTTTCCCGGAATCATGTTCAAACATTAATGCCATAAAATTCTCTAGCAAATAAAGCCAATTTTATGGATATTAAAAACATTTTTCTGTGTTTTACTTCAATTTAAAGTCCTCCCCCTAAAAAAAACACTCGATACTTATATCCGATAGAGAAGGGATATGCTTGCCCGCACATGAGTGTCAGAGGCGATGCTTTACACAGCCGTTCTTTTTATAAAATTTGAAGTGCTACATTTTTACGGTCAGGTACGGTAAATACTGGAACAGTAAGTCTTACCTGAAGGTAGAACAGTTTGAGTGTGATCTCCTGGATGAGTTCGTCAGCCACATCCTCGGGGTAGAATTTGGCGCGGAATTTGAACTGCAGTGGGTTTTCTTTCTTTACGTCTTGTTGCATCACCTGTAATGTACATAGAATGTTAGGACAAGAGATAAGACAGCCACAAGGCCAGTGGGACGAGCTTGTTTAGACATTTTATGAATGAAATATTACGAAACTAAATACGCCATCGGCACATCATTTAGACGCCAAGTTCTTGAAAGTTTACTAATTATATAATATGATGGGTAAATATTTTGTAGGACGGTGTAAATCTATAAAGATGAAGAGAGATAAACCGCTTTGAGGCTGATAGGCCCAGTTGGACCATGGTAAGCTTGCAGTATTTCTATGTTCAGCAGCAAAGTACACTGGACACATACAATAAAGGGTGAACGAATACACGTAGAATCTTACCCATCTCGAGAACGGTAGCGACCCTGACTTCGTTGTGTGCCACGTAATCCAGGGGAAGCGTTAAAAAGGCAACAATTAATTACAATTCATCGCCATTTACTGGCTTTAATTTAATTTTTAATACACACAAAAAATGAGGGATTTAACTATAATATTTAAAGGAAGCAGGTTTATTAATACAGCGTAATAATTAGCAAGATACTACGTGATAATAATTTAATTAAATAATCTTTTTTCTTTTATTTAATAAATTAGCCATAAAAAATGTTGCTACGATACGGAAGGACAACTTATTCAAGACAAGCTTATTCTTAGCTTTTTCTCACGATATCATAAAAATGTAATAATAATTGTGCAGTAACACTTTTTTGTGATACTTTATATCTAAGCAAACTTAGCTTGTTAGCTAATGTAAAGTGGATTATTTAGATATTAAAAAATAACGTCATCTTTAATTCTTGCTCTAGCTGGCACCATCCACAATTAATCTTCAACTTAACCGCCACTTTGTCACGTGACCAAGAGGCGTTCCATAAACTGTACCAATTAAAGTAGTTAGTTTAAATGCTGCTTGAGAACTTCTGTATACGGCTGCTGAGTCACTGTACTGCAAGGACCTTTAGCGGACCTATAGGATACTTAATTAACTATCTCAGCGTACCAAAAGGGTGGCCAAACTGGATTATTCCGATCTGTCACCCTGCTTTGTCCCCTTAGAGGGACAGATCGGAAAAAAATATCTGTCCCCCTGTTAGCAACGAACTTTCGCAGCAGTTCGAACTTTTTTCACTCCTATTTGGGACAGATAATAAAGAATAAAGTTGCTAACAGGGGGACAGATCAAACTTTTTTCCTATCTGTCCCCCTAAGGGGACAAAGCAGGGTGACAGATCGGAATAATCCGCCAAACTGAGCATCGTGTTAATAAATCATCCCATCAAACGTACTCATATGAACAACAGCTATAATCGCCAGTGGACCGTTTAACTAACGTAGAACGAATTGTAAATGGGTACTCATTGTACACCCAGTTATGGCTACGTCAGTTTGAAGGTACATTCCTAAGTGGGTTAATAGAATTTCATCGTTTAAGATTTCTGTTAATGAAAGGTTAGTGACCGCTATGAGACAGCTGTAATTTCATTGACAACTCGGAATTTTTTAGAAGAGTATTCATAGTTTCTTTTCGTTTTTCTCTCTGAGCGGCATTATTATCATCTGCCTAGCCTTTTCCCAAGATTTTTGGGACGGCTGCCAGTCTTACCGATGCGGCTGAATACCAGTATTTTACATGGAGCGACTGCCTATCTGACCTCCAACCCAGTTACTGGGTGTATTACCCAGTTTGGGAAGGCTAGTCGTCAGACTTTCGGGTTTCTGACGACCCGCATAACGGCTGTCAAAGATCCACGAATGACAGCCGGGACCAACGGCTTAACGTCTTTCCGAGGCACGGAGGGGTCTTGATATGTAAAGATGGTCACCCATCCACGGACCGTCCGCGGCAAGCGTAGCTTAACCTGGTAGATCGACCCCTTTTTTTTCTCTGAACGACAAGGAACCCATATTGGTCTTATAGTGCGGTGAATTAAGTAGGGTTTTCATATAGAGTTACCTTTCTATTAGTTCGCTACACTATAATAATCCAATAACGTACGAACTACTAAGGCGGCTATGTAATAACTTGCTAATACTATTGTTACTACACGACGACAAACTGCTATACTTTATGTAAATTCCTAGAAAAAATTGGAAAATTAATTTCCCAAACATTTCAAAGAAACACTTAATAAAATACACGGAATAGAATTCCGGCATAATAGCCGAGATCAGCGATAAGATACAGCGTGGCAAGATATGAAACACGACTACAACGAAGTGTTAATCGCTAAATAAATATTACAATTTGCGCCCAATTGGAAACTATGGGGACGTCACTGATCGTGAGCCAAGGTTATGGGCGATAATCTGTAATCACCTAATTAATATTTTACAAATTGAGTTAATACCCGGATTCATTGTGGAAAACTTTATGAATGGGCGAATGACTAAGGCGTGTGTAGGTAGGATAAACGTAAGTTGAAATAAAATATGGTAAATACTGTTTACAAGTAAGTGAATAATGGCATAGACGAAATGAGCACCAGTCAAACGTTCTCTTAGAATAAATAAAATTTAATTTTCGTTCCTGTGTATTTAACATTCCCAGCCATGTCCAGCAGTGGATGTCTTTCGTCTGAAATGAAGATGATTCCCAGACTTAACACATTCCTCAATGACGGGAAAGAGTTGATAACTTGGCTTGATATATCTTAGTCATGCCTATATACTTTACGAGATATCTGTTACTACGTAAAGGATTAGTCAACAAAAGAAGTTACGTTTTTAATATTTACCATAGATAATACTAAATGAATGTTGTTTTTACAGACGTGAGCGTAGTAACAACAATTATAGTAAGTTTACAAAGCCAATACATCAGGGCAAATGTTTTCTAAATATAAAAATGTTTTAAGAATCTTTGAGAGTTCGTACGTTCATAATAACTTGTAAGACTACTTCTTCAGATGTTGAAATATCAACCTTCATAGTAAATAATGTTTACAATAAGTGATATAATAGGGATGATGCCTGGGTAAAAAAAAGAAATTCTATTTAGTCCGTCAGTCAGATAATAAAAAAATATTAGATACGTATTTTTGGCTTTATCATATTAATAAAAAATTACTTAAGATAACTCGCATTAAAGTTCGGGAGCTTGCTACGTCACTTCTACGTATAAAATCTTCCAAGACGTGACGTCATGCCACATTTTAACTCAATGTATCGCCGTAATCTTTTGATTACGTAGAAAAAGAAAAAATACTTGTCCAATATATTTTAATAATCTATATGATGGACAAAAATCCTTTTTTAGTCATCATCCCTATTATCATAGATATTTATCCTGTTCATCAAAATAAAGCAGTAATAGGGGCAGTTCATTATTTCCATCATAAAATTTTGCAGTTATCAACAATAAATTTTATATATTTTGTATCAGCATGACCAAGCCAGTTATCTCCATCTAATTATCTAATTCATGTCACGACGATGATGCACGAAATCATAATCTTGTAATGCTTTTAATATTTCTTTAGGTATTTTGATATGACAATAGCAATACTGTTAGGAAACAGTCTGCGCTTCATGTAAAAACCTGTGTATGGACTTTGATAGGGTTTTCTCTATAACTTTCCTTAGGGGTCGGGGTAACGTCGGGGTTTGATGCACTATCAAAGCCCTAATATTCCATGCCTAACAATAACAGTCGTTAACAACGTTCTAAACATAGGTAAATAATTTACTTCATCAGATCCCAATATATTTTCCTAAAAGCATCCATTTCTGAACGCATTCCATAGATTTGCAGATTGACCGAACAGAATCGCCTAACTAAACGTAACGAATCAACTCAGTTAAAAATTGGTACTATTGAATTATGATCAAACAAGAATGATACTTATTAGGTTACAAGTAATTTAATATAGTGTAGCGTGGAATGGTATATCTGCTACTATTACAGATACAATAGAAGTTGTAGAGACCTTTGCTATTGAATCAGAGACGCTATACGCAAATGAACTCCTATGGTGAAGAAGTCTTGCTAAACTACCGTTATTAGAAAATTTGAAGATTACGGTATAAAATTTCGAAACACGTAGAAAGACAGAATATATTTTGATAACAGTAGATAAATCCGCCTTAAATAATACTTACGTAAGAATTGACGTCACGGACACTTACGATAATTCTACTCCTACCACACACTTGATACACCCAGATATAGCTCGTTCAAATTCAAGAGCATCGAGTACATTATTCTGATGTAGCAGTACTATACTTTATCTACTGTTTCTAGCTTTAATATCTACCGGAACAGTGTGGCCTTTAGTGGTTCTAGCATAGTCTTCTACATTTCCTCTAGCTTCAAGACCTGGTCTTACCAGATCTTCGGCTCTGTCATAGGCAGCTTCTTCATCTTCTTCCTCGGGTGTCATTAGTTTCTTTACCGCAGATGAGAGTACCTTGCCCGTCTTCTCCACAATCGACTCAGGCTTGGAACCACATAAATCGTCATTAAGAATTTTATGAAATCGATCAATGCAGGTTCTAAATGTCATGTTTGATGACTACCAGACGACCAGAGTCAAGTTTTGTAAGCTCTGTATAACATTGCAGTCCTATATTGAAGTCATCATTTTTACGTTACTCCGGATTGCAATTTGGAAACACATCCGAAATAAAAATGTGGCAAAATATTCTCCAATGTCAAAAAGATGTGAGCATTACGAGAGTAGGTGCCATGACACTAGTAAACGATACCGTGATGGCGGGCCGCTAATAGTTAAGCACAAATATGTATAATGTGTTCTAAGATCAGCGACTAAGCGTTGTCTTAGTTAGAGGCTCGTGCGTTGAGCAACGAGCGTCGTGGGAGCGGCGAAAGTACGGTCGTCGACCCCGTGAATGATCGGCGCACAATCAGCTGTTCTTGTGCGCGAATACCGATGATAAAGATTGCATTGGTCTCAATCAATTTTAATGGAGTGTTTGGATTGTCACATGCGGTATGAGATCAATAAAACACGCTCAATCAAGCGCTTGTTGGTACTGTGGTGCAAATATTTGACGTATGGGGAATGCAATGCTTCCCGCATTGCTTTCGATTGATTTTCTGTACATAAATCAAAATGTCATTGATATATCCAATATACAAGAGGAATGTTTTCCATGGGAAAACGCATAAGTTTAATAAACGAAGACGCTCATGTAGCGTGGATTCCCCGCAGACGCGATGCGTACGTGATTACATCAACGACAGATTGGAAACGAAAGCTGCTCTTAGATACTCCTCAAACTGCGTGTAGATGTGCATGTTCTCGCCTCTATAAGGAAATTTTTGTGAAAATTATTTACGTCAACGTTGATACGTATCTTTATGATAATTGGATCAGTACCTACTTACATTGATCGCGATTGTGAATTCTTACTAGAGACAGTTCGAGAGAATTTCAATGATGCTGTTACAGTACAAGGAAAAGTAAGAACATGGAAAAAATGGAGTTGGGGATTTTATCAATAAGGTGTAATCATGAATGCATTAGCGCACGCATCTATGTGTCATCCAATAGGTGAGGTGTTGGACAGAGATGACCATGCCGTCGTCTTTGTCTAACATAACCCAGTTCGCGGACGACGCCATGGCCCGGCGGCACCTTGCTCGACCCTTCTCTCAAGTGTTGCATTGGCACAATCGCGTTCATTAAGAGGAAAATAATGTTTTTAGCTGGAATTTTGTCTTTCCTTGAAGGGAACGTGTGAAATACTGGTAAAAGTAAATAAATTGTTAACGAGGGAAAATCTTTTTGGAAAAATCCGAAGTCCGAACAGAAAATCTTTTAGATCCGGAGTGCCTGTTTACTCAAGTTCAGGTAACTCTTTGTTTTAGCTCCTTCAATATATCATCAAAGCAACAGCTGCAAGCTGCAACATATAAACGTGGTAAACATGGCTGAACTCGATAGCCCGTGAAATTCACAACTCGCCCCAAGTACACGTCGACCGCAAATCGGGTTCTATATAATACACCGCGTATGACACCCGAGACTATTGTTATGCATTAAGGAGACAGGCAAGGTCGTCTACAGTTGCCGTTATGGCACTTTCACCCGTCTACCGTATCAACTTATAAATGAAGTCATCAAAACTGTGTCTCAGGAGATAATTATTTGATGTAATGTGACGTATCATCCATCAGTTTGTGAATAAACTATTACATTGTTAAATTTTGCATAATGAACACCTGTTTAACGTAGTCAAGGGCATGGTATTGTATGGTGGATAGTCGTGATGATGGCACCTGGTGGCTGGCATTCGGCGTGGGAACGAGGTCACGCGGGCGCACTGTTGCGCTTGGCTGACCGCGCTTCAGTACGTTTGAACCTGTCGACTGTAGCCCCGAGATAATAACAAACATACTCTTCAAGTACCAACAAGTAAGTAACCTCTATAGTACAACTGAGTACCTACAACCTAAAATTCTCAAGTCGATTCAAACCTCAATAGGAATTCCGCCGACAAGTGTGAAGAAAGTGGGCAAGCAATGTCGGCGAGCGGTCGAAACGGAACTTGGCGAGTTAGCAACCGGCTGACCTAGCAACGTGTCAGCGTTGATGTATGATAAGAGAAGACGACAGCGAGCAACCAAAGAAAAGACCGTCATTCATTTCTGAATAAGAATCAATCAAATGCAAACGATACAAAAGTTGAATTAACTGGGGAATCGGAAGGAAAAGGTCAAAAGACCAGTGAATTATTTTTGCATTGAGTGTCTGTTACACCCTTTGAGCACATGTCCTCATTCTAACACAAAACTCGTACCGAAACTAACTACTCAAAGAATAGACGTATTTAGCCACTTTAATAGCAATATCGCAAGAATTATCAGAACTAAGACACAGTTACCTACAACTTCAGCATCACACAACCGATTGCCAAAAATGTCTTCTGGACTCGCAACAATATGCTTCAAGGTTAAAGTTAAGGGGGGAATGGCCAATTTTCGTCTATTTTCTTAAATAACTTTAAAATAATTTATTTTAAAACTATACAAAAAATATATTTGGGACCCTCACAGTAAGCCCTTTCATTTGATATGTCACATGGTATAGTTTGCAAAACTTTTTTTATTTTATTTTCTTATTCGCCCCCAAAAGTGGCCACCGTATTCCAAATGTATTTATTTACGTTACACGCCCGTTTTTGGGTCAAAGAAATTCATAATTCTGTGTACCAAATGTCAACTTAATCGGTCCATTAGATTCGGAGCAAATTGCCTGTGACAGACGGACAGACAAACACACGAGTGATCCTATAAGGGTTCCGTTTTTTCCTTTTGAGGTACGGAACCCAAAAAATGAATAAGTAATCGTTGGATTCGAGGCACTCTTCAGTATATCTATGATAACATTCCGGCGACGCTAGGCGTCGTGTCGTGATGCAACGCCGCGTCACCGCACCACCACAGGGATGGCACCTATGTAACCACGTAATACATTTTGACATAAAATGCTAAAGATTTTTTAACAAATAAAACTATTTACGCCGAAGTCATGAGAACACCAAAATGAATTCAGTAGTCAGTAAGGAATCGGTAAAGAAATATCTAATAGTTAATATCTAATAGTTCCTAAGCTTTTAATGGTAAACTATTTGGAAAATTGGGATTAGAAAAAAGAAAGACAATACATTTATTTTCACAAAATGTTAGATCACTAGTTTTTGATAAGAGTCGAAATGGGTCGTCCAAACCATATCTTCCAACCCGATGGTCTCATACGCGACGATAATCATAATGATCGGGTGCGACAAAAAGCAGCATTCCCAGCACGTCGCGAACGAGATCGCGTGCCGTGGACCTAAGTCATGATGCTGTGCGAGATAGTCTTCACTATAAACTCATATTTTAATCATTAGATACAGAATCGAAAAGCGTTTCCCAAAAGATGACTTTCAAAAACATGTTGGATGAATTAAAGTAACAACTAGTTCTCAACACTTGCAAAATAATGTCTTGTAAGTGACTATGTACTAAATAGATAATGTTTATTTATAAAATCTGTGTTACTACGTGACACACCTGAGATAATTGTAAAGACTAACAATGAACAATTTATTTTAATGATGCGTAATGGATGGCCAACAAAAATGCTGCAGTGTCTCATTGCGAGCATCGTTTACTTCCCACAACGACTGTTTAATGACGGAATGATATCAGAATTAAAGTTTCATTATGATAATTTAAATGATTTTTATTGGTTTTAGAAAGCGAATTGCGAATAGCAAAATGTACATTACAATATAGCTGATGACTCTTATTTGCATACATGTAGAATTTGGAACAAAATGTAAGTAGACTCGTTTTTTGTATGAGAATGATCTCACCGCCATGAAGACTTGGCTAGACATAGTCGATTGTTAAAACAAATAAAGTCACATTGGACGACTTGGAAAGAATATGCAGGCAATGGAATGATTCAGTATGTCGCTTATGTAATTTTGGACTACTGAGAATTCAGACAGCACAATGGTAATGTAATGTTAGTCAGACAAATATTGAAGGTAATAACAAGTAGCTAAATTCGCCTATTTCAGTGCAATGCAATACAATAACGAGGGATGCGATAAAATGCATACGTATAGTTCAAGTACTTATAGAACAATGACTTGGCGACTTGAACGTCCCTCATATTTAATGGTGAACATTAAATTCAACGTTATTGCCTGCACGCATTACTTCTTGAACATCTCGTGTTCTCGGTAAGTACCGACTAGGGGACATTAAAGATTTACATACGCTAAAGTAAATAGAATCATTATGTTCGCAATGGTCTGAAATTATCATCAAATGAAATTTAAACATTTGACAATTAAATAGCTCAGGAGGAGTACTTGATCCTTCAACGTAACGTCGTACCTACGCCAGGCAGGCGTCCGACCATGGCATTTTACCTATGAGAACCGGAATCTGACACATGAATGACTATGGCAAACACGAGACAGATGGGTGTTATAATATGAAGATACCGATGACTAAACCGACGTGTGGGAGGCTTTGTCCACAATATCTATGCAAAGTATTAAGTATAAACTGGAATGCCTGCGTAATCCCAATCTGATCAAACCTTCGCAAGTGCAAAAGCGATTTACGACTAAAATACATCGATAAACTCATCGATTTAAATAATATACCGGAAGAAATTTAGCTATTATTTATCATTAAACTCATTACAGTTCAATTAGATCGTTGAGTACGATGACAACTCACATGAAAAATTGCTACTAATAAGTTTGCTATCAGATAGGTTTCATGAGAAACACTCGATAGAAATCAGATAATCGATGGCAGATAGAAGATTTGTTGATAAAACTATAATTAAATTTAGCTATCTAAGATACATAAAAATAATTAAATTTGAGATATTTGACCAATAAGTAATTACAATTAGGGATAATAAAGCAGACAGATATTTAAGTAAAAGACAGCAATTACCGATGAGACTAATGCCAAGAAGTAACTGAATTTATTTTTATTTCAGCTGAAGTAAGAGCCAATATTTAAAGTATCAGCAGCCTAACTGGAAATTTAATGTATATTTTATCGATATGACTTCCTCTATTAATACCGAGCCTGTAGAATTCTTAGTACAATCAGTTACTGGTACTGAATATCTATCGTGAGTAATGATTTTGGAATTTGTTTAATTAATACGGTTCGGAGTATCAAAGTTATCAAGCAGCGTTTAGTCACAGCTACTCAAGCCGGAAGCCACCTGATGAATCAACACAACCATGCAAATATGTTCAAATTAAGTAATTAAGTACTAATACTTTGGAGACTTCTAAATGTTTCAAGCCAAGGCCAACGGTGGCTTATAAGAAACAGAAAAAAGGCAAGTATTGAAGAAACATAGTGTGGTAGGCTACAATTTTCTTAACACGCCCAGCAAGATACACAATGCCTCAACAGGATAATTTAAGGAAATAAACAGTATCTACTTATTTGTTATTTTCCTACTAAATTCTATATTTTAATGCCCCCAGTACAAGTAATATATGGGGGTGACATCATGAGGCCGTGGCCGTCAGCATCATAAACAACTTGAGTCATTTATTGAGCCATGTTGTGAAGAGTGCTGATGAAAATTAACAAGACGCTAAGGAAGATAAGATTGCAGACTATATAAATAGGCTTAATAGAGATGGGAACATTCTACAGAATTTAGCGATGCTAAAATTATAAGTACAAAATATTGGGCATTGGAAGTTGACATTGGACAAAATGCGAAAACTGACGTTGACGGTACATTCAGAAATTGAATTATTCTACTAGGAAGGGAGAGAATAAAGATACAGCCATGGTAAGAACATAAGTCATAGAAAACTCCAAAGGGTGGGGACGTAAATATGTCGAGTAGAAAAGCGATTGCCACACAATGATTATCACATGTCGCGCGAGGCCGCAGGTACCGGTTACGTAAGTGCGATACACGACATGTATTTATAATATAGTATGTGACTCCACTTCGTAAAAGCGGAAACCCTTACACAGAGTGACATGTCCAGGTGGATCTAGGTTGTAGCACTTGTAGCTGGGTATACAGGCCAGTTTGACAGGTAAATTCGCACTAAGAAATTAGATGGACTGTGAAGAATCCTGCTGTTCAAGATAGACGTAGCAGTTGGTGCTGATGTTGAGGATTTGAATTTAGATGATACAAAATACTTAGCATGTCTTTAACAAGATTGTCGCCATATTTTACGAAGTAACCTTGAGATACTCGGATCCCATGTTAATGATCGATCGATTCAAAAGGCATCGTCAACTTTATTCAGATTTCTACACCTTATATTACTAGATGATTTGGTAACGAGAAAAACCTGAGTTAGCTTTCCCGCGCAGGTATTATATAGTCACAGCATTTGTAGGCAACAGATATTAAGTTGTCACTTCTTGTATACTATTGCAAGCTTTCTATCTAGCACGTTGCTGTTTTGAAACCATTTCAACATTAGGATTAATTTTACTATTGACGCTTATCAAAAGTAATTTCTAACGACCAAATGATTATTTTGATTAGTGATCTTTAGCCCATTTAATATATCCATGCTTATTTATTTTTGCTTGCTAAAGGAAGTACCTATACTATAATACGTAGTCGGGCCATAAGTTCTGTCACATAGGTAAAATTTCGAATTTAGAATGCAAGCCGAGGAAAAATATTATGGGCATTCGAAATTTGAATATTTAAAGAAAATAAAAACAAAGGGTTTCTGGAAATTTGTTCATTTTCTAAAATGGAGTGGATGCGCAAAGAAGACAGAGTCGCAGTAATTACATTGAATCGTTGCGGTCACGCGCCAACTGAGATATTCAAACTGTTGAAAATTTTGAAAATTTCACTGAGATTTATGTATAGTACTATCAAACGATTCAGGGAAGATTCAAGATTAGAAGATAAAGGAGCGGACCACCTCATACTGTTCGGACTCCAGCTGTCATCAAAGCAGTGAAGGCGCGAATCCAACGAAATCCTGTCCGCAAGCAAAAAAATGTTGGCTCTGCAGATGGGACTAAGCAGAACTACTGTTAAAAGGGCGTTAAATGAAGACCTAGGACTGCGTGCTTTTAGACAAAAACAGCACATCTTCTTAACGCACGGCTGAAGAAAATCAGACTCTGAAGAAGCCGGCTTTTGTTAAGGCGGTACGCGGGAAAAAAATACCGCGAAATGCTTTTTTCAGACGAAAAAATTTAATGTTGAGAGTTTCAACAAACAAAATGATAAAGTGTATGCACACTCTAGTGAAGAAGCGAGCAGACGTGTGCCACGTGTTCAGCGTGGTCATCAGCCTTCGGTATTCGGTTTGGCTTGGGGTTCCTATTTGGGTCCAACGGAGGTACTTTTTTGTGAAAAAGGAATGAAAACCAGTGCCCTTGTATATCAAAACACAGTCCTAACAAACATTGTGGAACCTCTTTCACAAACAATGTTCGAAAACAAGCACTGGGTAATCCAGCAGGATTCTGCGCCGGCTCATAAGGCGAAAAGTACCCAAAACTGGCTCACGACCCGTGGAATCGACTTTATCAGGCATGAGGATTGGCCCTCATCCAGTCCAGACTTGAATCCCTTGGATTACAAAATATGACAGCACTTAGAGGAGAAGGTCTGCACGAAACCCCATCGCAACTTGGAGACACTTAAAGCATCCCTGATCAAAGCAGTCGCTGATATTGACATGAACGTCGTGCGTGCTTCGATTGAAGACTGGCCTTGCAGATTGAAGGCTTGTATCGAAGCAAGAGGAGGACATTTCGAATAATTTTAATGTGCTGTAAACCTGTATTTTATACCCTTTCATTTGATGTATAAATGGTTGTAGAGCGTAACTCATTGTGTCAGTTATTTAACTTTCCATGTGACAAAACTTAAGACCAGACTACGTATAATATTATTGCTGAATGTATAAAATAAATTAACCAAGCGGATGCCAAGGATGTTTCCACGGCCCGATATAATTATTGTGATGAGAGCAATATAAAAAGTTTTTATTTCAATAACTAGTTTTAACTCAAATACTCAGTTTCTTATTCTAACAGTGTCAATTATAATAATTATAGTACCTATTAATAAACATTCCAATGATGATGAACAAATATTACAACACAAGTGAAAAGTAACAAAATCCAGCGAAAGAATAAAATTACGTATCGGCCTTCTTTTGCAATTAAGTGTGTTAGAAATTACAAATAATTGATAGCAGTTAATTTGCTTTAGAACTAGTCACACCACTGCCGCTTTACGAATGAGCACTGTAGAGGAATTCAAATGAATTCAACAGCCAGTTTTAAAACTAAAATTGTTTTAATCTTGAAACATTATTGGCAAGGTTTTATTTGAGAATATGCTAAACAGTATTACGGAAATTAAGTAGCTAACAAATTCTTGATGCTAGCCAATCCGGAGCCAACACGGCACGCGAAATATCGATACTTGGGCAAAAACCCAGTAATTACGGGAAATAGAGAGATTGGTTATCAACATTATATTTAGGCTCATATTATGATTATTTTTATAATAATCAGCGTCATTGACATTACTAATACTTTTCCGTCTGTCTCGCACATGTAACAATTTTATTATAGTCAGGATCCGATAACCGCGCGATTGCCGGCTTCCGACCATGAGTCCATGACTCATGCATACTACCTCGCTTGCTTACAGCCAGCCAGCTCTTGTGGGAATATCCAACCGTTTTGTTAACAATGATTTGTAAATTACATCATAGTTTATGACTGTTTAAATCAGACTTTAACGGATTATCTTGTAGCAATCCAGATGTGCGGACCGATAAAACAGAACATTTCAGAAAATTTTTAGTTCCTAAAGTTTGGCTCTGCTTCTTATTCAAAGTATGAGAATGTATTCTTTGTATCAGTTATAAACAATATACAATTTTTGATCTACAAATCTCTTCAGGCTACACTTCAGCGGGAATTCTATCACGCTTCAACAAGACCTAATCCGGAATAGAGACGCATTGTAGAGTTCAATAAATTGTACTTTTTACGCGAGCCAAGCATTTATTGTAGCTGTTCGGTTGAATGGAAAGCCGTTTGCTCACGTTCCACTGCTGACTCACACCTCTATTGATTATAGAATATTAGATGTAGGTGTAGAGAAACAATCGCTCGCAATAAGCATTAAAGGTCGATAGCAATATTGATGGTATGTTCCGCTTGTACTTTATTCCTAGTTTTATGTATTTCAGTTGTACAAAATCCTTTACAGCTTATTTCTTTCGCTACGTAATGTTTTCTAATATCTATTTTAGCATAGTTTCTCCAAATGCTACACCAATCGTGTCAGACAGTGACACTTTAAAGTCTTTAAACCAATATTTCATTACATACAATTGTCCAAGATTTCTATTGCCATGACAAGTATTTGCTGCAATTACGGTTTTAGTCAGGTTTTCTTTCTGCCAACAGTGAAAAACCGCTAATGTTAGTTAAACGACTATTCCCTGTCACTCATGTTAAGATGACCGTATGACAGAGAGGGATAGCCACATATACATCTGTTTACATTGCTGACCGTGTGCATAAGAGAAATTAGCAACACGCAGCCGTTCAAGCGAAAGGTTTGTATGCGATTGAGGTAAGTAAGGCCGAGTGTCCAATGAGTCGTATCGTCAACTGCGGCTGAATTCAATGAGAGCGAATTTTTGAATAAAGAAATAATCATAAACATGGGAATGTTGTAAAATTTAATACCTTTAAAACCTCACTTGCGTGTCTGAAATCCTAATTTCCTCCACACACGAGCTGTCATACAAAGCCTTCATGGTGCCAAGCTTTTATGGCGTCGGGGCATGCTATAACAATGCGAATAGCAATGCAGATAGCCAGATATTGCGCCGCCCTTGTGACGAAGGACAAGACTTCGGAACATAAATCACAGAAGGAGGTCGAGAATGTTGCCTACATACCTGGTGGCAGAGACTGGTTCTTGCGCTGCATAATGAGAGGGCTAAAGATTAACTATAGTAGAAGCTGAATGTAATGTTCGAGAAACTTGTAGCCTAAAGAAGGCAACTCGAGAAGACTGGATACGGAATCGTGCAACTTTGGATTGTAAGTTTCGTTTTTTTATATATAAATATATATTCTTTTGCAACCATGATTATAACATAACGACAGACATTATTATACAGATATTAGATTATAACTTCAGTGGGCAGCGTGTTCCTAAACATATTTATCAACACGCCAACTGTCGGTGCAACAATTCGGTTTATCAAAGATTGTCTCTCAATGAGGTTGTTTACGTTTACATACAGGCACGGGCTGCCGGATAACGACCGGAGATAGGACGGCCGAAGATTCAGCTGTGGGATGACCATGATTCCGGCCATTGAACGTAGATAAATAGCCGACGGTCAACAAGAGTTAAAGTGTGTGTATTGAAGGTATTTGAAATTATAGCGCGCTAATACGAACATGTTGGCGTTGAAATCGTTTTTGGATGTTGAATGTTAATATAGTCAGAGTGCGTAAAGAGTGGCTTTCCGAATCGGAGAAATAATTAAGTTTTTTAGAAGTAATTCAATGTATTATGAAGACGTTATCTATAAGGAAATGATTCAACTCTTAAAGACTGATAGCATATCATAACAATCCTCTTTTATAAGAAGAGTATTATTATTCCTATAAATTACTTATTAGAATTTAATTTAATGAACACACACTAATTTATTTAAAGTTGGGGAAATAATAACCGGATAGACAATCCTTACTAGTTTGTGTAATCTTATCTGAAACCATGTAAAGCTATTAAATAGCACAGTGATAAAGGGCGCTCCTAATTCCGGCTAGAACAAAACTAGAAACCTGTTGATATAGAAAAAAATAAACACAAATCAACTTTTTAACAGAGGTGACTCCACATTCCACAATGAGAATAGATATTGATATACAATACGACCATGATGTATTAACGAACGAGGATAACCTTGCAGTTTTGAGAGCTGCAGACAGCAAAAATGGAGCTCTTTGTACGAGGATCGATTGAACGGTCGATCGAAATGTAGCAAATTGCCTAATGAATATTCCATCGATGTCATTGCTAAACGCTTATTGAACAGAAAGAAAGTAATATGACCTCTTTGAATATTCATGATTTATAGAGTTGTGCACTTAAAATCAACCAGACGACCTTACTGATAAAATAAGTAGGCTCTGTAATGAATTAATGATATATTCGGTAATGTTGAGCACACGGTGACATTGCAATATGGGGTCAGTGTCACGCTGAGGATAAAGAGTAAAGGAAAACAATTTCACAGAATAGTTTGTTTGTAGCACAGCAAGACGGAAACGTGTTTCGAATGAATGAGAATTGAACGTCGCCAAGGCAGGCGAAAGGAAATGGTCGTTTGTGCACATCGACCAAGACTATTTGGAGAACATAATTTGAAATTCGATGCAATTAAAACGATGATCGCGGCATCAGAATTCATCAAAGAGATAGTTATCAAGAAAGAGAAAGACCAGTTTATCGAGCGAGTATCTCACAAATAACAAATAAGAAACCAAACGATCTTGAACTTGTTAGGCGCACTGGTTGTTCTAAATATAATCGTTACATAGCATTTGGTTCGCGGCGGGCAATAGCCGCCCCCTCACGATTTGCAGTAAACACACGCAATTTATTTGTTAATGTAGTATCTAGCCACATTAGTGATGGTTCTGCAACGCAAACAAACGCAGATTCATCTGTAATGTATGTAAACGGAGCGGCAGATTCAAACGATGCTACAGCTAGATTAATTTCACCGCTTATGCAATTTATATTGTTGATATTTGCAAATTAATATTAACCAACTGTTTGTGATTCTAGTCTAATTCGGACTGCTATCGCTAACACGACATCGCGAATCTTGTTTCTATTATGAACTGCATTCATTATGACCTCGTTATGTAATCAGACTGCATTTTTAATCGTTGACTAATAGATGAATGCCAAAGGACGGACCTTTGACTAACTTCGATATCTAGCACGTTTTTCTTTTCTCTACATTCTAAGATTCGTTGGACATTTTACTTTTAACATTGTGAACTTTAATATCAATCTTTTGTAAAGGATCATTACAGAATCAGAAAGAACCAGCTACTAACCTTTTTGTAGAGTTTGATCCAGGTGAGGTCGCCTTTAGAGTCGGTGTACTGGAGGCCGAAGAACCAGACCTCTCGCAGGCCGATGGTCTTGACGACCTGGTCAAACAACTGTTTGCCAGTCGTCGTCTGCTGGATCGCGAACTCCAGCTCCGCGTCCATCGTCGTCACACGGACGTTCATCTGGAAATAATAATACAGTTAATATATGCTTAAAATGTGGCCTAAACGCAAGCTGTCAAATTGATATTTGAATATATCCTGATCCTAGCGGATTTAAGGGAAGGAAAAGGTTTACTGGTTACGCATACGAAGAACTTTGATAAATACACTTTCGTAGACCATACATCAGTTAATGCAAGTGATGAAATGATTTAGAAGACACGTTAATGTCCATCTCATGTCCTAAAAAAGATCTTGAGTGATTTGCATTTAATAATTACTATTGAAGGTGCATCATTATTAATTTACGCGTGAATCGCACATATTTGGCATATTTATGCAACACTAGCGCGAATACGCAGCGCTTCGGAGAAATCTTAATCTGATGGGAGATCTCTCCAAACATTAATTTAAACTGCTAAATTACTAATATTATTTACTTCATTACTTGTTTTTGTTGTTGTCATATTATATATATGGATACGTGCGTCCTTGTTCCGACGTAAAAGACCTTAAGTGTCAGATCGAATATGGCAAAGAATACAGTGGAACGGACGCAAACGACATTGTATACCACAGACGTGTGCCAACCGACTTAGTTGTATATAGCTAATAGTGCGTATAATGGAACAAATAACCTTTAGGTAACTTGATATATTGGACAGAGGTTATTGATAAAATATGTAGCTAATAAGGCCTATATGGAATCGATTTAAGTGCTGACGAGAGTAACGATAGCCACATTTGAATTAATATCGGTGGAAGGTAGTACCTATAGGGACCAAAAAAAATCGCTTAAGTAATAATGAACTTGAAAGTCAAACACTTTGGACAAAATATCAGCTTTGTGATCATAATGTTATTAAAGTGTTTTCTGACACAAGTTGATTGACTCATTAATAGCTACGTCATACATTATTTTTTTGTGGTTTGCCTTCAACAATTTTATAAAGTTTAACTGAGTTACATTAAAGCGTATACCTATTCATCTGGAAATACGCATACAGTTCCGTCATAATATACATTACCAGTAATATAAGCTCAGATGCGTTTATCAAATACATAGCCAGATGCACTTATGACAAAAACTAATCACTATCAATTATTGCAAACAAAGAACTAGGAATATTAACGATATTCAACTAAAAAGCGATACCAATAAAGATAAAAAGCAAAGAAATAAGAAGATAAATATCAAACCACACCGCAATAAAGTTTCATTCATAGAAACTGAAATAAACCAAAATAAAGGGACTCATAACAGAAATAGAAGAAACGTAAACGATGCTATCTAATATTGTAAAGTTGGTGGCGTGCCAAGCGGATGCGATCTTCCGGGGCGATTATATCATGGTATTACACTGTCGTACTCTATCAACGTCCTTTTACGATCTCTAAGTGTAGTTCGATACTTTATTTTTATGGGGACTATGAACACAAGATGTTGTGTTGCTTGACTTGCTTGATACTATTATGGTGCTTTACTAAACATGAAGACTTTTCTTGTCCTGCGCCGGTGGTGTAAGAATATTTGTCTCCAATCGTCGGGTTGAATTAGGAACTCTTATCTCTTATCTTATGTCATGTCATCATGTGCTATAATTTAATTTAACATCTTGTGTACATACCTACCATATTTCAGGCAAATAAATGATTATGATTATGATAAAAGATAAGGATGATTAGTGACTTTTAGACATTAGCTTTGATCGAAACTGGCCAAAAACTTGGGTTTTTAGGGTTCGGTATCTAACAAGAAAAAACGGAACGCTTATAGGATCACTCGTGTGTCTGTCTGAATCTGATGGACCTATTAAGTGTTGAAATTTTGTACACGTATGAATTTCTGTGACCCAAACACGGACGTGTAATGTAAATAAATGAGATTTGAATATGGGGGTCAATTTAGTTGCCCCTAAATTGACCCCCATATTCAAGAATTAATAAGAAAAAAAAAGATATTTATAAGAAAAAAAAAAAAAGTTGTGCAAACTGTATCGTGTGACATATCAAATGAAAGGGCTTTCTGTGAGGGTCTTAAATGTATTTTTCTTATAATTTTAAAATAAATGGTTTTAAAGTTATTTAAGAAAATAGACGAAAATTGACTATCCCTCCCCCCTTATCTGCGAAACTACTGAGCCTAAAATTTTGAAAATAAAATACAGAAAACAGTTATATACCTACAGATTACAGGGAAACTTATAAGAAGTGTCTTAAAATAACATGGTAAATATCTTAAAATTGTGCGTACAAACTTACATTTGTAGTTTGAAGTATGGGAGAACATATTTTTCCACTACAATGTTAATTTTGTTCTTGGGATAAATTCTTTCCAACTACAGAACCCTTCACTGTTCGTGGTCCGACACGCACTTGGCTGGTTTTTTTAATACCTCGGTCCACGAAACAAGTTGTGCTTTTATAAAGATTTCACGAAACAGTTCTAAATAAACATCCATAAACCATATTCAAATGAAAATTCTTGCAAACGATAGCAATCCACATTCCACGACGCAAATGAAATTGCTTAACAAATAGTTTCTTATTTTGCAATTTCTCAGAACACGCTACAATATTTTTTCATTATGCCCAAGGTCTTCGTTTCCTAGAAATTCTGCATTTATCCACTTCTGAGACAGCTGGGAAGGGGGTCAGGCAGAACAATGGATGAGGTTGACGTGGCCGTGAAGTATCGGGAACTAACGACAATCCTTGCTCTAGAATATTTGTAATCCTAACGCTCCTAAAAAAGTAAAGATTTCTGATGACGGATTAGCCAGAGAGATATATGTCAGTTTATGGGAGAGACATGAAGAAAATACATGTAGACTGTCATGACGTGTGGTTGTCAGGCCAATGTGTGTTGAAGACAATATTGTTTTATAAAAAAAAAAAAAAATGTAAATCAAATCAAAGTCAACGTGCCTTTGAGCAGTTCGCCAGACGCACGAAAAAATACATATTTTATAATTGAAAGTAAGCGAGAAGATATAGTTATAAATAAACTCGGTACAAAAATAGACTACAGAACAAGAGCTGCATTCGAGGTAGCCGATGACTACACCGGATCCTAGTAATGAAAACATGATTACACTAACAATGCCAGCTGAGGACGGAGATATTATCTAGTGCAATCACTGTTCATTCATACTAGAGCTCTAAGTACAATAGTAATGAGAAAAATAAGATTTTAGTAATATCGATCATTTGTATGCTTCACTTGACAATTTCATAAATAGAGAAATATAATTTCGTATTTGATGCTGAAGTTGAGACCGCCGATGATGAGTACACTGACATACACTGTCCGCCAAAAAAAAACGAGCCACCTTATCATTTGCGTTTACTTAAAACTGGTGTTTGTTTTATATAACTATGGCACTTAAAAGTGTCGGGGGTGCTGACAAGTGCTTAAGTGGGCTTTTTTTTATTTTTTCGTTAAACTAACTTATTCATGTTTTATGCAGTTTGGGTTGACATTTTAGTTGGCCTTCAAACTTTATGCCAACACGTCTCTTTTTCGGAATATTGACCGACGAAAAAAAGTCTATCTGTCCGTCTGAAACAACCAATTTTCTCCAAAACTAATGGACCGATTAAGTTGAAATTTGGCACACGTTATGTATTTCTGTGACCCAAACACAGACGTGTAACGCAAATAAATGAATTTTGAATATAGGGGTCAATTTTGGGGGCAAATAAGAAAATAAAATAAAAAATTGCAAACTGTACCGTGTGACATATCAAATGAAAGGGCTTACTATGAGGGTCTCAAATATATATTTTTTACAATTTTAAAATAAATCTTTTTAAAGTTATTTAAGAGAATGACAAAAATTTACCATTCCCCCTATTTATCTCCGTAAGTACTAAGCCTAAAATTTTGAAAAAAAAAAAAATACAGAAAATAGTTCAATACCTATAGATTACAGTCTAGGGTCTTAAAACAACATGGTAAATCTCTCAATATTGTGCATACAAACATACAATTGCAGTTGGAATGTATGGGAGAACATGTTTTTAACCGACTTCCAAAAGGAGGAGGTTCTCAATTCACCTGTATTTATTTTTTTTTTTTTTTGTATGTTTGTTACGCGATTACTCAAAGACGGATGGACGAAAAAGAAACTGGCAAGGATCTCATCGAGGTTCTTAGACTGGCCCTTACAGTCGCCTGATGCCGAGTTTTTAATCCTAGGTCAATTCATAGATTAACATCAAACTTATGTGAGATGTTACTGTATGAATTGACGTCAAACAACAGTAAAAACGCCAAGGGCGTCGATAAGCCAACGAGTCAATTGATAACGTCAATTCATAGAATATCATCTCACTTATTTGAGATTTCATTGTATGAATTGACGTCAAACAACAGTAAAAACGCCGAGGGCATCGGATAAGCCAACGAGTCAAACAACATCTCACTATGTGAGATGTTATTGTATGAATTGACGTCAAACAACAGTAAAAAGGCCGAGGGCACCGATAAGCCAACGAGTCAATTGATAACGTCAATTCATAGAATAACTTCTCCCTTATGTGAGTACTTAACCTTAAGGATCCATACGTCTTGAAATGTAAATGTTTTGTAAATATTTTTGATTTTGCCAATTTTTTTGCGAAGATTTAGTGGGCTGGATATCCATACCAATATTATAAATTCGAAAGTAACTCTGTCTGTCTGTTACGTTTTCACGCCTAAACCACTGAACGGATTTCGATACCTAAAATTTGGCAAGGCGATAGATGGCGTCCGGGGGAAGGACATAGGTTACTTTATGTCTCAAAAATAATCATACAGGGGGTGATTCGGGAAACCCAGCATTTCTTAAGTTAGGGATATGATAAATAAATAAATTTCTTTATTGTCGCCATTAATACATTCGTCTTATTTTAGAGTAGTCTAATATATGCATCGTATTAATGTATTGCATTTGATTCTCAAACTAAGCTAGAGCTTGTATTTTGGGAAACAGGATAATTCAAAATGCTTTTGGTAGGAAATAAAGAATTTTAAAGGTTCAGCGTTTTTGAAAAATCATCCCCTAAACCTGCATAGGTTTGCAACAGGGGCGGTACCGCCCCCTAGTGGGCGCTGGAGCTTTTCATGCAGGCAGTAGCGGGTCCAAAGGCAAATGGGGGGCGTAAATTTGTGATTATAAATAGATAATAGACAGACATATAAAATTGGTATTGGTAACTGTTATGTAAAGGGGACGTTGGATTTTTTTTCCTGTAAAGGGGGCGGTTTTCCATAAAAGGTTGGGAACATATGTGGTTTAAAATAGGGTTGATTTTAAAATTCAGAAATAATATAAAAATATTTGTGTACTTTACCTCTTTTTAAGAAATTTAAGTGATTGGAAATGTAATCATTGAAGTCATAGTTTGTATCTTGAGGTAATATTTAGTCTTTATTTTATTAAAATATATCCACTCGGTCAAAAGTTATTTGTTATTAGAGCGCGAGCGTGACCGGCATAATTTTAACGAACGCGATAAACTCAAAAACTACATAACTGATTTTCATACGGTTGTCACCAATGCACGAAGTGATTAATGAAAAAAGGTTTAGGTGTAGTATAATTTATAAACCTAAACCTTCCTCATGAATCAAACCTTAATGAATTTCATTAAGGTTTTGTGTAAATTGGTTGTAATGATTGTTGAAGATGTCAGAAAAAATCATGCCGACTGGGGGGAGCGGCGCGTAAACCAGTTGATGTATATGAAAACAATGTGTGTTTACTTGGATTAACTAATAGGGTAGGTACTTTTAATCCCGATAGTAGGTACGTTCCCATGAGATATTTACGGACATCCACGCGGGCGAATCCGCGTGCAAAACCTAGTAAGTACTATAATAATATTTTGCACACGTATGGAAATCACTCTCCTGCGGAATACAGGAATAACAACGCCGCGGGCAGAAAATCGCGTCATTCCCACATCGCCATGTATCGAAGACACTGGTAAACTAAAACTGTCCGCTCTGCTTAGACGGTTTAGTATTTTCAATATATTTTTTTTTATATAAGTAAATAAAAAAGCCGGGAAATTATCGAGGTTCTTAGACAGTCTCTCATAGTCTCCTGATACTAACCTAGGATTAAAAGGTCAGCATCAGGCGACTGTAAGGGCCAGTCTAAGTACCTCGATGATTTCCCGTGCAGTTTCTTTTTCGTGTTAAGTGTCTCAGAAAAGAAAAAGAGAAAATTTCCATTACCGGGATTGCGGGATCCCTGGTACCTGGTCTTAAAGAGTTGCATTACTGATTTTAATAATTATAATTCTATAAATAAGGTATTGGTAAGGCCGCGAATCATATTTTGATCAACATACAACCTAATACTGACTTGCAAATTGCAAAAAACGTAAGAAAATTTGAACTTCGCGGGCTACCCTGACGCTTTCGCCTTAACATTTTCATATGGACCCTAGAAGTAGTAAGTAATCGATTAGGAATTAATTATTTAACTATTTATCATGTAGTTAGAAATCATGATTTTTAACCTAGATAGTAAGATATCTTGAATTGATAATTTCATGCAATCTTTAATCGATTTTTAAGTACATGATAACATAAATAAATACTTTGAATGAAGGTCAAAGTTCAAAGAGCTGCAGATAGGAATATAATCAGAAAGCGCAGCTTGGAGTCGTGCCAGCGCAGAACATAAACAGCAAATAAAAAGCAGCCAACCAGGATATTTCATGTTAACGTTCATGAGTGGGAAATCTTATTACCACTGATTTAATATTAACTTTCGTTAGTTTACTGCTTCTTAGTCTTTTTACGTCAAAGTACAGTTGTTGTTGATGTTGTTGTGTTTGTTTGTTGTGTTCTTCACGATCCTCCAGAAAATGTATCGAATAATTTATCATAACTATCGATACTGATACTTCTATATAAAAGCATCCTTAATTCTAGGCTATTATTCAACCTCGGTTATTCTCGTGTTCCCCTATAATTCATAGCTTATCAAGTAGCCCGCATGGTTGATTATTTAAAATTGTAACACAACATCTCCTAACCTCCAGTAATAAGGTTAAGGAAAGGACAACGACAATGATAGCGTTCATAAAAATACCTCGAATGTTCTCAATGTCGTTAATTTAAAGTGAACTAGTTTCTACTGTGAAATGTATGTAAATGTGATCGGTATAAAGTCGCGACTTTGCTCTACAAATGATGCATATTTTACACGCTTGGAGAAGATTTCTAGACAATTCGTCATCATTATGTCAACACTTGTTTTAATCTGTTCTTGTGTGTTCAGCAAATCCTGGCTAAAGCAAAAAATAAATGAGCTGTGTGCAGTGAAGTAGAAATAAACTGAAACATACCCCGACTAGCTTCAACATCAAAATGTAGTGGCTAAAATAAACTGAAACATACCCCGACTAGCTTCAACATCAAAATGTAGTGGCTAAAATAAACTGAAACATACCCCGACTAGCTTCAACATCAAAATGTAGTGGCTAAAATAAACTGAAACATACCCCGACTAGCTTCAACATCAAAATGTAGTGGCTAAAATAAACTGAAACATACCCCGACTAGCTTCAACATCAAAATGTAGTGGCTAAAATAAACTGAAACATACCCCGACTAGCTTCAACATCAAAATGTAGTGGCTAAAATAAACTGAAACATACCCCGACTAGCTTCAACATCAAAATGTAGTGGCTAAAATAAACTGAAACGTACCCCGACTAGCTTCAACATCAAATGTAGTGGCCAAAATAAGATGTTATTCGAAGTTCGGTGCCGTAAAACTGATCAAAAGTGCTACTTTTGTAGTATGATGTAACTCAAAAGGTTTAAGTAAAGAAAAAAAGTCAGAAGGTCATCTGTCACTTTGAAATATTTCCTCTACCGACCAAGTTTGTAAACCTGTTTTATTCATAATTTTAAATATAATGGGGACACGAGCACGCGAGTAAAGTTATATGTTCATACAATGCGTAACTAAAAGCTAATGAACGTACGACACGGCCATCAATGTCATACGCTGATGTGGTCTACAGTTTATACCATATCGACGAAACTGCCACATAGCAACGGAAGCAGGCGAGACAAGTCCCAATAGATAGACGAATTTAATTGCTTCCGATCGGTGTAAAACCTGTCAGTCGATTGTGTGGGGATAGAGTCCCTAAATATCAGCACTCTAATTGCGTAACACATTTTCAATCACATACTGAATGATTTGGAAGGATATTGCTAATCCATTACTTTATATGTTCTAAAAATCAAATTTGTCTGCTCAACAATGTAAATGACGCATAATTAACAACAATCAAAATGAAAGCCATTGCTGTTGCTACTGTAAGTGTTAACTTTGATATGATAGGGCAGCTAAGCAACAACTTAATCTAACCAAAATTATGACACAATTTGTAAGTGACGGACCCCAGGCTTCCTGTTTTGGAAAGTAAAAATTATAGGCATTCCGAGTCCAAGGACGGCCGATGCGGCATGATAATGAAGTAGCTAAAAATGCAGCTGAGTCATCCGGGCGAGATTGAGAAACTAACGCGAGATAAGAAGGCGGCGTTGCCACTAGAACGTTATCGCCTGTGTAAACGACGGATGTTTGTATAAGCTACGACCAATTTGCTCGCTTTGCTTTGCACGCGAAACTTGCCTTCAAGAAAGTGAGCATGTAATTTCTCAGATCTATTATTGTTATGAAGAAACATGTGTTGGAGAGTGAGTTTTTTGTTTTGTTTAGAACAGATGCTCATGATAAGAAAGATATTAACACCGATGCGAGAACTTAAGCTGAAGACGTTTCGCTGGCAGATGACTTTGAGCATCTTGATAAAGAAACCCGTTTCAAACTCTTGCGTGTTGGCTATTAATTAGTAAAGAGCCTAGGTACAGGCGCTATAAGATGCGCCATTAGTTTCCTTAATGTACGACCATTGCTTGATTAGACAATCTTGAATAATGGTAGACAAACCACCAATAAGCAGTGAATATAAATTCGTATTATAATCAGAATCGCGGCCACTGCTAGTGTGTCATGCGGCTTGCGACATGAAAACGTCCGCTTGTTCGTAGGAAACTATAGTCGTCATTTGTTGGAATAATATAAGGATATACATAAGTGACTTTAAAATAATATTTTTCATGGATGCACATGTTTATATTTGGATTATGAATCATGTTTTATTGGTAATATGAGGCCTATAACTTGTGAGGTCAGTGTAACATTGAATACGGGTAAAGATTTGAATGCAAATCCTTTTATAAATTGTTATTTATGTCAATAAAATGAATATAGTTTTATGTATTGTGAGCGTCCGTGTATTACATGTTTCCATTTTCCTTTCGTGACACTAATACGAGTTGTTGAGTGAATCGATACTTTAAAGGCCATGTTGGGCAGTAATCAAGTACCTATTAACTGTAAATCCAGTCGCATGTCAAGGAAATTCTATCCATCCATATTCCGATCATTTCTTGATATACTATGAATAAAACTTGGCTTAAACTCTTGTAATTTCTTTAGGATTTATGTAGATGTTATGATAGTTAAAATTAATCGATAAATTAGCTTATCGTCCGTATACACTACAGTTATCCATTTGAATTCCTATAACTTCGCGGAATGATAATCATTTAGGATTATCTTTTACGATCAAAAAGTTAAATGGAACTATCATAAACAACGGCAAAGAAAACTCTACCTCATAATCTAGTTGTGTCTAGTTTTTTCGCATTTTCGTCCAGATACCTATCGATCGATACAATGAGTAATATGACAAATAACTGTTTCTTTACTCTGTTGCCGACGTTTGGTGGTCACGACCACATCTCTACAAACTACAAAGACATGACATCATCTAAATACACAAGTAATGTAATATAGTGCTATGATAAAAATGTGAAACGCGTATGGCAACCGTATGTGCTGCGGATTCTATAAATACAAATACAAGCGAAGGACTGAATAATGCTTTGAAGCCGTTTATTATATTTATACCAAAGTTGGAAGCTTCAAAGGTCGCGTTGTCTGTCTCGACAATTTTACTTCTTTTTTTCTTTTTTCTTTTTGACAATACGCAGTCTGATTCGAGATTAAATTGATTTGCGTTATTATTGCACCTAAAGTCTGCAATTAAAGTTTGGATATCTGTATCCAAAGCTTTGCTTATTCATGTTATTGTAGTATACCCTTGTCATCGGAGGCTAGCTCTCTGACCTCATTAACATGATCATATTCTTTAATTTTATGATATGGTAGGCGTATTCCCAGACGAGGACCACACGCCTAGATCTCAACATTATTTAAATTAAGACATTGTGTAACATCTGTTTTCAACATCGAAACAACATGTCGGCATCAACATCTTGCTCCAAACAGAAGCGAATTTTGTTTTCATCTCACTACTACCGTGAAAACCTTATTATACATTTATTTTAAATATACCTGCCAAACATGTTAATAACAATAACAATTTTACAAAGAGCCAGTCTATTGTTTCACAGAAAAATATTCAAGAATCAAAAATATGGTAGAATGATGTCCTTGCTGTATCTTAGCTAAGTAGGAAGTAACATGAGGTGACCAAGGTGAACTGATGATAATTATGAAGACACATTAAATATACTTGTTGTAAGTACATTTGACGACATAATTATTAACTTTGAACTGGGGTCGTGAGGTCGGCGCGCGGAGGTAAAAAAGTTTAGTAAGAACTGGAATTTTGGTACGATACAAGTGTGTATCGTGTGTATCGTACCTAACTATAAATACGGGAACTAAGATAAGTGATTAATAAATTAGATTATATTGATTTGTTCAATGATATCACAAAATTTGAAGGTGACTTTCCGAAAAAAACCTGCAAATTTTTAAAATTATACTTCTATAAGCTACGATTCAATGTCAAATATTTTAAACCAATGCATATAAACTGTTCGGTCCACATAAAACGTCGGCATAAAAGTACCTTCAAAAGCTAACAGATGATATAACACATGAAACTATTATGAGAACTACTGAACGATTACCAGCATTATGAAAAGGTAACAGAGAACAAAGTTGGATGTCAAGTAGTGTGGAGAAAAAATCCTGCCGTTCTAAGGCAGGAAGGTGGCAAAGGGGATAGAGCGAGGGTGGCGTAACAGGTGCACAGACAGATGGATGTAACACGTGGCTAAAATGTATACGATAAATGCTGATGTAGCACCTTGCGGAAGATCCTGTATCCAATTGTATTAAAATACTGAAGTCATTAGTATGGCGGATCTGTAGAATTGCTTTTCTGACGTCAAGCGCACCGTTTATCAAACAAATAAGATTTATTTGGTATTGTGTGTGGGATTCTTTAGGAACCAAAGTCCAAATTAAACCTACAATATGCGTCAAGTGAAAACTTAACAAAAACTTCACGATTTTGCTACCTGACTCAACTAAAATGCTCACCAATCTCACGAAGTTTCGTCAAATGCGAGACTCGAAAAATCCGAGGTGATAGGAAAAGAAATTCCGCTGTGCTTTAGAAATCGCAATAGTGTGTGAGTAAGTGAAACGAAGTGAAACGGCACTACATGGTCATGGAGCATATCGACCGTCAAATTAAATTCAAGTACAGGCTGTAATGAATGAGGGGCTTATGGCTTAATGGCCTCCGTGAAGATTGATCGATGCATTAGGTCGGTTGCTTTCAATCTAGACTTGAGAGAATCACTCCTCTATAGAGACCCTATTGTGACTCAGAGAACATGTTTAGTTGTTGGATGACTATGAACACGTTAAGAACAATCAGAATCCAAAAGCGGGATCTGATGAGGAATGGTTGGATTGCGATGTCAGAATAAGAAGTTGCTCCTTGTCTTACGTTGAACAGTGTCTAATTAAACATGAAGCCAAAAATAAACTTGTATAGCGAATAGCGATAGAACTTATTGTAAAGAATAAGTGAAGTCTTGAAGTCACGTGCAGCCATTGTGATAACGTGATGTTGCAGGTACTTATAAACAGGTAACAATTATTGTCTCTATGTCTACGTCGCATGTTTTGTCACTAAGTAAGGTTGTATCTGTTGTATGTTCATCAAGCAAAACATCAGCTGCTGACTTGTCTACTGAGGACCATATTGCAATATTTAAATGCAACGTTAGCTTTGGATCTGGCCTTTATTTGCTAGATTAAAACTATTTCTATGGTGCGTGTTCATTTTATCGCAATCATACAGAACTGCCTTTATGAATTGTTTCCCTTTTACACCACGATATGCAGTTTTAAATAGCACTCCGAGGCTTCATTAACATTCCATACGTTTTTTGATAAATCGAATTCGTTTTTATGGTTAATCGTAACCGAAGTTTCAGAGCGAAGTGTATCGAATACTGGCAGTGTTATTTAAAATTTCAAGGCTCCAAGCAACACGGCAGCTGAAAAATAGTTTAATAATCTGATTTTGAATATAGAAAAACTTACACACCCAACTGAACATGACAAACCTCAAACTAACGATTCCGTGCTTACGTGAATTAAAAATTGACTAGCTTAGAATCTTTCTGAGAATATTTAGCGTCTCTCCATGCTAAACTAAACAAAGTATTTAACTTTGAAGCTGTGTAGACAATCAACAAAAACTATTTTAATAAATGGTAAAACAAGAAGTGATTAAATGTTTTTTCTTAACCCAAACAATCTTACAGATGAGGAAAACCTTGAAGTCTTCATACATTAGTAGTACGTGATAGAAGTGCCGCTGATGGAGCAAGTTTTATAATCTACTGGTGTTACAACAATGCGCCTGATGCGGTAATGAGCCATTTTAATGATAAGTCAGCATCTGCATCGCGTGACGCAGATACACAGGTAACGTTTACGCGAGATCTACTAGTACTTCAATATGTACTTCTATGTATTTCTAACAATTTATTTACCAGTAGGTAAGCAAAACGTACAGCATTATAACGGCGATAAGATAAAATTCATTACAACTCATTGTGTTAATTTCGATAAAAGTAATCGAAAATTCACACGTTTATATTGTACTACATTCGTATTGGTGATGAACACATTGAAATTCTTTGTAAGTTTACCTAGTCATAAACGAGCTAGATCGATTCGAGGTACTATGTTAGATTATTTCATCACGAACTTAGAAGTTGATTCAAGACAAAAGATCCCAACGAAAGCGAGAGCACCAGACCCTTGGCGAAACAGGAAAGTGATTCTATCTCGCTCCGATACGCAGGAGCGACAGGGATAGGGAACAAAAAGACGGTTACGACCGTTTGCATGATGCAAAATAAATAATCGACTCCATCTTGGAGTTTGCGGGTTTACGTTGCGATGACATCACCGTAACTTATGATTTCAGTCAACATGATTCTCGGTTAATGTAATTTATTCGTTTGAAGAAACGTTCGGCCAAGGTGGCGCCGGCACCTGTTGCTATGCTGACTTCACACTTTTTGTGATCGTGATAAGCAGTGACGCATCCGGCCCACTTGCTTGAGGTACTACTTAATTATGCAATACACGATACCCTCAAACTTTGGTAGGAGGGCTTTGGACGATGCAATGAAAAACCAGTTTTAGAGGAGGACTAGGAGTCGAAGGATTGTTGTATTGCATTAAGCACTAGAAGATTCTCTCTGCGGTTTCTGCAAAAAGTACATCTGTCGAGATGGTAGAGTCGTCCTTTGGTTATGTAACTGACCTGTTTGCCGCCGGCAACCATGGTGGCTGATTTTAGGGTCACACGCACTGGGTAATGTCACAAACACAAGGTTGTTTATAAGATCCTGTGGTGAGGCACATGAGCCGCGTCTGTCGGACGCGGCGGTACAGTTTGAACTGAACGGTCGCGCTCGCGGTCGCCGCGGGGATGCGCGCGCGCCCCGAGCTCAAGGCCGCTGCACGCGCTCACCTCACACACCTCGCTCATACCGCCTACAGTTTCGCTACTTTTTTTTTCCTTACTTCTAAATTTGAATAGTGATCCAATCGATGATCCTACTTACGACATTACGTGTAGTGCAAGGCGTATTTATAATTGTGCTGTACTCAATTAAACGTCATGTAAGTATTTTAATATGGAAATATTTAATTCGTGTTTATAGGTACAAGTGATAAAAGGTGTATGAACACTGATTATCTTTATCTTGCTAATTTTAAACACCTGTGTTTGTATACTTTGTTATGTAAGTGCCTAAGTTCATCGGTGCGCGAAGTCGCGAAGGTTCTATTCTATTGGCTCCGCATCGTTTAAATTATTTCATATTACCTACTTACCTATTCTTGCTATGCTAAGCTTACCATTGCTAGGTGTTAATTAAGAGGATTGTGAAGCTGTAAATTTTCATACAAAAAGAGATAACGTTTTTCTCCCCGTAAACATAGTCTAATTTTCATATTTTTTTGAAATGTTGTAGGTATAATAAAAAACTAAGTCCCTACGTTTTTATTATAAAGAAACATTGCATACGATATAAGTTATTAGCATCTAAATATCTATATTTTTGACATAAAAACATCCTCGAGCATTTTTAATTTTTTTAATTAAATTAAATTGAATTACTAAAAACGAAAAACGTACAAACCTAGATTAAAGTGTACTAAATGTAATGAGACTAAAATTGTCTCATTCCGTAAAGGTTTAAGGAAGTAAAAACGTTATCGCCCGAAACAATATTTATGTAAATAATTGTATGAAATGTAGGTAATTGCCTCCAAAAATCGCGCCGCGTATCGGCACTTCACAATCCTCTTAACAGCTAATTAACACTTGCGTACATATTCATAGGGTTCAACAAACACAACAGGATTTGTGCTATGTTAAATAAATAATGAATTAACAATATTCAATCTGCCTAGCCTTTTCCCAACTAAGTTGGGGTCGGCTTCCAGTCTAACCGGATGCAGCTAAATACCAGTATTTTACATACAGCGACTGCCTATCTGACCTCCACAACCCAGTTATTGGGTAATACGATACCCCTTGGTGAGACTGGTTGTCAGACTTTCGGGCTTCTGACGACCCGTAACGACTGCCAAAGATCCACGAATGACAGCCAGGACCAACGGGATAACGTGCTTTCCGAGGCACCGAGGAGTCTCGGTATGTAAAGATGGTCACCCATCCACTGACCAACCCCGGCAAGCGTAGCTTAACCTGATGGATCGAACCGTACGGCTGTTATTACTTAGCCACGAGCTCCTCTGAATGAAATGAATTAACAATATTATTCGAACAAAATCATAACTTAGTACCTATCGATAACATATTCATTATCAATATACCTAAATAGCATCAAACAATAATTGGTTTCTAAACCACAATCGTTTATGGTAATTTAGAGTTCCATAAATTGATAAATATTCCGTTTCAATGTATACATATTTTAGTGCCTATTATGTTTGATGATATGTGTACCTATACTACCTATTAAAAAATTTAAGCTATTTTTTTTTTTTATTTTAGGCCAAAATTAAATTTCTACCAACCTACTATGTAAGTTTTTATTTTGAGCAATAAATGATGTATAGGTTACATGTCTATTTTTACCTGACTATGGCGAAGCAAAAAGGAGGGTTATGGTTTTGACCGGTATTTTTGTATGTGTCTGTTGCTCGCGGCTTTGCTTGCATGCACCCGTTAGGAATAAAATCACGCCTAAGATGTGAGCCCACAGAACAGATACTGTTCTGTGTGTGAGCCAAACATATAATTTTCTCTCCAAACCTACCCAAAGTACATTTATGTAATAATTATTTTTCTTTAAAAAATGTAAAGCGGCTCTGTAAATACTTTATCACGAAATTAAAATAATTTAAATAAAAAGTAACTTAAAAATCTAAAACCCGAATACTGAAAAATCACGCTCTAACTAAACAGTATGAAACAAGAAAATATTCTCATCTGAAATTTGAAAAAGACACAAATTCAAAATCCGGAGTCACGTCACGCTACGGCAAAAATCGAACAGACTGCGTGTGACTCCGGATTTTAAATTTGTCTGACGTTTTCAAATTTCAGATGAAAATATTTTCTTCTTTCATACTGTTTAGAGCGTGATTTATTAGTAGTTGGGTTTTAGTTTTCCGGTTCCGGGTTCCGTACCAAAATGGTAAAAAGGAACCCTTATGGTGCGACTCAGTCTGTCTGTTTGTGTAGCTAGATATCTCAAGAACTACTAATGCTACCACTTTGAATTTTGGAATAGTTTTTGATGACTTTTGCCCAACAATTTTGCAAAGAAGAAAGCAGTAATTTTTTTTGCAACAGGGCCTGAAAGGGGGTCTTAAACACACATTCTCAAACATTTTTTTTTAGGTCGCATAATTTTCGACTATTGATGAAAAATGTAAATAAAAATACCCCCCCCCCCCCCCCCCCTTATCTTGCATAGAGTTTGCATAGAGAAAAATCTGAAATTATTCTGTGTAATAATAATAAAGATTACAGGAAAAATAAAACTATGTCTGTAAATAGCACACATTTTAGCAGCACCCCGCGGTTTTCCCCGCGTAAGTCTCGAACCCGTAAGAATATCGGCATTCTATGGGTTATAAACTATCTGTTTGACAAATTTCATGAATATCCGTTCAGTAGTTTTTGCGTGAAAGAGTAACAAACATCCATCCATCATAACAAACTTTCGCATTTATAATAAATTCTATTATTTTTTTTTTAATTTTTGATAAAATGTTAATGTAGAAATAATGAGCACACTCACATTATTTGGTGGCAATTTGATGTTGCCTTTTTTATCCACACGATACATAGACATTGTTGTAATTGATGAGCCTTCTTTTCTAACAGAACCTAGCAGAAACTTATAATATGAACACTTGATTATTTTAAATTAGCACGGAATTTCGACAGACTTTTTTAACTAACTTTGGAACACTACTGTTTTTAAATAAAATAATATCCGATCGGGAATTGTTTCTGCGTTACAGGATCGTGAAAGACTGACATATTTTCCTGAACTTCTGGTAGCCAGTTACGCTAAAGGAAAAATAGAACATTTTTCCCCTATTGATTGTTCATATTGCTAATTTTAGAGCTTATATGTATAGTATTGTTATTTCGTTTCCTAGTAAGTACCGGCAATACCAAGGGAGGGGGTGGCAGATGCGTTGCTAATGTTGCTATGTCAGAGACAACGTTGGAATATCTTAGGTGACTGTAGATGATGATGATGTATTTGAACAGCAGGGAATAATTTACACGTTCAATTAATTTTCGAATATCACGGAGCCTTTAGATGTGACTTGAACAGTATTTAAACAATGCAAACATTTCATCCGCCTCTAGAGTTCATCGCCCGCTTTCAGCCAGCAAGATAGCAGGCGCTCCACTTTACATCTTCAATGATCTGGCTAACCTAACCTTATCGGTTCATATCATAACAACTGTAGGCACTTACAAAGCTTAAAAATAAACAATATCAACTGTACAGACTATGTAGTCATCAAAAGGCTAAAATCACCTGGTAGGTAAACCCATTTCGAAATTCGAAGAACTGACAAACAGCAGGACTTTTGTAAAAAATCACCTGGTAAGTACTTAAGCCCGTTTCGAAATTCAATGACCTGACAAACAGCAGAACACTTGTAAAAAATAACAGGGTAGGGAAACCCGTTTCGAAATTCGTAGACCTGACAAATAGCAGGACATTTGTAAAAAAAAAAAAACCGGTCAAGTGCGTGTCGGACCACTCACAATGAAGGGTTCCGTACTTGGGATGAATTTATCCCAAGAACAAACTTAACATTGTAGTTGAAAAACATGTTCTCCCATACATTCCAACTACAAATGTTCATAGTTTTACTAAGGATAAATGTAAGTTTGTACGCACAATATTGAGAGATTTACCATGTTATTTTAAGACCATAGACTTCTTATAGGTTTTCCTGTAATCTATAGCTATAGAATTATTTTCTGTATTTTGTTCAAAATTTTAAGATTAGTAGTTTCGGAGATAAAGGCCCCTTTATCTCCGAAAGGCGTGGCAATGGTAAATTTTTGTCTATTTTCTTAAATAACTTTAAAACAGTTTATTTTAAAATTATCAAAAAATATATTTGAGACCCTCCAGTAAGCCCTTTCATTTGACATATCACACGGTACAATTTGCAAATATTTCTTTTTAATTTTCTTATTTGCCCCCAAAATTAACCCCCATATTCAAAATTCATAAATTTACATTTACACTTAATCGGTCCATTACATTTGGAGAAAATTGGCTATGACAGACGGACAGACAGACAGACTGACACATGAGTGATCGTATAAGGGGTCCGTTTTTTCCTTTTGAGGTACCGAACCCTAAAAACACCCGGTAGGTAAACCCATTTCGAAATTCAAAAACCTGACAAACAGCAGGGCATTTGTAAAAAAAATACCTGATAGGTAAACCCGTTTCGAAATTCGATGACCTGACAAACGACAGGACATTTGTAAAAAATCACCGGGTAGGTAAACCCATTTCGAAATTTGATGACCTGACAAACGGCAGGACATTTGTAAAAAATCACCTGGTAGGTAAACCCATTTCGAAATTTGATGACCTGACAAACAGCAGGACATTTGTAAAAAAAATCACCTGATAGGTAAACCCATTTCAAAATTTGATGACCTGACAAACGGCAGGACATTTGTAAAAAAAATCACCTGATAGGTAAACCCATTTCAAAATTTGATGACCTGACAAACGGCAGGACATTTGTAAAAAATCACCTGGTAGGTAAACCCGTTTCGAAATTTGATGACCTGACAAACGGCAGGACATTTGTAAAAAAAATCACCTGATAGGTAAACCCATTTCAAAATTTGATGACCTGACAAACGGCAGGACATTTGTAAAAAAAATCACCTGGTAGGTAAACCCATTTAGAAATTTGATGACCTGACAAACGGCAGGACATTTGTAAAAAAAATCACCTGGTAGGTAAACCCATTTCGAAATTTGATGACCTGACAAACGGCAGGACATTTGTAAAAAAAAATCACCTGATAGGTAAACCCATTTCGAAATTTGATGACCTGACAAACGGCAGGACATTTGTAAAAAAAATCACCTGGTAGGTAAACCCATTTCGAAATTTGATGACCTGACAAACGGCAGGACATTTGTAAAAAAATCACCTGGTAGGTAAACTATTTCAAAACTTGATGACCTGACAAACGGCAGGACATTTGTAAAAAATCACCTGGTAGGTAAACCCATTTCGAAATTCGAAGACCTGACAAACAACAGGACATTTGTAAAAAATCACCGGGTAGGTAAACCCATTTCGAAATCTGATGACCTGACAAACGGCAGGACATTTGTAAAAAATCACCTGGTAGGTAAACCCATTTCGAAATTCGAAGACCTGACAAACAATAGGACATTTGTAAAAAAAAGTCCGGACAATTTAGATCTAAATTGAAATCTTAAAAAAAACCCTTTATTTGAAAAATCCGGACAGTACGACGGAAACGAGACCAGAAACCCGGACATGTTCGGTTTGGACAAATACGGACGATTGGAGAAATGGTGACTCCTAATAGCACCCAACTTTCAGCGGTAGTCTCACATGAAACTATCTTTGCTCATGTTGTAAACTCGTAATCGGCGGAAGTAAATCGCGGGCGGAGTTGGCTTATCTACAGCCGTTCAGTGCTTTTTGTCCGCAACATACATTACCTACACACAGAACACAACATCACGCCCTTATGCCCCGAAGGGACAGACAGAGGTGTGTAGTCTGTAATTCTGTATAGTTTATTGGGCAGGTGTGTTTATTTGGCAAAATAGGGTATTATTAACAGATCCCAACACCCAGTGCCAGTGCGGTGCTCCTGACCAGACGATGGCCCAGTTGTTGCAGTGCCTAAAGTATCTCTACACCAGCATTTTGGTGGACATAGAAAACGCTATTGATGCAGCGATTGACGTGGTCACATACTGACCCAAGTACATTCTTACCCATCGATTCGAAAAGAAGAATTACATCCACACGGCGCACTGGCGAGCCCATTGCGCGTTTGTTAGTGTTGTACCGTAAACTATCTCCGTGTTAGTTGCATGGTTCTAACTTAGCTAACAGGTAGGTACACAACATGGTGCGCGGTATGTGTCGCGGCTGCACCGGCCATCGTCCGCTAACCAGATAACGCGCGCCCTACTTCCCGCTTCCTTCCTATGACACACTTGGGCTAGGCTTCTCTTACTTACATTATATCACTTGTTATTAGATTTACGACTGACAACACCATTCGTGACACATAACTTGCATTTTGTTAGTTTGTAACAAAATGCGACAAGTTTTGTTACAGAATAGAACAAGTTTGTTACAAAAAGGAAAAAGTTTTTTGTAATCTGCCAACGGAATATTGATAAGTTATTAATATGGACGTCACACAAAACTTACACATCATGCAAAAAATTACTATCTATTCCATTCACACTACAGATACAAGACGAACACAATTTAGTAATAATAGCCATAGACCACTACATTACTCAATGAGTAACTAATTGGTTCATCCCTGCAGCAATTAGACATCCCAGATCACATTTCGTGATCTTTTACTTTATGGAGCATTTCATACACAAGTCTAACTCGCTGTTTCTGTAAGGCTTATCAAAAGACTGTCAAACTCAAGCTCATGTGGCCTACTGTGATTGGCTGCCTGGAATAACAACAGTCAATCAAAGTTAAAGTACTTCCCATTAGTTTGACAGTTTGTGAGGGCTGACGCATTTTGTCACCTCTCCCGCTCACATGTGAGCACATTTTTCAAAAAAGCATCTTTTCATTTAAGAAAAGATGCTTTTTTGAAAAATGTGTTCAATTAGCGAACTAGTAAATAATATTAATTCAGATCATAATACTTTTTGAGCCGAGTTCATTAGATAACACAATAGAAATGTGTTCTATGTTGTTGGGTTTGGTTCCCGCACTTAGTCCTTCAATTGGACCATTGGACGTGACAGAAATGTGTTTTCAATAATTACTTATTAAATTAATATTATTTACTAGTTCGCCAATTGAATACATTAAAAAAAAAAGCATCTTTCCATTTAACAATCTTAAAAATATGGTCCCGTGTGAGCGAGAGAGGTGACAAAATGTAACAGCATAACATAGAAAAATCTATAAATCTACCTAGGTTCTCACAAAGCATTGTAGGTGTTTCACACACACACACACCACAAAAACCAAAGTGAGCAAACTAGAATGCAATCATACTAACCCTTTGACCGCCAATGACGCTTTAAAGCGTTAATTACGATTTCACTCCAGACGCCGACGACTCTTTAAGGCGTCAATTTTTAGCCTTATGTTTGACATTAAAATACACAGTAATAAACACTATTTTACGTAGTTTTAGCAACAGATCACGCTTAAGCATAGACTAGGCCTTTATTCTTAATGCATAAAAATCTACAAAAATCCATATTTTAAGCAAAAAATCATATGAAAAACCAAAGACTACAATTTGAGTTTTAAAGCATTACACTGATCGCCATTGACGACTTAAATCGTCACGTAGTGACGTGGCCATTCGCACAAAAATACAAATATAGGAGGTAGATGTAAAATAAAAATCCCCACTTAACAGGTGGAGATTTTTATCTCCACCTCATTTCTTGAATGTTTCCACAAGCAACTGTTAACTTCTTAATTGAATTGGTGCGTGTGTGCATTTTTAAATATGGAAAAAAATAGAGGTAAGTTGTTTTAAATCATATTTTAGATATACCTAAGTACGTAATTGTCTAATGGATTCATAGGTACTATAGGACTATGAACATTGTTTTTACTTATGGAGCATGTATCGTCCAAGTGTAGTATTTTATCCCTTTGTACTTCTTTCTGCCTTGTGTTAGAATGGGCCATTCTTTTAAAGAGGTATCAAGGTCTTTCAGCGATTCTTTATTTTATACTGTGGGAACCAAATAGATGTAATTTTATCTATAATTCATTTCTCGCTTACTTTTTTTCAGATTTAAAAAGATCGAGGGGATGGACGGCCTCGCCAAATATTCTTGAGGCCGATACTCAAGATCTTTATGAAGCATCAGTTGCAACTAAGCAGGCGGCAACAAATAATTCTAAATGTAAAGATTGTGAAAAATACAATTCAAGCGACAACCGAAATGAGCATTTTTCTCAATTATTATGTGAAGAATTTAGGTATATACAACCTTGCATACGTACCAGTCGTTTTATTAAAATTTTTAGATGAAGCTAAACATAATCACTGTCATGAAATAGATATTATAAATACACAACAATAATAGATTTTGTGTATTTGATTGTCATGGTATAAAATAAAAACGAGTCAAATTTGTATTTTATTTACTTTTAAGAATTACTTAACAAATAACTCTGAATATATATACTTGCCATATTTAACAAGTGTTATAGTAGATAATTGAAATGTCATATTACTAGAATGTGGGTAAGTAAAAATAAACATCGATATATCTGCCGTACCACACTATTTCATGCACATTTATCCATATCGCGGACGCCAAAGACGCTTTAAGTTGTCCGCTAGTGACGTCATAAACGCTTGCCTCGTTCTTATTAATGTGGGGACATGTCGGTAGTGTGAAACAAAATCTACCTTCAAAGGAAATTATAATATTTATTTATTATTATTTTAAGGTAAATTTTATTTAAGTCTACCGACATGTCCGCTTTCCAACACAAGTTTCGTTTCGACGTACCAATTGCTAATTGGCATCCACACGATTTGTTTTACTATTTTGAAAAAGAAAATGGACAGTGAAGAACTTATGCGCATTTTGGAAGGCGTAGACGACAACGAGGTCGTGTACTTAAATTCATCTGACAGCGAAATAGAAAGTGAGATAGAGGTAAAATATTTATTTCCTATTTAATAAAAAAATGTGTAAAGGCTGAAATAATGGTAGACATAAGCACCGTGACAGTTATTACTTTTTTTGTATTTTAGTAGTATTGTAATATCTGTGGTATTGACGAAAGCATGTTTCCGTTCAAAGGAAGGTTATTAATTAAACAGTACCTTCCAAATAAAAGAAATCGTTTCGGAATAAAGCTTTTTGTTTTATGTGATGTCAGTACTAAAATTATTTTAGATTTTATAATTTACACGGTACTGAGACTGAAATAGTGCGAAATACTGATTTAGGCATAAGTGGATCTGTTGTTACTACTTTAATACAACAATACTACTTTACTAACAGAAAAATATATATGGATAACTGGTATAGCAGTCCTAAATTATTTAATTATTTGAAGTGTCACGGTATAGGTGCTTGTGGAACAGTGAGAAAAAATAGAAAAGCAATGCCAGTGTTTAAAAAATTGAAGAAAGGAGAAGGAGACGCAAAATATACTTCCAATATAATGGCTTTAAAATGGCATGATAAAAAAGATGTGCATATGTTGAGTACATTCCATGAGGATAAATTAGGGCCAAGTGAAAAAATCGACAGGTCAACCGGTCTGCCAGTAATGAAACCTGAATGTATTTTAGACTATAACAAAAATATGGGTATAGTCGACACGAACGATATGATGCTAAGTTCAATTCACTGCATGAGAAAAACAGTGAAGTGGTATAAAAAGCTTTTCTTTCACATAATCGACATGCATTTGCTCAATTCCTTCTACTATTGCAAGGTGTTAAAAAATGACAGTAAATTGCACTACCACAATTTTCAGTTATCAGTAATTAATCAGATCGTTGTCAAATACGCGGGTGACAGGTCACTTCCCATGACTACCCGTGCATTTGACAATCCGGCTCGTATATTAGGTGACAATACTGCTAAACATATGCCAGCGTATCTTCCACAGCAAAAAAAACTACGCTGCAAATTATGCGCTCATGTGTATCGTAAAAGGCGTGACTCGCGATTTTGGTGTGAAGAGTGCAAAATACCACTTTGCGTAACCTGCTTCCGCCCTTATCATGAAAATAAAAAATAATACAAGTTTTTAAGTCAGTTTTTGATATTTTTGAAGTAACCTTACAATTTAACGTCATGTACCTATAACCTGTATCAATATGGTGATTATGTATAATCCAATTATGTATGTACATTAAGGGTAAGTAATAATTCAATAAATTCATTAACAACATTGAAAGTTATTTTATTTAATTTTATTCCTACAACATAAAACATTATTATTAAATTATAATATCGATAACAGTTACGAACAACACTATTAATTTGATGAAAATGTGTTGAAACTACAATTTGGTGTCGCCGTTGACGTCTTAGGGCGTCGACTAGTTGCGTCAAATTTCTGAATTGTATATTGTATTTGGGAAGCAAAAATTGATATTGTATTGTGTCCAGTCTTAATTTTATGGCGTAATTAGCTGTCTGTTATATTCTAATACGTTTTTAATGCATAATTTTAACGTTATGTATAGTTTAATCATAAATAAACTAAATATATCACGTTTTGCAATAATTATATCGTAAGAAGGGGGCACATCACTACAGTATCATGCGAGAAATTATAGCAAAAATAGGCGTGGCGCTGGTGGTCAGGTTTTTAAGATTGAGCGTGGCGGTCAAAGGGCTAATGGAATTGGCTTCATATAACTACATTACATTTGAATAGCTACACTCCATAGTAACTTGTGTCAAATGAATGGTGGTTACCTTACAAAGTTTCTATTCCAGTGAACCTGGGACTATTGTGTATATTACTATTATATTTGGAGTGCATGCATGTATCTTGAAGTTTTTTTTTTTTTTTAACTAGCCATACCATTTCTAATAATAAATGGACAAAATACCACAATGTACTACAATTATTTTGCCACTGCCTAATAAACTAACTAGGAATAAAATAAACCAAACCACACAGGGTTGCAAAAAAAATAAACAACTACAGGTTAAAAAAAAAAACTTTAAAAGGGAAAACCATATGCAAACATTTGGACTAACCAAGGCATTATCATTCGCGCCTAAATCAAGCGCGTTGCTTATATAACCCAGTATCTGGAAAAATAAATGGATACAGAAACAGGGTTAATATTTGTTTGGTAGTACACATAGTAAAAATAAATGTATAATCTGTGAAACAAAAATAGATGAATGGTGATAAGTTAAGAAAGACACCACAAACACAAAAAAAGGTTGACTATCACATAATTTCATTACTTTGATTGGAAACCTTTATCAATTTTTTGTTTGAATAAAAATAAAAAAATTAAGTTCTGTGCCTGGCTATTTCAAAAATAATTATCTACATAAATGTATCCATGGGCCTTGAAAGGAAGAGTATAATCACTCAGTGTCAACCAGGATGTGTTGATAACAGAGTCAATGTCATAGTGAACTCATTAAAATATTGAGGCTGATTCACGAACGCCTCTGCCATCTCATTTTTTAAACCAGGCTTTATTTTATTACTTGAGTCACGAGTTCCATTTTTAAAAGTGCCATGTTAGTATCGCCTATGGTTAAAATTTATTTATTTTTTAATTCATTAAATGAGGTTTATATCAGTAGGGATAAAAAATTAGCAACACTGGCCCTTTTTTACAATAATTTACCAAATAAAAGAATTGGAATTGTATGACAGTTGTACAAAGTATGTAATTCTATGAAAGAATCTTTATATTAAAACTAATCATCAGTTATGTAGGTATGGTGAACAAAAAAATTTATCTGGCTCATGTTTAAGTTTTTTTAATTTTGACAGTATTTGTGAGACGAGAATTAGAGTGATACTCAATAATATAACAAATACAATAAAATAAGTATGATTGTATTATTAATTATAATACAACATTAATCAGACATTGAATAGCTTGAACAGGTAGAAATAGACACACTTTCTCATCATCACAAATTCATTCGCTTCTTCAAGGTCATTAGTGATAACATCTTACAAAAATTCTTTATTTCTGACAAAATAACTTTTTTATGGTGGATGAAAGCAAGCCATAAAAGATGAATCATAACAATTGAAATATAATGCACTTTCATATGTTATTTTGTTATAATCAGTGATCAGATAATCGGGAGCTTATATACCTAAACTTCTTTCCACTAAAGAAGAATGTGGACATTCCTTTCTGAATAAATAAGTTATCCCGGGTTCCCGAGATTGAACAATTTTGTAAAAGCAACTACAACAAACTTAATAAAATTATAGCAGTCTTTATTTTATTCTAAACAAATGGAATATCAATAAAAAATGATAATGTGCACAATGTGGTCAAGTAGTGGAAATTGATTTATATATCTAACAGATTAGTGATCGAATCGGCTAATTTATTGTATTTTATATGAACAGAAGGGATTCTGAAAGGCATGTCTGTACTATTCTTTCATGGGAATAAAAGTAAAGTTTAGGTATATTAGCACCCGATTATCCAATCACTGGTTATAATTTTCTATTGTCGAATATTTAAAGCATTTACAGGCTTATATTGAAAATCTATAAAATGGATTTTAAATCTAGTCTATTTGGAATACGAGAATAGTCAATCTCGTAGGAGTAAAAATTATAACAAACTTCCAAGTTATATAAAAAACAATGTAACCTCACATAGTTTAAAAAAAAAAAAAACTAAGGGAATTCTTGATAAGTAAAGCCTACTATTCAATCAATGACTACACCTTTAGGTAAGCTTTCATTTAATTTGTATGACATAAATGAGAAATTTAATTTTAATGAAACCAATGAATAATTTAAGTTGTATGGCATCAATGAGTAATTTAATTTTAATGAAATTAATGAATAATGTAATTAGTATGAAATCAATGTACCTATTACTTTTTTATCTGACTGTGAATAAGCAACTATATTAATGCATGACAAATGATGGATGTTTACTTAGGACAAATAATGATTTTGATGTTAAATAAATATGGAACAAACATTAAATATTGTACACCTTATAGGTATGTTACAGCAACCCTTTATAATAATCATAAGAACTGATATTTCACCTGTGACAAATAATAAATGAATTTGAATTTGGATATAAAATATTTTTATGTTCACATAATAAGTTTCATAATAATTGTAATTTAAATTGAGTAACTATATTAATAAAGGTACTTAATGTATGTATTTACACTCATTCTTTATTGGACAAGATTTACATTTCAACAATACCCAAGCAACCCAATATGTACTTGGTGTTATCACCATTTTAAACAAGATAACCCATAATGTAATTCCTTTATATTACGAAATACCTGTTATCTTCTACACTAGACAGGTACTTTTACTTTCCAAAAGAGATATATCATAAATATTTATAATATCACCTTAATTCAATCAAGACTTACACATTTTCAAAGCTATAACAACAGTTTTTGCCAAAATGTTTGTATTGATGTTAGTTGTTCAACATTTTCACATTGTTATCAATGTAGAAAGTCAATTTTGTATGAAAAATGTCTCCTCAAAGCTTATACAGCGTCATACATGTGTCGTCTGATCACATTGCGATGGTGAAATCAGTGGGCTTACATACCCACGAGAGACAAACTGTACAGCCAACTAAGCACACAGTAACCTAACTCATTTATAAACAAATCAACGTAAACACGAGTACTCACCGATTTCGGCATCTTGGCGGTTTGGGATCACAATCTGCAACGAGACAGAATACATGTAACGATAATTTTGTTCACGTACATTTCCACCGCCGCTGACGGGTTTCTGCCGCGTGACATTACATTATGATATTGTGACTGAACGCCTACTTGTATGCACGCAGAACGTTTATTAGACGCTCTATTCAGTGCCATTCTATACATTTTCACACAAAATAATCATAATCGAACGATGACAATAAATTTGTAGTCACCGTCACCGGGCAGTCGGCTAAGCTCAGAAAAACGTTGATTAAAATTCAGAATGTTACCTCGGGATATGAAAGTAGGGTTTGGGATGCATACAAAAAATATGTTTAGACATTAACTTACCCGGTAAAAAGAAGAATATCACCTAATAATCCACATAAGTAGAACAACACACATAAAGAATGCACACACCCTTGAGTCACAAAAATATCGCGATGTGACAACTGCCTGCGTGACGTGGTAGCCGATGTTGTTATAAAAAAACTGTCGTATTCTTCTTTGTTTTTATAAGAAAGTATTATGTTAGCTTTGACAATATAGGACCAAATAATTAAGCTCAGTCAGATTCTTAAAGGTGCATTTACAAAAGATAAATTAAATGATGCGGAATGAGAACTGTAGCACATCATAAATCTACCAGAAGTTTCAGCTTTCTCTGCTGTGGCAACATTGCAACACGCCTATTGACGCAGCATGTTAAAAAATAAAAACTTGATTTTTTTTAATATCTCCTATTTGTAGGATTTTATTGAGCCAACATATAAAATATCATAATCGCATTGCTTTTGCTGAATAAACCATTTGAATTTGGTCGCGGCGATAATATCATTTTCAATAGGTATATACCATTACGTCTATTGAAACGCACTTCCTTCATTTCGTTCAGAACTGAGTTGAATTTCTATGTTCGCCAAAACTATTATGTTATTCAAGTTTTACCTATTATTGTATTGTTGACGTATTTAGTCTGGCTGGGTCACTGTCACCGGATATGATGAAAAGGGCTATACTGTTCCCCGAAGGTTTAGGCAGAGGTGTACCTATAGTACAGACGCCAGCAGGTCAAGCTACCCGAAACTGTCAAATTTTCCCAATCAACCTTGAATCTAATGCTAAAGTTGAAAATCTATTAAAGAATTTTGACAGATTGTAGTACCTTGATGTGCTGGCGTCTGTACATACTAGTACCGGGCTCAAGTCCAGACTCCGGACTGCTATTTTCTGAGAAATTACAGATGGAACGATCCAATGAGACTTTGCCCGACCTGCGAATCGAGACCGGATATCATGATCAGCAGTAGCGCTTGCGTCTGCTAGACCAACGTGGCAGTCGATAATCGGCCTAACCTTTTCCCAACTATGTTGGGGTCGGCTTCCAGTCTAACTGGATGCAGCTGAATACCAGTATATTACATGGAGTGACTGCCTATCTGACCTCCACAACCCAGTTATTGGGTAATACGATACCCCTTGGTAAGACTGGTTGTCCGACTTTCGGGCTTCTGACGACCCGTAACGACTGTCCTGGAAGATCCACGAATGACAGTTGGGACCAAGGGCTTAACGTGCTTTCCGAGGCATGGAGGAGTCTCGGTATGTAAAGATGGTCACCCATCTACGGACCAACCCCGGCAAGCGTAGCTTAACACGTTCTGTGCGGCAGACACGCATGTGCGATTTTCGAACGTTCACCATGTGCTACCGGCGCATATGCGTGTCCATACAATTTATGTACTTCCTTCGAATGAGGCGCGCCGCACCTGTGGGTTTTTTGTGCATCTGTATTGTTCTTGGCGTAATTGTTTTATGACTCATAAAAAATGGGAAATTTTTCAAACACACCTAGGCGTCTCGCCGCACTTGGGATAAGTTTGTAACGGCGCACATATGTGCCCAGCCGCACTGGGTAGCGTTTCTTCCATCGCGCCTGCGCGCTCATAGCACCACACGAAGTATTTTTTGGGCGCGCATGAGTGTTTGCCGCACAGGGTTTAGTGTATCATAAAGCAGCACTTGGAGCAAGTTCGCCAAATAATTCAGCAGTGAATGTGTTAACCTGATGGATCGACCCATGTGGCTGTTATTACTCAGCCCCAAGCTCCGCAGTCGACAATACGCCATAATAATAGTATAATAATACCAGCCTAGTATTGTCCCACTGCAGGGCAAAGGCCTTTTCTCATATAGAGAAGGCACGAACATTGATGACCACGCTTGCTCAAGACGGGTTGGCAATTTCAGACTTATATTTACTATAAGTCCAGGTTGCCTCACGATGTTTTCCTTCACTGATGTGAGTAATGTCTAGATAAACTCAGAAAATGTACATATAAATTGAAAAGTCACATTGGTACTTACCCGAATTTGAACCCACAACTTCGTGTATGAGAGGCGAGGCCTTCACCACTGGGCCATCACGACATTATATATAATACGCTATACAAAATAATTTTTATTTGGTTTTTTAGCATGGTTGAGTTATGATAGTAGCCAATCTAAAAATCAATAGTAACTAAAATTCAACAAAACCAAAGTTGGTTTAAAACGTAAACGTAAATGTCACTAAACGTTAAAATTAAAAGTCATCACATGTCAAATTGTCAATGTCATTAATGTCAATTAACGAAGGTTAACTGAGGTTAACAAAGCGTTGCTGTTTCGGAAATCGTAAATAATATAATATTACGTGCACTATGAAAGTAATATAATGTACAAGTTTATTATGTGTTAATTTGATGTTAGTTCTACATTTTTTATAGAACATAAGTAGCCGGTAACCTCAACTAAATGGCATCATCGCCCTTTCGCAGATTGTTCCATTGGGGTCCATTATCGGTTTTATGTGAGTTTCTATTATTTAATTGCAAAATTAAAAGATTCTTAGTCTTTAAACGTACTTGAAAAATACCTGATATTTCCCAAAACCTGGAATAAGTCATAACTTATCTTCTTTTGTATACCGGGAACGTGTGAATGTATGAGAAGACATATCCGAATATAAACAGTTCGTTACTGTTGTGCTACGGGTGTGTGTCATAATCAGTAATCGAATAATCGGGCGCAAATATACCTAAACTTCACTTTTATTCCCACGAAAGAATAATATGGACATGCCTTTCAGAATCCCTTCTGTTCGTATAAAATACAATAAATTTGTTGATTCGATCACTAACCGCTGTGCTAACCCGCGCGCGGGGAAAACCGTTGAGCGCCCCACCCGCGGACGCCCGCAGTAATCTTGTAAACAAAACCGATTTGCATCGTAGCTTCTTGGAATTTTGTGACCATTGAATGTTTCTTAGAATGCTAGTGAGTAGGGCTTTATAGTAATCGTTTCGTTTGAAAGTATGACTTCTTTTCATTTTCAAAATTGGTTGTAAAAAATAACAAAACAATTTTTAGTTACACTTTCAAAGAAATGACTAGTAAAAAAAACAAGCGATGACCTATATGTTTCATGGTTTAAAATGCATGGTGTGTTTATTCTTAGCACAAAACATAAATAAAACCACATACCTTAATACAATTTTCAATAATTACAAGCATTCCAATTTGAACAAAAACCTTTTGTTTACAAAAAGATTTGCAACTACAGACTAAAAATAATCTTTCCATAGATGATTGACTAGTCGCATAGAGGGTTGGCGTACCTCAAATTCCTCGGAAATAGATAGTGCATCAAACTAAATGTATGGAATTAGAAAGGACTCCTTAATAGTGGTGGAACAAGGTTCAAACCAAAAGCAGATTTACGTGGGATGACTTTATTCCCATGAACCACTACTTAAATAAAAAAATGGGATGAATTTCATCCCATGTGTAATTAGCGGCTAATCTGTTAGATAGATAAATCAATTTCCACTACTTGACCATATTGTGCACATTATCATTTTTTATTGATATTCCATTTGTTTTGAATAAAATAAAGTTACTAAATCAAAATAACCACTGCTCTAATTTCATTAAGTTTGTTATAGTTGTTTTTACAAAGTTGTCTATCCCGGGAACCCGGGATCACTTATTTATTAAGAAAAGCATGTCCACATTACATTTTCTTAAATCCTTAAACGAAATACTATCTTCCTTGACAACCTTTCAAACTGTAGTGATAACAGATATCATAAATCAGATCAGGTGAGGTTGACTATGAACCATTGGTCGCACATATATTTATTTATTTATTTATTAAAACTTTATGCACAAGTAAAAAACAAATACCGTACAAAGGCGGACTTAATGCCTGAGGCATTTTCTACCAGTCAACCTTAGGTTGATTCAGAGAAAACATGGCAGGTGCAATATAAAGGATAGATAACACAAAAATAACTATAAAATAAAAGAATAAATACATCAATATATACATATATAACTGTCTCTCTTGTCACGGGTTTTTACCTTCCCACCACCTACCCACAAGAGGTAATAATTGCCTTGACCACACAATTCTTAAAACCAAATTATTCTCTTCTACCTTCATTTTCGATTGCACTATTACTGATCACTTTTCTTTCTTCCTTTGTTTAAATTTGAAGCCACCCTGTATTTTTTCTAATACATCAATCTTAAAGACCAATTTCGTTTCACTCGATAAGTCTATGCAAAATCTGGAATTCACACATATTTTTTCCTTGAATGATGCAAACGCTGCTACAGACTGTCTGATACAAACTCTTTAGCAGGAGATTAATAATCACTTACCATTGAAGCATACAGCAAAATGCAAGAGAATCCTAAAACCATGGATTACTCCAGGACTGCGTTGCATGAGGAACAGAGACATTTTGCTCAAAAGATACAAACAGTCTCCTGATAATGAAGTCCATAAAGTTACCTACACAAGATACAGGAATTTCTGTAATAAGATTCTTAGAAAAGTTAAAAGACAGTTTGATTCAAATGAAATATCCAACGCTGGTTGTAACACTAAGATGTTATGGGATACAGTCAAGCCTGTCACAAACACAACTAAAATTACTCACCCTCCCACAGAGTTACTTTCCTCCTCGGAAATCCCTTCTCAATCTCTTAACAATGTTAATTCATTTTTTGTAAATATAGGCAAAAATCTTGCTAATCGTGTTTGGAATATACAGGATAGCTGCTCTTCTTATTCCCAGTTCATTACCTCCAATAGGTGGAGTCCTTTTGTACTCTTGCTAGTAGATCTAGATGAGATAGCTTCTATTATTGGTTCTCTAAAGACCAATGCGGCAGTGGGCTCTGATGGCATTTCTACAACCATTATTTATTAGGTTGGGGAAAAAGTTTTTTCGCATTATAATAGGTTGGGGAAAAAGTTTCTTCGCATTTTTTAAGAAAATTCAAAACATTTTTTAATATAGTTTATTTACATTTAACTAAAGTATGTAGGTACCATTTTGTTCGATAACTTTTTGCCATCTTGTAGGTAGAGACATGATCCCATTGCTATAGAAATTTTGGGACTTCTGGTCAAAATACCGCGACAAGTGGTTTTGGCAGTCCTCTCGTGATGTTAACCTGATACTGCCTAAAGAATTCTGAAGAGACCGAAACAGGTGGAAATCTGAAGGTGCAAGGTCAGGACTATACGGCGGATGCATTAACACCTCCCAGCCAAACTCTCTTAATTTTTGCTGAGTGGCTAAACATGTGTGAGGTCTAGCGTTATCATGATGAAAAACCACACCCCTTCTGTTGATTAATTCCGGCCGCTTTCTCTCAACTTCTTGCTTTAATCTCATCAGTTGTTCGCAGTAGAGTTCAGAATCGATGGTCCTGTCTGGTGGTAAAAACTCATAATGAATAATGCCCTTCCAATCTCACCACACACACAGCATCACCTTGTTGCGAGTTAACCCGGGTTTCGCCACAGTCTGTGAAGCCTGACCGGCCTTTGACCACTACCTTTTTCGCACGTTCTTGTCATACGTGATCCACTTTTCATCACCAGTTATCAGCTTCTTCAAAAATGGTTCGGTTTCATTACGTCGTAATAAAGAATCACAAATGAGTACACGGTTCATTAGGTTTCATTCAGTGAGCTCGTGAGGTACCCAAATGTCGAGCTTTTTTGTGTACCCAGTTTTTTTTCAAATGCGCTAAAACTGTTTTGTGGTCAATTTCCAGTTCTTCAGCTACGTCAGAACTACTGATATGCCGATCATGCTTCACTTTTTCAAAAATGGCATCCATTTTATCCGTAATAGGGCGACCAGAGCGTACATACTATAATGCGAAAAGACTTTTTCCCCAACCTAATAGTTTGTATGAACTTGTAATAAAATCTCTTTGGCTATACTATTTGTATCTGGCTGGTTTTGGTATCATTGAAAGTTTAAATTTTAAAGAACATAATTCCAAATTCAAATTAGGAAAATGTGTGATTTTCATTTGTTTTTCGTACCGTCAAGATGAGTGAATCTAATGAAGAAATTCGATACATTTTAAAATTTTACTACAAAAAAGATAAAAATGCAACGCAAGCCGCGAAAAAAATTTGCGATGTTGATGGACCTAGTGTAGTGTCTGTGAGAGTAGCACAAATTTGGTTTAAGCGTTTTCAATCCGGAAATTTTGATGTTAAAGATGCACGTCGCCCTATTACGGATAAAATGGATGCCATTTTTGAAAAAGTGGAGCAAGATCGGCATACCAGTAGTTACGACGTAGCTGAAGAACTGGAAATTGACCACAAAACAGTTTTGGCGCATTTGAAAAAAACTGGGTACACAAAAAAGCTCGACATTTGGGTACCTTACGAGCTCACTGAAAGAAACCTAATGAACCGTGTACTCATTTGTGATTCTTTATTACGACGTAATGAAACAGAACCATTTTTGAAGAAGCTGATAACTGGTGATGAAAAGTGGATCATGTATGACAAGAACGTGCGAAAAAGGTCGTGGTCAAAGGCCGGTCAGGCTTCACAGACTGTGGCGAAACCCGGGTTAACTCGCAACAAGGTGATGCTGTGTGTGTGTGGTGGGATTGGAAGGGCATTATACATTATGAGCTGTTACCACCAGGCAGGACCGTCGTTTCTGAACTCTACTGCGAACAACTGATGAGATTAAAGCAAGAAGTTGAGAGAAAGCGGCCGGAATTAATCAACAGAAGGGGTGTGGTTTTTCATCATGATAACGCTAGACCTCACACATCTTTAGCCACTCAGCAAAAATTAAGAGAGTTTGGCTGGGAGGTGTTAATGCATCCGCCGTATAGTCCTGACCTTGCACCTTCAGAATTCTTTAGGCAGTGTCAGGTTAACATCACGAGAGGACTGCCAAAACCACTTGTCGCGGTATTTTGACCAGAAGTCCCAAAATTTCTATAGCAATGGGATTATGTCCCTACCTACAAGATGGCAAAAAGTTATCGAACAAAATGGTACCTACATACTTTAGTTAAATGTAAATAAACTATATTAAAAAATGTTTTGAATTTTCTTAAAAAATGCGAAGAAACTTTTTCCCCAACCTATTAAAAAAATTAAAAAAGTACTCTGCAATCCTCACACCCGTACTTTGCCATATCTTCTACCTATGTTTCGTCTCTGGTATTTTTCCATGTTCGTTCAAAAAAGCCATTATTCATCCCATTTTTAAAGGTGGGGGGGGGGGGGGGGGCGCTGCTGTTACTAGTTATCGCCCTATTGCGGTGCTCCCTGCCCTATCCAAGATCTTAGAATGACTCATTAATAACAGGCTTACCACATACCTTGAAAGCAATAATTTATTGTCAACCAACCAATTTGGGTTCAGAAAGAGAAATAATCAACTTCTTACGCAGCCTTGAAACTAATAAGTGGAATCGTTGATAAACTTAATGATCGCAAAAAATGCCTCACACTGTTCATTGATCTTGCAAAGGCATTTGATACCTTTCCTCTCCTCTGCCTTCTATCTAAACTAGAATGTCTAGGCGTATGTGGTTTTTAGGTCATATCTCTCAGACCGTCAAAGTCAGATAGCCAAAATCGACGGATGCCATAGCGACGAGCTGCCTATTTCATATGGAGTGCCTCAACGCAGTGTTTTGGGCCCTACTTTGTTTAGGTGTTTATAAACGACCTGTGCAACATGCTTCTGAGCTTTCGTTGGTTGTCTCTTTTGCCGACGATACTGTAATTACCTTTTATAATGAATCCTGGGCTAAACTGCAAGCTGGACAGAATTTGATATATAAATGGCTTATTTCTCACTCACGCTAAACACAAATAAAACTAAATTCATAACATTCTCTCTAAACTCCTCCACCCAACCCTTGACACCCATTACTCTAAAAGCTCACACCTGCCAAAACTATTCGGCCCCAATTTATTCTAAACTCTCAGACACATTGCTAATACTTATGTCATACGCATCGTGTATCTCGCCATGTGTCAGTCAGTCATCTCGTACTGTATTAGTAGTTGGGATGCAGCTGCGAAAACTACGCTCAAAGCTCTTGAAGTAATAATAATAAGTTTATTTATGCTTCAGTTTACAAAAATGGGTTTAGTGTTTGGAGCCTCCTTTTAAGCAAACAATGCCTGTGTTAGGAGACTCCGCTCTTCCATAGTACAGCAAATTTCTTAATCGAGTAACAAAACCGTAGGTATGTACTTAAAATATCGTATAAAAATAACAGAAAAAAAAAAAGAAAAAACAATTAAAATTAAGTATGGTAGTCGGAATTTGAGTGTGCATACCTGTGCGTAGTGTGACTGAGAGTATGTGTGAGAGTGTATGTAAGAGTATATGTGAAAGTGTATGAGATGAGAGAGATTATTATGTGAGAGTGTAAGTAAGAGTGTATGTGTGTGTGTATCTGCTACTTTATGTGCTCCAAAAGTGCCTCCGTGTCATCATAGGTGAGTGTCTTCATCCAGTTGGTTATTGTTTTCTTACATTCATAACTTTTTTTTGTGTATATGCAAATATTTTTGTTTATTTTGTTGTAAAGTTGAGCAGACCGTTTATTAAATTGCCTACAAGCAAACATAGTTTTAGTCCGTGGAATTTGTGCGACAATGTCAGTCCTCCTTTTCCGTAATAAGTCTGGATCATAAGGAAGGGTTTTATGCTTTTTTAATACTGTTCAGAGTCATTCTTAAGGTTGCTGCTTTCCGGCCAATGCTCTACCCAACCTTTGATTTGTATAAAAAATGCAAAGTCCTCACGGTCCGGCAAACATTCATTCTCAACATTTTATTGAAGCAACACTCACTAACTCCATTTACACAAACTCAATCCTCACTTAGACGAAATAACTATCCCTGTACATCAATCCTCTTACGATATGTGTACAAAACAGATAACACTATTTCTAACCAGTTTAAACTACGACGACACTGAATACCTGCTTACTTCACTATCGTAGTGACTTCTCTAACACTCCGTAACTTAACTCAACCTTTTTCCCTTCCGTTTACACGCAAACACTACACTACATCATAATACACACGCACACCACACCTACATCACAAAACACACCCCACACACATACTAACACTTCACACACTAGTATAAGTTAACATAAGTTTGCACCTTATAGTCCTAAGCAGTCTCAAAAATGTTGTATTCCTTCTGTGGGAACCTGTCCTGGCGAACCTTAATACAGGTTACCATGTAACCTAGCTAGGATGCCTGATTCATCTCTGTTAATCTTTTTAAGATGTATCCCTAAATTGCAAAATTATATTTATGTACCTAACAGTCTGTTACTTACCACAATTTTTTTGAAATATTTTTTTTTTTTGACATTTCTCGGGACCCTGGGGTCCCGCACTTTTGGAAGGCGCACGAGGAGCCGAAGCCAACTCGCAGAGGCCCCTTAAATAATTTTAAATGATGAGGAGGCACCAACCGACGATTATCCCTGTATGCACTATGCAAGTGCACCCAAGGACAACCCCCGGTTGGTGCAGGACTATTGTTGTACGTGGAAACAAAACATATTGGGCTATGGGTCTGGGTGGCTAAAGTGGATTGGGTAACTTGGAACTATCGAAGAACTATGTTCCCTGCCTGACCAATGTTATACACACGGATAAAATGGCAGGGGGTGACTTGCACACTCAATAATGGGCCCCCGGAGACGGCCGCTAGCACATAGTGACGTAGCAACAAGGGGGCAACACTTAATGAGGTGCTTGAGGAGTGGAGAAGTATCCCACGGCTATCAGGACAATCCCGGAAGTACGGTCAAGATCCCTACCAGCACCTTACTGGAATACTTCCTTCCTCCGAGCACGTTTGCTCTTGCGAATCTCCACTCAAGCCGGCCAATAAAGGCAAGAAAGAGGTGGGAGCTCTGTTGCTCGTCAGTGTTCACTCCAGCCGGCCAATAAAGGCAAGCCAGAGATGAGGACAAAATTTCTCTCGGAAGATAGGGTTCGTGGGGTCGCTACTGCCCAACAGCTCGCCACTTGGGCTCCTCATCCTAGACCCGTTCCGGCAAAGTAAACTCTACCGGCGCAGATCTAAAGATTGGAGCGCGCAAGCCCCACCACGACGTCAAATTATTATTATTATTATTCTTTCGTGGGAAGAAGTTTAGGTATATAAGCGCCCGGTTATCCAATCACTGGTCATAAGGCATTTTAATCAGATTTTTTATAGTCAATGTCTTTATTTCCGTAACAATTGTCAATTATTATTGTATGTTTATTATGAATCTCAAGTAAAAAAAACATTCACAGTGTGATATACAGGGTTATTTGTAAAACACCAACAACCTCTTAAGGGGTCATTGTACTCATCATTATGAACAACTTTTAATATGAGACTAAACCTGAAATCGCGAAAAAAAATCAGCTGTTCAGTACATTTATGTTCGCATAATTCGTCAAAATGTAGGTACTGAACAGCTGATTTTTATTTCGCGATTTCAGGTTTCGTCATATTTTGAACCATTTATATTCACACAATTATAATTTCATAAAAAAAAAACAAAGCAGCTTTAAATCTAGTACATACACACACAGAGCTGCAAAATAAACTCTTGTGTATAAATTGAAAATTAACAAATTCTTTATTTTGTGCCAATTGGACTAATTTCAAAAGTTTTCCTTATATTATCATGAAACGAAACATCTCTCTGTGTGCCTGTCCATTTCTGTGCTTATAACTACAGAATCAGTCAATCAATTTGCCTTGTTTGATTTCACAGAAATAGTTTATCTGGCTACGATAGCACCTAGTTCAACATAAAACAGATTATTGTGACTTGCTTCGATTGTGTATACTAAACAAATACAATTAATTATTTCAGGTATAATAAAGCTAGTGACATGGGCGATGGTCCACCTGCTGGGCATGTGGTGGCCGCCGCACACCTCGTTGGCTGCAGCTCTTCACGCGGCACTCTTTCTTGCATTGGCAGCTTCCACACTGTACTACTTCATGCAGTCACTTCTTGAGGGGCCGGGTTTCGTTCCATTGGGATGGAAACCTGTGAGTATGACAAGACGACGAGCAAAAAAATTATTTTGTAGTCTTTAATTTGAATAACAGCATAATCAGCCTATAATGTTCCCATTACTAGGATAGCGGCCTCCTCTCAGTGAGAGGGAGGGGGCCGTGATTCACCACGCGGGCTCAGTGCGAGTTGGTAGATGTCAAATGTCTTCGAATTTTTGGTTATATGAAATGCTGGATGTTTTCTTTAACCGTTTTGAGAGCAGTGGTGATGAAATAATTTACTCAAGGTAAAACACCTGTCTGGGTTCAAACCTACAACCTGAACTCGTATGTCGCGGTTGTTACTACTGGGGCAACACTGCTCTGAAATGGAATTTGAATCAAGTTAAAATCACTATAGGTACTGTTTGCGATGTAGCATGGTGCGGATGACAGATGTCAGTATCGCGTGACTAGCAGACTAGGTCAGGACAGTGACATTATGTAATTCAATTTTATCGATAACGATACTCACAGCAAAAATGTCGTTCTTAGAATTTTTTAAATGTCTAGATCTTATTAATATGAAATTTATTTTCTGCGCCGGCCATAGAGAATATAACCACTACCTAATATACTCACTACCGCGGGCTGGGGGACGAGGATGAACGCGCGGCTGCAATTGGTCAGTTCAAGGTCAAGTTGCGTAGGTACTTAGGTATGCCTATGGTTAGAGCTGCTCTACTTCATTAAGGGAAAATAGTCGATATCAATAAAGTGGACTTTAACATTATGAAAAATACTCAATTAAAATCATAGAAATAATATTTAATCAAAATCAATCAATTACAAAAAAAAAGTATCCTGTTATTATTACGCGTATACCCCCCCAGTCAACTCACTTGCTCTACTAGATGTAGACGAAGCTGAAGTAGAGTCACTTATCCTTCAACTACGCAGTGACTGTGCCATGGGTTGGGATGGGATATCATCTCTCCTATTGAAAAGCTGCCGTCACATCCTGGTCCCAGTCATCACATACCTCTGCAATCGGTGTTTAGACACAGGGACCTTTCCGGATGCTCTCAAGAGGGCAGTGGTACATCCCATTTACAAGAGCGGGGACAGGAGCTGTGTCAATTATTACAGACCAATAGCAGTTCTGCCTGCGAAAATACTTGAAAGGATTCTCAGTAATGGTCTTAAGAGCTTTCTTAATAAACATCACATTATTGCTCCGAATCAGTATGGCTTTCGCTCAGGGGTGTCGACTGAGGATGCGATACTTGACTTCACACAACAAGTTGCAATGGATCTTGACAATAAAACAAAGTGCTTAGGTATCTTTTTTAGACCTTTTCAAGGCATTTGACACAGTTTTTGTTCCCAAACTTATCCTTAAGTTAGAGTCAATAGGCGTACGTGGTAAACCTCTCCAAATTTTCACTGACTACTTAAATAATCGCTGTCAATGTGTTAAAATTGACAAGTACATTAGCAATGAGACAACTGTCACTTACGGCGTTCCACAAGGGAGCATCTTGGGCCTCACGCTGTTTCAGATTTATGTCAATGAGCTGTGTAAGATGCAACTGCCAAACTGCAAGATCTATGCCTATGCGGATAACACAGCGATTCTAGTCAGTGGGCCCACATGGGATGTTGTTAAAACAAAAGCAGAGGCAGCTCTGTCTGTAATAATGCAATGGCTTAACTCAAATTTACTCACTCTTAACTTACATAAAACTAATTACATTCCATTTGCAATCCGTCGTAACACTACACCACCTCAAGACTACTCTATAAAAGCTCACTCTTGTCTGAACTCAGCCGGACCCTGTGCCTGTCCCACACTCATCAGAACCGATAGTGTAAAATATTTGGGTGTACTAATAGACGATGGGCTAAAATGGAACAAGCAGATTGATGCCCTCACCACCAGAACTCTACGACTCATACACATCTTCAAGAAACTCAGGGAGTCAGCAAATGCGGATACGCTTAAGATGGTCTACTACGCTCTGTGTCAATCGGTTCTTGAGTATTGTATTACGGCTTGGGGTGGTGCATGGAAAACTAACTTTCTTAGAGTAGAGAGAGCGCAAAGAGCAATTCTCAAAGTAATGTCGAACAAGCCCTACAGATACCCAACAGCGGATATGTACTCCGACTGTATGGTTCTAACGGTCCGGCAGCTCTTTGTGCTACGATCGGTCCTAAGCAAACAAGCCTGTCTACCACCCTATGATAGCAATAAACGTCTCCCACGCACTCAGCACAAAATCAGTTTTGCTAAACACCAATACTACATCTTAAGCACTCACTTATATCAAAAAATTCACCAAATGCTGTGTATCTTAGACCTAAATACACAAATGGTAAAATCAAAAATAACAGAGTGGCTTCTACAGAAGGACTATGCTTTTACAGAGTCCTTACTCTCGCCTAATATCCATTTATATTTTATACTTTACACGCAATACGCTCACACTTATATAACAAAAATACATTTACTCAACAAACATAACCCTCACAACACATTCATATATTCTTATACACTTACACACATAAAGCACACTCACGCAGACAACCTACACTTCCTTACATATCAACTGCACACCGCTCATCAACTTTATCATTATATCACTATTATTAATTAAGCTAGTTTTTTACTATTATTATTAGTTTTTATTAGTTTTCTTTTTATCTGTTTCCATGAAATACTAAGATTTAATTGTAAAGAATGAATCGACACACATCTATTTTTGTCATTAACTTATTAATTAACTATGGTTAAGACCCCATGGCTGATCACTGTCTCTTAAGATACAGGTTTACCTAGTTTAAGAGGCAGGGTTGCAATACTTGAGTACACAATTCAACATAGAGCCAGATGTACAGACGCCAGCACATCAAGCTACTACAATCTGTCAGATTTCTTTAATAGATTTTCGACTTTATTGCTAAGGCATTAGGTTCAAGGTTGATTGGGAAAATCTGACAGTTTCGGGTAGGTTGACCTGCTGGCGTCTGTACCTAAGTTCCTATTTGTATTTTAGTTTGTGGCAAATAAAATTTATTTATTTATTGATTTTTAAAATGAATTAATTTGGTATACGTTTTTCGAATTAAAGTTTTAGGGTCCTGATTGTAAAAAATGATAAACAAACGTCTGCATGTTTTTGAATTATGCATCTTGCTAATTCAATTAAATGATTTGTTGATTCTATTTCAAATTGATGAAAATTAATATCTGGGAATAAATTATACCCAATCAGAGATTTTAAAACCGATCTTATAAAATTATTGGTCGAAATAATTGGTATTTCGAAGACAGCACTTTCAAATCGCTCTCGTTGATCGCCCTTTTTATATAAATTTCACACGACGACAAATTTCTATTACTGTGATGGATCCGTACAATAACTTGTTATTAGTGTCCTTTTGAAATTGTAAGGCGTTTTGATTTGGAACACCAATCGGCGCCCTAATGCAAGTTTGGCATTTTATTTGCTTTATCAGAGCATGGACAATGTAGCCAGCCATATATTCTACTACTTTTTCACAGAATTCAGAATTAGATAACAGGATTTCAAGGCATCTCTGTTTTGGTCTTTGTATCTTGTAGTAACATTGATGCGGTTAACTGCAGACGTGCATTGCAAAATTGAAATTTGACCAAGAGCGCTGCAATTGCTACTACCACTATTTTTTATTTGCGCATAGGTCAGGAGCTTCTTGTATATGCTTTCAAATACCCTAGCACTAGGATTGTTGTTTGATCCACCGTGCATCTTATACTTCCAAACAGGTGTCCCAAGTGGTCCTGGCTTATTTTATGTAGAAGATATTTTAAGGCGCACTCTGAGTTCAGGACCAAGTCTTGGATGAGAGCAATGGCACTTTCTATACACACACAAAATCCTATGAATCCAGTATATCGAGGTGATTTATCGAGTTGAACTTCCTGTCTTACTTTTCTTACATTTATGTCTGCGGACATAAATATTTAGTATAGCATATTTTGCTGTCTTTAATTTAAATATAACGTTCGCAGCATTTTCTGCATTGACTGCTGGTTTTAAATCATATCTATGGATGTGCGAGTCCAGAATATCAAAAAGGTCAGTCATCATATCTAGAAACTATGTTGTGGGTGTGATTTCTTGAAACTCACGTAAATTGTGTAAAGTGTAAAATCACCCGACCGCACTGGAGCCGATCGGTCCCAGCGGTGCCTGACGACATAAAATTATCCTGGACCAATCGGTCCCGGTCGGGGACAGAGAGAACAAAAAAATCCCGGAACATACTTTAAAAAAATACCGACGTACTGAGAACTTCCTCTTTCTTTTGAAGTAGGTTATTAAAAATAGACAGGTATTTTATTACAGTATGTGAATTGAATAAAAAAATCTATTAATTTTAATTTTATTATTTTCGACATCAACTTTCAGCTATTAAAGGTAACAACTCTATTTTTTACGATAAACATACAAAGGGAAAGAAAGGGATAGAAGAATTAGAATTGTCTAATACAAGAACGAGACTTTTCCAAAAGACATCAACGCGCGACTCAACAATGTGCTCGTTTACCCAGCCACCATTTTAAATAGATCCCTGCGGTGGCTCTTATATAGTCTTTGGCGCCGGCCGTTTGTTTTCGTGAAAACAGATTGAGATTTTACTACGGTTTCCGATACTTCTGTAGCCATTGTATTTGCTCGACACTAGACTTAGTAGTCCTTCTTTATAAGGAATGCAATGAGCCTACTAAGTCCAGTGTAGTAATCTTTCACCGATTATGATATTTTTCGGTTCTGAGCAGATTTACGGCCGATATAACCTTTTTGATTTTTGCAACAGACCTTTTTATGGTTTCTGCTCTATTGTATTTACTCGGTACTAGATTTTTTAGGCTTATCTCCTTGCATGCTTTTTGATGGAAGCTTTCTTCGATTTGGATTTTTTTCATTTCTGAGCAGATTTATGGCCGATATGAGACGACATGACATTATTTTACTATTGTCAACTTCATGTTAATTTTTAACGCTATTCTGATTAATATTTCTGTGGTGTCTGTTTAGGTCCTGATAATGCTGATAAACCGATATTTATAAAATAAAAAAAAATTGATTCTTGGTAACATTTTTGCCATGTGGCGCGGTTTGTCGGCGACCATTTTGCGTCAGTACGAGTGCTATGTCTAACAAAAAAAAAAAAAAAAATACATACAGTAAACTTCTTTTTAACCGACTTCAAAAAAGGAGGAGATTTCTTAATTTATTTTTCACGTAGTGTTTTGATTTGGAAGTCGGTTTTATTTTTTGCTAAACAGTTTTTTTAATAAAAAAACATCAGCTACCCATCATAGCAATACATCCCATCACTAACATGTATATGGCGTTACGTTACACGCATAGCACTACTTAATTTTTTTTTACAACACAAGTACCAAGTACCAAATAAACAATTCGTTAACCAAAGACCCCATTATGGAATTACATTTAATAATCCAAACTCAGTCTTCATGAACCCGTGCACCCCTGAGAATGTCGTTCAAATAATCAAAGCCCTAAAAAATACAAATAGTGTGGGTTATGATGGAATATGTAGTAAAATGATCAAGGTAGTGGCGGAATTAATAGCGCCAGTACTCTGTCATATAATTAATAAGTGCATTGAAGATGGGGTCTTTCCAACAAAATTAAAATTATCCGTTGTCATTCCAATATTTAAAAAACAAGACAGAGAAAATATGAATTGTTATAGACCAATATCTCTAATACCGATCCTATCGAAAGTTTTTGAAAAAGTTATCTATAACAATTTATATAACTATATGGAAAAAAATAATATCCTTGCAGAAGAACAAATGGGTTTCAGGAAAAATAAATCTATTAATAACGCATTTTACACTTTCCTCAAAACGGTACTAAAAGGTATGGATTGTAAAAAGCATGTCTCAGCACTATATATGGATATGACGAAGGCTTTCGACTGCGTCAACCACGAACTATTATTAAATAAATTAGAAGCGTATGGAATCCGGGGAAACGCTAGAGATCTCATTAAATCATATTTAAGTAACAGAGAACAACAAACTGAAATATCTAGCATTTCACATAAAACGAAAGTCGAAAAGAAACACTTGTCAACATCAATAAAAGTCTGCAAAGGTGTACCACAAGGGAGTATCTTAGGCCCTCTGCTCTTTATTATTTACATTAACGACCTCCCCAAATCCATCAAATCGTCCATGGTGCTGTATGCTGACGATAGTACTGCGATAGTTGTATCTGAAGACCCTACGACACATGAACATGAAATTAACTGTACTCTATCATCTATAATTAACTGGCTAAATTTAAATGAACTTAAAATAAACTTAACTAAAACATATATAATGACTTTCAAAAATAAAAATTCAAAAGTGAGAACATTCAGTATAAATTATGAACAAATAAACATAGAAAAAATAAACACTACAAAATTTCTTGGACTACACATAGACTCAGACATGACTTGGAGGACACATATTGAACAAGTATGTACAAAATTAAGTCGGTATTCATATGCCATCTATATGCTACGTAAAGTGGCAAATCAAAGTGCACTTTTATCTGCTTACCATGCTTACGTTGGCTCGACACTAAGATATGGTATAATGTTTTGGGGGAATGCCACTGGGAGAGAAACAGTCTTCAAAGCCCAAAAGAAATGTATCCGGGCAATATGTGCATTAAAACCTACAGATACTTGTAAACCACATTTTATAAATTTAAAAATATTGACATTCCCATCACTGTATATTTATGAACTAGCATTAGACATAAGGAATAATATAAATAAATATGAAACATTAAAAAGTACCAGGCTTGCCAGTACACTTCGAGCAATACGACATAGAACAGTTATGTTTGATAAGAGTGCGTTCTGTATGGGCCCTAGAATATATAATAAATTACCTAATAATATAAAGGAAGCACCGAATTTCATATCATTTAAAAATAGATTAAAGATGTTTTTGATCAATAAAGCATATTATAAAGTGCATGATTATTTAAATGATAAATGTATGTGATTAAATTTTAAATTAAACAATGTAATTAAAATTATATAATTAATAAATTTGAATTAATATTGTACTGTTAATATTCGTTTTATATATTACAATAGATTATATAGATATAGATATTTGCACACCTATTACGGTACAATATGGTATAAAGAACTTTATTATTATGTATCACCTCATGTACCTACCCATATTCAAGCAAATAAATGATTTGATTTGATTTGATTTAATTTTTCTTTCAATTTGATTTTATTTGCAGACAATAACATTTTGACAGGGTATATTTATTTAATTTACTAAAGTTATACTGATTCCGTATTTTACGACTATGATATTTAGGGTGCAGCTAAAATAATCAGTCGTGATTGTAAATCGCTGTAACGTTCAATAGTGAAATGGAACGGTTTGTCTAATGTCACCCGCACCATGATACACCGCAAACAGTGTAGCAATTTTTTTAAGCAAAATAATCGGTTGTTGATTTATTTTAATAATAATTCTTGTTGTTTCCAGGAAAAAGAAGAGGACACACGTGACTTACAGTTCTGCACAGTTTGTAAAGGATTCAAAGCACCGAGGTCACATCACTGTAGAAAATGTAATTCTTTTAATCATTGGAAACAATTTGCCTACTTAATTGAAAACTCAGACCCATGGTTTTTCATTTGTCTATGTTTCCCTGGACATGCCTCATTATTTTACCCTATACCATGGATTACTCACTATATCTATACAGGTACAATTCTTACAAAAGTTACCAGGCAGGGATACAAGACAAATGTTCTAGCCACATGGATTGGCACTATGCGTAACACACTATCAATCGGAATCGGTTTCATTTTGACAGTTCAACAACATTCATTGCGTTCTTTACGTTGTTGTTGGGCAGACAAATTTTTAGAACATATGAAGCATCAGATTATCAATTTGCTTCAAAATTGTTCAGATTCCGGTTGATAGTGCGTTACGCAATTAGGGTGCTGTTCCCTAAACATAACATTGTATCTCTCTTGCTTATTGTAAATCCATTTCTATCTAAATTAAGTGGTCAGTGAGGTTTATAAGGAATGTCCTCAGGTGGCTACTGTGTAAAGAAGATGGATCACCACTGTCCATGGATCAACTGCTGCGTGGGTCACAACAACCACGGCTACTTCACCATGTTCCTCGTCTCAGCCGTGCTTGGCTGCTTCCATGCTTCCGTTGTAAGTAATATCAGATTTGCAACTTTCGCAAATTTTAATAGTCATTCCTCCCTCCTTCCACCTCGACGTTGTAACTAGTTTACGGCGAAACAACTAGGCTAGCCCGCAAAATTGAAATTTCCTTACGTGTTTTGCAATATGCAGCTCAGTAACAGGTTGTTTGGTATTAAAAAAAGTCGGGAGGTGTCGTAGGACAGTCGCTTGGAACAAAGTTCCTTTCGCTGTATCATCATCTTCCTGCCCTTATCCCATGTTACTTGGGGTCTGCGCAACACGTTTTCTTCTTCCATTCTCCGCTGTCAACCGTCACGCTATCATTCACTCCCTTCTCTTTCATTTCATTCCTCACACAATCCATCCATCTTTTCTTCGGCCTTCCTCTCCCTCTCCATCCATCAACATTTATATTCATCACTCTTTTAGTCACATGCGTTTCGTCCCTTCTCATCTCACGCAATCCCATACCAAGCCAAACGATTTTCTTTCAACTTTTCTGTCACTGGCGCCACTTTGAAACTTCCTTTTATATACTCATTTCTTACTTTACCCTTTCTCGTCACTCCACACATCCATCTCAACATTCTCATCTCCGCTGTATGCAATCTTTTTTCATCCGTCTTTTTCACGGCCCAGCATTCAGACCCATAAAGTTCCTTTCGCTGTATATTATATACTAATACAGAGCCATCTAGTATGGTCTCATGATTCAAGATGCAATAGAACAAAAGCCCAAACATACCTTTTAGATTTGATTGCTATGAGTTCGGGGGATTCCAAGTATGACGACGTTTATCTACGAGTATCTCCTTTATTTCAATTTCTATAATATTAGAATAACAAATATAAAAACATTTAAAAATATAAAAATAGTAGCGCACCCGTATCGGGAACAGGGTCCAAGCTACCGGCGGTCAGGGCTCCAGAGAGAGGAACTTCCTAACAATGCGAGCCGTGTCCAGAAGTACCGCTTTCTGAATCAAGCCCTTGATCCCGCTACTCATCGACAGCCTCCTTAGGTGTTGTTCGAGGCTCTTGGCAATTAAGCCATTGATTGATACGACTATCGGCACAATGATCGCCGAGTCCACATACCATATGTCGACAACCTCGCGAGCCAAGTCAAGATATTTGATTTTTTTGTCTTTCTCAGCTTTCACGAGGTTCCCGTCATGCGGAACCGTTATGTCAATAATCATTGCGCGCCGCTCTATTCGATCCACCACCACTATGTCAGGCTTATTGGCCACAATAGTCCTGTCGGTGATGATGGATCGATCCCAGTACAAAGTGATATTTCCATTTTCGAGAGCTTTTTTTTTTTTTTTTTGTGGATGGGAAATCATCAAATAACTTCTCCCGCTCTGGGTGGAGCGGAAGGGCGTGTCAGACTTTTACTGACTAAAACCCACCCGTGTTCCTTCAGTTTCAAACAACCCGCGACCCCAGCGGCATTGGCCCTATTGGACCCCATCTTTTGCTGACATCTCTTTGAGGCGCGCGTGGAACACAACGCGCCGTCGACCCGGGCCTGGTCCTCACCGGACGGCGAGCTACCCACTACTCACCGTCCGCAAGCCCGCGCCTACGGTGGCCGGGAATCGGCTGTCAATTCCCGCCGCCCAGGGCGTCTCCTGCGGCGACTGAGGGCGTGAGGCTGCCTCTCCCTCACGCGTTCCGCCTCCTCCTTCGCGAGCATTACCGCTTCGCAGAAGGAGGTGACGGCCTCCCATGCACTCTCGCTCCGCACCATGGCCTGGACCAGGCTCGGACGCGAGAGATCGCCGCCGCCGATCGCCTCCGTGAGAACACGGCGGTGCTCTGCCCAAGCCGGGCAGACCTCCACTGTATGCTCCACCGTGTCCTCTGGGCGATCCACACAATGGTGACACCCGGGCGTTTCCTCCCGCCTTATGCGAAACAGGAACCTCCCGAAACAACCGTGTCCGGTGAGGACCTGCGTCAGGCGGAAGGTGAGGACGCCGTGGCGCCTCTCTAACCACTCCTCAAAGAGGGGACTTATCGCCGCAATTGTGGCGTGCCCAGCGCTGGGCTGCGACAGTCGCACTCTCCATGTCGCCATGAGATCCCGCCGGAGTTCTGTCCGCTGTACCGTGAATTCTCGCGGCAGCGGAGTTACGCCCCGGCGTTTTGCCTCCTCGCGCCACTCCCACACGTGCGCGAGGACTTTCGCCTCCAGATCCCACGGCGGCAATCCGGCAAGGAGGCTCGCCGCCTCACCGGAGACCGTGCGGTAACCCCGGACTAGCCGAATGGCCATGACCCTCTGGGACGCGTTCAACCGGCGGACTGGCCGCAGCCTCAGGGAACGCGCCCACACCGGTGCCCCGTAAAGGGACCGCACGACCCCCGCGTAAAGCCTCCGGCAGGAGGCGTTTGGACCACCTAGATTGGGCAGGAGCCGCTTCAAGGCAGCCCCAGCCCGCTCCAGTCTGGGAGCCAAACGTCGGAAATGCTCCACGAAGTTCCACCGGCTGTCGAGGACGAGTCCCAGGTACTTCATCGTCGACTCGACTCCGATGCGAACCCCTCCTACCGTTATTTGGGAACCCGACGGTGGCGCATTCCGAGGACCATGAAAACACATGGCCTCGGACTTGTGCAGGGCCACCTCGAGTCCCAACTGCCGGATCCTCTCAACGACTATCGCAACCCCACGTGTCGCTAATTCAGCCGCCGCCTGGTGCGACCTCCCCTGCGCCAGGACCAGCGTGTCGTCAGCGTAACATACTACGCTGACGCCGCTAGGGAGGTCGGCGCGCAGCACCCAGTCGTACCCGATGTCCCACAAATGCGGCCCCAGGACCGATCCCTGTGGGACACCGCACGACATCTCTCGCCGGTTCCACTCTCCCTGATGACCGGGGTAGATGACGGCCCTATCCGTCAAATAGGCCTCAACCACTCGACAGAGGTAGGTCGGCATCCGGTGATACCGGAGTGCCTCCCTGATGCAACTCCAGGGCAGGGTATTGAAGGCGTTGGCGATGTCTAGAGACACCGCCAAGACGACCCCACCCCGGGCCACAGCATCCCCCGTCGTGAGGGCTCGCACGCGCATGATGGCGTCCACCGTAGAGCGCCCCCTGCGGAAACCAAACTGGCTCTCCGCCAAATCCGGCCCCTCCTGCACCAGCCACCCGACGAGGCGGTCTGCAATAACTCTTTCAAAGAGCTTGCCCACCTCGTCGAGCAGCACGATGGGTCGGTAAGCGGACGGAGAGTCCGCAGGGCGCCCCGGCTTCTTAATGAGGACCAGTTTCCCCGTCTATTTTCGAGAGCTGGGTCGGGCATGTCGGCGCTTCATTGCCGTCGTTGCCGGAGTCAGACATATTGCTTTGCACCAATATGTCACACAGATACACAGAAACAGGAAAGGGCAGGAAAATATTTTAGAGAACACAAAGAAAATACCATAAATCAACTCAGGGTGTTCGAGCAGCGAAAAAATAATGTCTTTAAAATTGCATTACAACAGTTTTATACACAAAATAACCGCCAAACTTTGCCGCCAAATATAAATAATATAAATCGAGCGGATATGTCAAAATATTAACTGTACAGGAAGTTACATTTTAAATCATTCAAGTGGATGTGTCAAGATAAAACAAAATTACATCAGCGGATGTGTCGAAATAAATCCTAAATACCAACATAGACTGTAAATTGGTGAAGTCAACCGGAAACCCCACAATATTTTAAATAAATCAAAAGGAAGTAACAAAATAGAAACTTTATCTGAATTCAACCAGAAACAACAATATTTTTAATACATCAAAATAATATCGTAACATGACTTAACCCGTAATACAAGTATTAATTCAATAAATAAGTTTAAAATTAATATCTAAAATGGTTTGGCGCCCATAGGCACTTACTTACCTGTAGCCACTTCCGATTCTGCAAGGGTGTATTTCAGCGCAAAGGAACTTCTATCGTATAATGCACTACAAACAAACAATTCGTCTGATTTGTCGTTTTAATTTTAGTCAAAACTAGCGTAAGTCACAGATCCTACATCCAAAAATAAACCAGAAAGTATTTACAACGTTTTGTAATCTCAAGTCAAACTAGATTCGATTGACGAGTAAATTCCGCTACTCGACCATAGATTGCAGTATTCTCAGTGGTCGCAATTATAAGTCTTAATTGCGTTAGCCATAAGGTTGATATTCGCGTCATAGGTCGATATCTATTGCTACTCGACCAAGGTCACACCAGTGCAGTACACATTGAATTTTGAATTACATTATCGATATCGATAGATACCCGATTTCTTAATTCGAAAAAATAAGTCTTGTTGGGAGTTAAGTAAAATTGTAGGAAGAAAGAAGTAGTTTTTTTTTTCTTTTGTTTATATAAAGTCTTATACTAACATAGGTTAAGGAATACTAACAATTTTATGGGTTCTACCTGAATTAAAGATTAATAAATAATAAATAAATAAATATATCTCGAAAACGGTGTGTCCTATCAAAACAATAATGAAAATTTTGCCCCCCTTTGTAGCTTATACTCCCTAAAACTCTACATGTTGGTAATAATCAATAATAGAAATTTTTAAATTTTTCATATTTTCCATACAAAAAGTGAAAAGTTCCTCTACTTGAGGTGTCATTTTTTTTTTGCTTTTGCTTATATCTCGAAAACGGTGTGTCCTATCCAAAAAATAATGAAAATTTTGCATCCCTTTGCAGCTCATAACTCCCTAAAACTCTACTTGTCGGTAATAGTAATAATAGGTTGGGGAAAAAGTTTCTTCGCATTTTTTAAGAAAATTCAAAACATTTTTTAATATAGTTTATTTACATTTAACTAAAGTATGTAGGTACCATTTTGTTCGATAACTTTTTGTAATCTTGTAGGTAGGGACATGATCCCATTGCTATAGAAATTTTGGGACTTCTGGTCAAAATACCGCGACAAGTGGTTTTGGCAGTCCTCTCGTGATGTTAACCTGACACTGCCTAAAGAATTCTGAAGAGACCGAAACAGGTGGAAATCTGAAGGTGCAAGGTCAGGACTATACGGCGGATGCATTAACACCTCCCAGCTAAACTCTCTTAATTTTTGCTGAGTGGCTAAAGATGTGTGAGGTCTAGCGTTATCATGATGAAAAACCACACCCCTTCTGTTGATTAATTCCGGCCGCTTTCTCTCAACTTCTTGCTTTAATCTCATCAGTTGTTCCCAGTAGAGTTCAGAATCGATGGTCCTGCCTGGTGGTAACAGCTCATAATGAATAATGCCCTTCCAATCCCACCACACACACAGCATCACCTTGTTGCGAGTTAACCCGGGTTTCGCCACAGTCTGTGAAGCCTGACCGGCCTTTGACCACGACCTTTTTCGCACGTTCTTGTCATACGTGGTCCACTTTTCATCACCAGTTATCAGCTTCTTCAAAAATGGTTCGGTTTCATTACGTCGTAATAAAGAATCACAAATGAGTACACGGTTCATTAGGTTTCTTTCAGTGAGCTCGTGAGGTACCCAAATGTCGAGCTTTTTTGTGTACCCAGTTTTTTTTCAAATGCTCCAAAACTGTTTTGTGGTCAATTTCCAGTTCTTCAGCTACGTCGTAACTACTGATATGCCGATCTTGCTCCACTTTTTCAAAAGTGGCATCCATTTTATCCGTAATAGGGCGACCGGAGCGACGTGCATCTTTGACATCAAAATTTCCGGATTGAAAACCCTTAAACCAAATTTGTGCTACTCTCACAGACACTACACTAGGTCCATAAACATCGCAAATTTTTTTCGCGGCTTGCGTTGCATTTTTACCTTTTTTGTAGTAAAATTTTAAAATGTATCGAATTTCTTCATTAGATTCACTCATCTTGACGGTACGAAAAACAAATGAAAATCACACATTTTCCTAATTTGAATTTGGAATTATGTTCTTTAAAATTTAAACTTTCAATGATACCAAAACCAGCCAGATACAAATAGTACTTTTTCCCCAACCTAATAGAAATTTTTCATATTTTCCATACAAAAAGTGAAAAGTTCCTCCAGTTGAGGTGTCATTTATTTTTTTGGCTTTTGCTTATATCTCGAAAAGGGTGTGTCCTAATCGAAAAAGAATGAAAACTTTTAATCACGATTAAAAAAAGACATTTAGTTTGATAATCAAAATTTTAGGTGAAAAACATCAAATTCGGAATAGCAAAATTTCCATTTTCACTAAATACTAGTTAGCTAACTTAGTGCTGTCAAACTATACAATAATTAAGTTGTGTCTTTTTAGTCCATCGTCGTTTGACAGGAATAAACTAAATTTAGGTGATTTTTAGTCTAGTTTAGAGACATTTGTGATAAGAGAATCGGCACCATTTTCTTTTATCGATAAAACTAACATCCGACCCGACCACATCACTAATTGAGTAACGAAGTACTTTCGAGAACGAAATAGGGAATACCAGTGAATACAATCAATCCAAAAGAAACTGTATTTTAATCGTATAAGGTTGATTTTAACTAAAGGTTCTATTACATCATTAGTAAATTGAAATTAACTAAGATTTTATTAGAAAACAAATAAAATCGTACTTACCGATGGTACGAAACACCTCCATTTTTAAGAGTTTTTCTCCTACTATCATTTCTGCACTCCAAAATGGAACATAACGGCATAGCTACGGAAGAATAAATTTGTCTCGAGACTGCAACTCGGCGCGATGTTAGAACTCGCCTGGGACCAAAGTTTAAGATGTGTGGGGACCAAGCAAGCGTTACAGCGCTTATTTGTGACACGCGTGCCACGCCTACTTTGCACTTCCACTGTTTTTTATGTTCCGTGTAGCACCCATATTTTACTAACTTCTACTTATGGGCTCTGCATTTCGAAATCGAGTTAGAAAGTAAAAAAAAGTATGTACTGTCCATACCTCCCAGAGAAATAACATTTTGTTCAAGTTATAATTTCGATATAATTCGAGACACCATACTTAGGAGTTCAGCGGAAGGAAATGGTTTTTTTTTTCGTTTTCCTGAGGATTACCATTTAACGAGGTTAGAGTTATCGGGATTCCACTGAACTATGAACGCTTTTTCGTTACGTGACGATTTCTACCAGAACTTCGTTCTACACAGCCACCTACATACAACACAACACACTACACCCCCACCCTAACAACACAAACACTCACATGTCACAAAATGTTTTTTGTTTCTTTTTTTTTTTAGATTTTAGTCTAGTAAAACCCAAACTATGTATTTTTTTTCCTGACATATTTTTGTAATAAACTTAACATGTGAAGACACTGGTCTCTATGATAGAGTTAACACTAGTTTAGGGGCCAGGGGATTCATAATCGATTGTAAAATTTATGTCAATAAATATTTATTATTATTATTAAAAAAGTTAGACACACTCGTTAGATTAACAAATATCTATTTACCGAAGTATAAGAAGATAAATTTTGCGGGCTGCCTTGGCGCTTCCCCTTTAAAATGTCGCGGATAGGCAAAATACTATTTGGACTTGAAAAGATCCAAGTAGATGTTATAACGTCGCTGTCATATCAAAATGTCGTATTGTTTAAGTACCTGTTTCAGGAAACACAAAAAACTGTTTTTTTTATAGTACTGTGTAAAAAGTAACTTTTTTTTTTTGGGCAAATTGCATAATTTTACGGTGTCTATTCAACTATAATAGGTATCCTTAAAAACAGATTGTAACTGGTACCTAGAAATTTGCAAACATACGACAAAAAAAAAACAATAAAAAACATACGACATTTTGATATGACAGCGACGATAATAATCTTTTTTTTTCGTATTTGTAGGTGTTATCAATCTGCATGTACCACGCAATAAATCGCGTGTGGTACGTGCTCTACGGCACAGGCCGCGAGCCGATGATCTACCTGACGCTCACCACGCTGCTGCTCACGCTGCTCGCCATCGGCATGGCAGTCGGCGTCGTGTTAGCTGTAGGAGTACTGTTGTACTTACAAGTAAGTGTTAGCTAATAATATACATCAGCAGGCGGCAGTCGGCCGATACACTATGAGTTTCACACTGCAATAGCGCGCCGGCCGATACCTGGCAAAAGACTTTTTCCCCGACCTAATATAAACAAAAGTATCTATTAGGTTGGGGAAAAAGTCTATTCGCATTATAGTATGTATGAACTTGTAATAAAATCTCTTTGGCTATACTATTTGTATCTGGCTGGTTTTGGTATCATTGAAAGTTTAAATTTTAAAGAACATAATTCCAAATTCAAATTAGGAAAATGTGTGATTTTCATTTGTTTTTCGTACCGTCAAAATGAGTGAATCTAATGAAGAAATTCGATACATTTTAAAATTAAAAATGCAAAAAAGGTAAAAATGCAACGCAAGCCGCGAACAAAATTTGCGATGTTTATGGACCTAGTGAGAGTAGCACAAATTTGGTTTAAGCGTTTTCAATCCGGAAATTTTGATGTCAAAGATGCACGTCGCTCTGGTCGCCCTATTACGGATAAAATGGATGCCATTTTTGAAAAAGTGGAGCAAGATCGGTGTTAGCGACGCAACAGGCTAAATACCTAAGCAAAGAATAACAATTGTAAAAGGGAGTGCGCGGGGTCCGAGCGGGTGCAAGGGCGAGTCCCGAACCACCATTTTGATTTGCGATGACGTAGTGCCATTTCTAACGCCACGGACAGTGCGCGCTTCCTTAGCTAAAAGTTTTGTGTTCCAACCTTACAGTTTTTAAAATATAAATCCTTTTGCTCAACACTGCATTGTTTATCTCAAACCACACTTCATTAACAGTGGTCCTTCGAGCCGGATCGCGAATGTTTAATACTCCGCCGCCGAGGAGAAAGATGATAAACACCCGCAGTACCGCTAGCAAGCAGAGAGAAAAGGAGGAGTTGGAGGCAAAGCTACAATCGGCAAGCAGACCACAAGATGCGCCACCGCCTACACCAGTAAAAAAGAACGATGATGAACTTAAAGTAAAAAGTTCTTGTGCCGCGAGTGTAGTGAAATCGGAACGAACCGGAAAACAAAATCCGCCTTCACATACATCACATCAGTCGGTCAAGTCCAAGAAACCATCATCATCACAATCGATACAAACACAGAAGAAGAGACTGGAACTAGAAGCAGCCCAGGCGAAGGCACGTATTGAAATGGAGCTCATCGATAGAAAATTAGCGGCGGACCTAGCAGAACTCGAAGAAGAATACAGTCCACCTTCAGAAATATCGGAACAGAATAACGGCGCGGGTGATATTGAAAAGTGGATGGAGCGTAGTCAACAAGAACTACAGCAAATTGACAGCGATAAACACAAGTCGTACACGAACCCGGCCGACACAGAAGGAGCAGTTCAACAGCTTGCGAGCGCAATCAAAGAACTCATCACGTCTTCCACCATCCAGCAAAACACCAAACTAATAAGTCGTCTTAGCGCACCGAAAGAACTCCCTAGTTTCAGCGGTGACCCAAAAGAGTGGCTCCATTTCGAGCAAGCTTATATGGAATCCACAGAAATATGTAACTTCACCGATAAAGAAAACCTATGGCGGTTACGTAAATGTCTACGCGGCGCCGCTCAAGAAGCTGTAGCCGGCCTGCTTATCAGTGGTGCTTCATCTGCAGACGTAATTTCCACATTGAAATTGCAATTCGGAAACGTTGACGTCATCCTTTCTCGCATCGTGTCAGATATAAAAAAGATGAGCAACTTGTCTACAGATTACCATCGAGAAATAGTACCATTTTCTGTAAAAATAAAGAACTACGTCGCAGCTGTACGAGCCCTTGGCCGCCATGAATATCTACAAGGCATGGAAGTAGTTAACATTATCTTATTCAAGCTACCCACTACCCTGCTCGCGAAGTGGACAGACTATAGTTACCCGTTTATCACTGCCGAATCACCAAAACCTAGACTAGATGTGCTGTCAGACTTCCTCACCGAAGAAGCTGTGAAAATATCAACATGTAGTGCTACTTTATTACAACCTAAAATGGACAGTTTCAAACGTAAACAAAGTGATAAAGTGAACAATATACAAACTGTTCTAGTGCAAGACGGACAAAGTGAAGAAATGTGTCGTTATTGTCGTACGGCTAGTCACAAATTACCCGAGTGTAAAAAGTTTAAAAAGTCGCTACGAAAGGACAGATGGCTGCATGTAAAGCGTAACGGTATTTGCTATAAGTGTTTACTAGCGCATCATCGAAGGGACACGTGCACCGCTCCCAGCTGTGACGTAAACAATTGTGGACAATCTCATCACCGATTGTTACATTATGTGCCGCGTCCAGACAATAGTGAATCCGTGCCAGCAACAGTACAACCCGAAGTTCAAACCGATACTCAAGTTCCATCCGAAACGATAACAAATATTAATGTCAGCTGTTCCGTAATGTTGAAAATTGTACCTATAAACATTCACGGACCGAACGGAATTGTGAGCACGACCGCGCTGCTGGACGACGGCTCGACTGTGTCGTTGGTTAGCGCTTCGCTGGCGAAGAAAGTGGGGCTGCGCGGCCGCCGGGAATGTCTTCGTGTGTGTGGCGCGTGGAACGACACCGAACTAGTGTGCAATGCCCAGCGCGCAAAAATGACTTTGTGTGGTGTTGATAATAAGATGTTTACAATCGACGCGCGAATTGTTCAAGAATTAAACCTACCACAAAGCTTGTCTACAGTAAATAGTAAAAACTACAAGCACCTATGTGACGTCAGCCATAATTTATACACAGAAACACAACTACAACCACAAGTCTTAATCGGACAAGATAATTGTCACCTTCTCTTACCTTTGGAAATGAGGGTGGGTAGACCCGATGAACCCTGTGCCACCCGGACTCCCCTGGGATGGTGCCTGCATGGAAGGGTGCCTAATGTTTACTTACCTGATTCTAATGTACGTCACTCCTCATTGTTTGTCACTAGTGACGTCATAGAAACTGAATGTATATTGCGAGAGATCCAGGAGGAGGTACGAAGATCGTTCTCAATCGAGTCCATGGGCGTGTCTGGCAGGCCAAGACAGAACTCGGAAGACTTACGCGCTGTAGAATGTTTAGAACGAACTTCTGTACTAATCAATGGTCAATGGCAGGTTGGCTTACCTTGGCGAGACGAGAAATGTGTGATGCCGGACTCGTACCCGACGGCTCTGTGTAGACTGAAAGGAGTAGAACTAAAATTAAAAAGAAGCAAAGAATATGCGAAAAGATATGAAGAACGCATACGACATCTGTTTGATAACGACTACGCAAAAAGATGTACCAACTCAAATGTTACACCGCCGAGAACTTGGTACTTGCCTCACTTTGGGGTCGATAATCCCAACAAAAAGAAACTGCGTTTAGTGTTTGACGCGGCAGCTAAAACAAATGGGCTATCACTTAACGATTACTTATTAAAAGGCCCTGACCTACTGATGTCGTTATTCGGCATTATGTTGCGATTTAGAGAAAATCAAGTAGCCGTGTCTGGAGATATTAAAGACATGTTCCTCAGAGTAAAGATTCGACCAGAGGACCAGGACGCCTTCCGATTTCTATATAGAGAAGAACCAGAAGAACCTATAAACACCTACGTGATGACGTCTCTAATTTTTGGTGCTAATTGCTCGCCCTTTATAGCCCAGTTTGTAAAAAACAAAAACGCAAAGCAGTATGAGTCATCAATGCCCGCTGCGGCTTCTGCTATATATAAAAGTCATTATATGGATGACTATATAGAAAGCCTACCTAACGAAGAGACTGCGATACAACTTATTCATGACGTCATGTCCATTCACCAGAAAGGCGGGTTCGAGATGCGGAATTGGACGAGTAATAGTAAACATGTACTCGCGAGCCTACCTAAACATTTACTAGGCGACGCAGCCGTCAAATTCAAAATAGGCCAACAGTATGAAGGCGAACGCACGCTTGGATTGATTTGGCATCCAAGTGATGATACTTTGAGATTCGACGTATCTTTCAAGCGGATACCCGAATGTATTATAAATGGGACCCAAAAGCCTACCAAGAGAGAAATGTTACGTGTGATAATGTCCATTTTTGACGTATATGGCATTCTAGCACCGTACACCATAAATGGAAAAATTATATTACAAGAAACTTGGAAATTAAACATCGGTTGGGATGATTATATATCCGATACAGTGTTCGAGAAATGGTCAAAATGGATTCGTTTATTGAAATCTTTACAAAATGTTAGCTTGCCAAGGCACTATCCGGCTGCTACCACAGGAGTGAGCGAGAAGGAAAATGAAATTCCCCTGCCGTCCACCTCAAGCGCCACGGCTATGAGTGCTACGAATATTGCTACGAGCGTAGCAGACGCGACATCGGCTACGTGTGCTACAACGCACAGCTGTTGCAATATCAGTGACCGAAACATTGTTACTCAGAATAGTTATAGACACCTACAAATGCATGTTTTTTGTGATGCGTCTAACAAAGCTTACTGCGCCGTCGCGTACTGGAGATGGATTGACGACAAAAATAATACACGCGTAGCATTCATAGCGAGTAAATGTCGGGTTGTAGGAAACAAACCGATAACTATTCCACGCTTGGAACTTCAAGCTGCTGTCCTAGCGGCTAGACTTGCAGACTCAGTTTCTAGAGAACATACTATAAAGCCTGAGCAACGAATATTCTGGAGCGACTCGACAACAGTGCTACACTGGATAAGAAACGATGCTCGCGACTATAAAGTATACGTAGCAAACCGTTTAGGCGAAATTGATGAGTTGACGCAGATAGGTGAATGGCGATACGTGCCTACAGCACTAAACGTAGCTGATATTGCTACGAGAGAAAGTTACATCTGCCCGGTCCTGCAAGATGAATGGATGTACGGACCTACGTTCTTACGCTGCAAAGAAGACGAATGGCCGCATGACGTCATATCTGTTGATAGGAAAGACACGCTATTGGAGTGTATTAATTTAATAAGAATAGATGCACAAGAAAATAACTTACCCGTACCTGATGCTACTCGATTTAGTTCCTGGCTTCGCTTACGTCGATCAGCTTCTATGGTACTCAAGTTTATAAATAAATGCAAAAGGCGTACTTGTGAGTTCGACGACACTATGAAGAAGGCTGAAATATTATTACTCAAAAAATCACAAGCTGAATCGTTTAGCCAGGAGTTAACTGAAATAAAAAACTGCAGATGTGTACCAAAAACAAGTAACATAGTTACCTTGTCTCCTTACCTGGACGAACACGGAGTCATGCGCGTCGGCGGCCGCATCGATGCTGCTGCTGGCATTCTACCTGAAACTAAAAACCCTATAATATTAGATGGAAGAAGTTACATTGCGAGATTGATTGTTAAGTATTATCATTACTACTACGCACACGGAAATCAAGAAACAGTAGTAAATGAAGTCAAACAGAGATACTGGATCACCAGACTTAGACCTACAGTGAAACACGTAACATCTAAATGCTCAACTTGCAGAATAAGAAAATCCAAACCAGAAGTACCAAGAATGGGAGACTTACCTGGTGCTCGAATGGCCCATCACGAACGGCCTTTCACTTATTGTGGTGTGGATTTATTTGGCCCCATGGAAGTTACGGTGAAAAGGCGCCACGAGAAAAGATACGGCGTTTTATTTACGTGCTTGACAGTACGAGCTATCCATCTGGAAGTAGTTACTAACCTTACGACCGACTCCTTTATTATGGCATTGCGAAGGATGGCCGCGAGACGGGGATGGCCACAATATCTATACTCTGACAACGGAACAAATCTCCGAGGAGCGGATACGGAGCTGAAGAAGGCTATAAGAGATCTAGACGAAGAAGTATTGAAAGATGAGGCCTTAAATCGCGGTACCAAATGGACTTTCATACCGCCCGCGAGTCCCCACTGGGGTGGGGCGTGGGAAAGGCTCATCAGAAGCGTGAAGACCAGCCTGAAAACAATTTTAAAAGAACGCGCCCCCAGAGATGAAACTTTAAATACTCTTTTGGCAGAAGTTGAGAATATGGTGAACAGCCGGCCGTTGACTCACGTATCTGTGAACCCAAATGATCCTGAAGCGTTAACTCCTAATCATTTCTTGCTGGGATCGTCGTCTGGTTTACCTCACATCGGAAAATTTGATGATTCTGACATTTATCTGCGAAAACAATGGCGAATTGCACAAAGATTAGCTGACATGTACTGGCGCAGATGGGTCAAGGAAGTACTGCCGGACCTGCTACCCCGCAAGAAATGGCAAGAGGAACATAAAAATTTACAAGTGGGTGACTTCGTAATTATAGTTGATCCTGACAGTCCCCGCAACTCTTGGCCCAAAGGAATAATTCAGGAAGTGATCCCTGGAAAAGACGACCGAGTCAGAATGATTCGAGTAAAGACCAAGTCAGGAATGTTGACTAGATCGGTCACGCGTGTCGCACGTATACCAGTTGATGGTGAGTGCTGCTGAGGCAGCACTGGGGTGGGGCATGTTAGCGACGCAACAGGCTAAATACCTAAGCAAAGAATAACAATTGTAAAAGGGAGTGCGCGGGGTCCGAGCGGGTGCAAGGGCGAGTCCCGAACCACCATTTTGATTTGCGATGACGTAGTGCCATTTCTAACGCCACGGACAGTGCGCGCTTCCTTAGCTAAAAGTTTTGTGTTCCAACCTTACAGTTTTTAAAATATAAATCCTTTTGCTCAACACTGCATTGTTTATCTCAAACCACACTTCATTAACAATCGGCATATCAGTAGTTACGACGTAGCTGAAGAACTGGAAATTGACCACAAAACAGTTTTGGCGCATTTGAAAAAAACTGGGTTCACAAAAAAGCTCTACATTTGGGTACCTCACGAGCTCACTGAAAGAAACCTAATGAACCGTGTACTCTTTTGTGATTCTTTGTTACGACGTAATGAAACCGAACCATTTTTGAAGAAGCTGATAACTGGTGATGAAAAGTGGATCACGTATGACAAGAACGTGCGAAAAAGGTCGTGGTCAAAGGCCGGTCAGGCTTCACAGACTGTGGCGAAACCCGGGTTAACTCGCAACAAGGTGATGCTGTGTGTGTGGTGGGATTGGAAGGGCATTATTCATTATGAGCTGTTACGAGCACCAGGCAGGACCATCGATTCTGAACTCTACTGCGAACAACTGATGAGATTAAAGCAAGAAGTTGAGAGAAAGCGGCCGGAATTAATCAACAGAAGGGGTGTAGTTTTTCATCATGATAACGCTAGACCTCACACATCTTTAGCCACTCAGCAAAAATTAAGAGAGTTTGGCTGGGAGGTGTTAATGCATCCGCCGTATAGTCCTGACCTTGCACCTTCAGACTTCCACCTGTTTCGGTCTCTTCAGAATTCTTTAGGCAGTGTCAGGTTAACATCACGAGAGGACTGCCAAAACCACTTGTCGCGGTATTTTGACCAAAAGTCCCAAAATTTCTATAGCAATGGGATCATGTCCCTACCTACAAGATGGCAAAAAGTTATCGAACAAAATGGTACCTACATACTTTAGTTAAATGTAAATAAACTACATTAAAAAATGTTTTGAATTTTCTTAAAAAATGCGAAGAAACTTTTTCCCCAACCTATTATTTGAGACCCTCACAGTAAGTTCTTTCATTTGATATGTCATACGATACAGTTTGCAAACCTTTTTAAAAAAATTTCTTCTTTGCCAAAGTGTCCTTTTGTCAAAATTCTTTTATTTATGTTATACGTCAGTGTTTGGTTCACATAAATTCATATGAGTACCTAACTTCAACTTAATCGGACTATTAGATTCGGAGCAAATTGGCTGTGACAGACGGACAGACAGACGAGTGATCCTCTAAGGGTTCCATCTTTTTCCTTTTGAGAAAAGATCATAAAACAACATAAGTCGCAGTTCAAAACTGAACTTTTCGTGATTGAAATAAAGTTACTAATCCCAAAGCATATAAATTATTATTACTGTAATGTTATGTTGAGATAATTAAAGATTTATGATTATGATTATTTCATCAAAAATAAAAGTCTAAAACAATTTCAGTTACACAGAAAACTGCACCTTAACGAATCAAAATAAAGTTACAAATTCCAAAGCGCTACATGATTGTTTATTTTCAAAGGTCCGTGGAATCCTCCGTAACCAGACCACAATAGAAGACTGGATAGTGGAGAAGGCAGTGGGTCGCCGCGAAGAACAGGGACTACCTGAGTTTGTGTTCCCGTACAACGTGGGCTGGCAGAATAATATCAAGCTGGTGTTGTTTGGAGCTAAGTACGATGGCATCAAGTGGCCTGTGAGGGAAGGATGCGGGGAGTATGATCTTACGGTGAGTTTAACAACAGTTTTATGTGTCTGGACAATGTGTTCCCTTACAACATAGGGTGGAGGAACAATGTCAAGCTGAAGCTGTGCAGTACGATGGCATCAAGTGGCCTGTGAGTATGATCTTATGGTCAGTTTAAGGCGAAATGGTATTGTAATAGGGTTTGGAGCATTGGTATGGTCAAATGCAACAGATGGAATTTAAAAAATACTTATTTCAAAAATTCTATATGCTCTGTTATATCAAAATAAACCGATAACCCCCTCACATCTTTAGTATCGAACGTGTAAACGAAATATAATTACAATCGAATAAAACGGCTTTTTATCATAAAAATGCTAATTTTGAGGAAACTGCGATTGATTTGTATCGAGCCAAATTATGTCAATCGTGTTTTAGTCCTCATAATTTACTAAAAAAAATGTTTAGTTTTTATAATCATGAAAAGAATAAGGCTAGTAGTTCTTCAGGACAAAAATTGTATTTGTGTGCTACTGAAATGCATCAAAATATCTTCTTTGGGACCCATTTCGCCTTAAGAAAGGTTTTATGTGTTTTTTACTACAACTAACTGAAGCTATCGCCAGTCGTATGGCATCAGTTCACTTTGTAATAATGTAATAATGATAGCTTTATTATACAATGTATGGTTTAACGTCCAATGTGTCCTGAGGGTATGGGGGATTATGATCGTAATAGATTTCTATTCTTCTTAGACGTACTTAAACGCTACTGCTCGATTTTAGCAGATTTTTACTGACGTATAGCGAGAGAAATGTATGGCGGTCAGCCACAAGACCCCCTTAAAATCATAACAAACCATTTCCGCGTCAATCATTGCAATTCAAACCTTACGCCAATATAAATAAAACCCACATCTAATTCCCAGCGTGAACAACAAGCCCAGAAACAAGACAAGCGCGTCCGTTCGCGCCTGTACACCGCTACAGAGAAGTACTCGGGCCGCTGGGTCCCTATCTGCAGTCGCCCGCGGGCCGCACTCAACGCGCCCTGTACGGACGAGACCAGGTTACCCTTAACACCTGGTGATGTTATTAGAGCTACGAGACAGAGGCGGTAAGTTTTTCATGGACTTTTTGAAGATTTTTAAGTTATGTTTGTGTTCACTACTTAGCAATAGTAGTACGCCACCAGTTGGCGCCATTTTGAAAAGAGGTCTTTCATTTCGACAATGAATATAAAATATACGATGACGTTCCTCATTAATTCGTTCAACATTCAGCCTCGACTAAAAAAAAAAATATTGGCGCTTTGTCACTTTTGACAGTTGACGTTGACCTGACGTTTTAGTGCTGCCACCGAGTGAACGTCATTTCAGAACACCTTTGTCAGCTCATCTGGAAAAGTACTAAACTCGCCACAAAATAATAGGTCTGTTTTGACAGCCCATATCGTTTCATATGCCAAAGAGAGACAAACATAGCGGGACAAAGAGGGACACCCTCATGTCAAAACGGACCTATTATTTTGTGACGAGTTTACCATCATAGCAATTCTGCCGCGAATCAGCGGTTCTATGTTCCGGAACCTAATTACGTAACACACTATCAATCGGAATCTGAATCATTTTGACGCAAATAGCTAATACATTGCTTCATCAATGTTTCAAAAATTGTCTGCTCGACAACGTAAATCAAAATCAAAAGTCATTTATTCAACCTAGGCTGAGAATCAGCACTTTTCGAACGTCAAAATTACATAAGACAGTCCCCCAAAACGCCCGACCTTCACCACTTCCTAGTGCTTTAGCTGGGGAGAAGAAGTGGCGCAACAAATTCCCCAGCAGCACAGCTGTCTGTTCAGTTAAAAAAATATATTCTATACAACACTGCGCAAAATGATATATCTAAGTACATTACGCAACACAAACATTAAATTAAATTTAATTATTTGCTATAAGTCAGCTAGCACACGCCAATATACCTAAAACAAAAAAGAAGAAAAAAAATCGGAAAGTCGAAAACTATACTCAAGCAGAAACAAAAATACAAAACTCAAAACGTAAGCAGAACTTTATACCTAAATAAATAACGCTATGAATGTTGTTGATCCGTCAAAATGAAACCGACGCCGATTTATGGTGTGTTACGCAATTGCCCCGCTGGTTAGAAGGGTACGAGTATGGTTGATTATCACCCAATGTCGTGAAAAAAGAATATCGTTTTTTTTTTGTTGAAGCTAGACTTTCTCTAGTAGATACAACTCTTGTGGATCCAACCAGTTACAGAACTCTGTCCCAGATTATAACAGAGTCATCATGTATGTATCTGAAACAATTTCAGATACAGAATGAACCATTGCAACATTTTTTTTATTATTTTATCTCTATTAAAAAGCGCTATGACTGGAAAGGTACCGCCTACAATTCCTGCTTTGGACTTTTGCAATAGGTTTTTTTAGTCCGTTTTTTTTGCTGTGTACAATCATAGAGCTAGCTCACAAGGCAAGCTAGCTGGCAAGCGAAAATTTTATTTTATTTAATTTCTCAAATTTTATTCGTAATTAGTAGTAGTAGTAATTCGTAGTAATTCTAAGCGTGCGACAACGCGGCTTTGAGATCATTGGTTTACGGTGCTACCGTTCAGTTCAGCGCGCGCTTTTGACGCAAATGGACGTGTGTTAAGGTTCGCTTAGTCAGTTTTAAATGAGACAATACGTAGGTTACTCAATAATTTTTGTCGTTTGGTATTAAAACAAGTTCAAACACGCATGATACACCTACACAATTACATTTAAATAAAATAAATAAAAAATAAAAATGTTTATTTCAGTTAACATAATATGGTTTACATTATATGGTTTGGAGACTCCTTTTAAGCAAGGAAATGCTTGTGTTAGGTGTTGTCTCCGCTCTTCCCCTTATCATTACCCGAATTATATAAAACTGAAATACATGTATTTAGTAGAAAAACAATAAACTAAAAGGAAAAAAAAAAGAGGCGCTCTTGAGTGAAGTGTAGTGTAAGGTATGCGTGTGTGTGTGTGTGTGTGTGTGTGAGGATGACTGAAGGTGCACAGTAATGAGTGTGCATTGAATAATTTAGGTATTTAGTTAACCCTGCGACAGTGTCTTGGGATCGGAAGAAGTCACATTTACTCACAAACTTTACTCAGTTATCGGTTCGCTTTTGTCTGGAGTGCACGCGATAAAACTATAAAATGGCTTCACTTACGAGACCCCAAATTCGAGTGATAATTTTTTACAACTTTCGACGAGATCTTTCTAGGCAACAGTGCCACGAAGAGATGGAACGCATATTGGGTGATATTGCTCCATCTCTCAGGACTTTCGAACGGTGGTATAAACAGTTCGAGCGAGGCGACTTCAGTTTAGAAGACGATCCACATCCAGGACGGCCGCGTGACGTCACTACTCCTGAAACCGTGTCTGCCGTGTAAAAACTAGTTCGGGAAGATCGTCGAATCACTTATGTGCAAATTCAGGAGATTCTTAAGACTACAGGGACAGTAAATAAAATATTAATGGAATATTTACATTAAAAAAAAAAATGTTCACTTTTTGTACCACACAAGTTAAACGACGAACAGAAGGCACATCGAGTGGACTGGTGCAAAAAAATGCTTATAAAGTTTGGATCCGGCAAGTCTCGTGATTTATTTTCAATTGTGACAGGTGACGAGACGTATTTGTATCATTATGATGTTCCAACTAAGTCTCAGAATCGGTTATGGGTGTTCGAAGGTGAAGATTATCCGACAACGCCGAAGCAATCCCGATCGGTAAAAAAAATATATGATTGTGGTTTTCTTTGGTCGTCGCGGTGTTATAAAAACGATACCGCTAGTTGCGATAGTTGCGCCCAAAAAGTCATTTGCGCACGCGGCTCCTGCATCACGACAATGCGTCGGCGCACCGAGCTTAGCAAACTGTCAACTTTATCAAGTCGTCGGGCTTATGGAACATCCGTCATAAAGTCCCGATTTAGCGCCGTGTCATTTTGCGTTGTTTCCATATGCAAAAAAATCTATTGAAACGTCGCAAGTTTTCTACGGAAACTGAACTTCTGAATGCCTGGAAGAAATCTGCGCCGCAATATCCGAGGACAAATGGAAGGAGTGGTTTGACAACTGGTTTGAACGTATGAGGAAACGTGTTAGCCACAATGGAGATTATTTTGAAAAGAAAGACAAACTAGCAATGTAACGACAATAATTATTGAGTGACCTACGAAAGTCATCAAATGACTTGATTGACATTCTGAAGTAGTTGAATAATTTGGGTTCAAATAGCCAAATTATGTACTGGCTTTCAGTCAGCCTGTGTGATAAAACTGGGTGGAGCCAATATGTCTGATTTCTGTTGCGTCGTTTATGCCGTCGATATAAAATAACCGCTAAAACTGTTTCTACGTCCATCTTCGATAAAGTAGAACTTGAACTAAACCGGGGCCGCACGCGTTCAACGCCTGATAAGCGCGCACCATGTGTGCGCTATACAGAAACTTACCGCGGCTTTAATGCGCGCTGAGCACTTATCATCTGAACGTACCCCTAATCTAGCTACTACACAAGTCACCGTACCACACTTTCCAGCAATCTAATTCATATTTTCTTCCCCCAGACACTGGTTGTTCGGCGAGAAGCTCGTCGGCGACGGCGAGACCCCCCGGGGCCCGCGCGGCTGGTTCCCGCGCGACGCCGCGACCCCTAGCGACCAGCTGCACAAGCACAAGCCCGACTAGCTGCGAGTGTACTTGCTGGCGCACGACCGACTGGTATAATGAATGTGTTTGTACGGAGTATGCAGTAAGTGGAGTGCGTCTTGTATCAAAGTTAAAGGAAATGTTAGGTAGTCATAGTACAGATCCTTGTGAAAGTAATTTACCTGGTAAACTATCACAAATAAATAATCACGATCTCTATTTTGGCAGTTTAGAAGCATTGCTGTGTTCTGATTGGAACGGTCGATTAAACGTTGGTACAGGGCCTGTACTATGCCCCGTTAGAGCCAAAGTAAATATTTAAAGTCTTTGCAAGCCATTGTTGTTTGTGACTGAGAAATAGGGATATGGAACAATGATAATTTTAACAATAACTTACTACGGCTTAAAATACATTTCACATCGTCTTCTGTGTTACGGAATTAACTCAAATCGCACGTACGCACATAACTTCGCTGCAGATACTCAGCATTGCTAATATGTGAGGTTACTAATGCGCCGGCGCCGGTTCCGCCGCATAGTCATATGTGGGACAGTCACGTATGTAGACACTTTAGTACTCCATTTATTAACTACTCTGTGAATAAATGTATGTATGTATCATGTTAAACATGATTAGAATTAATTCATTGTTAATAGAAGAAATCATAGTCATATTTTATAGTATTTGTTTATAGCTACTTTACATTGGCATCATATACAGTGCCTAAATCATGCACGACATTTTAAAACAAACATATTTTGCTTATAGTTTTCTAAAATGTTTTACCAGCAAAGTCAGCGCTTATTATGAAATATCAGTATTATTATTAGTGATCGGAGCTGATAGAGCTATTTTGGTTCAATGACCGCAAACGTTGATGCTAATATAGACACTCCCCGGGATTCTAACTGAAACTCTGGTATTCAAAAAAATAAACGGTCCGCCAGATAACTTTTTTTTTTTGAAAATGCTATAAAAACAAAACTACTGAATATTTTCTCAAATTTATTTTTTTATTTGAAAGTACAATCCTTCCGGTTAATTATGAAAAATAATTTCATTCAAATGGCTGCCTCGGCTGGCCATGCAGTAGCCTACACGATCGGTCCAATTTTTAAGCACATTATCGATTGTGTGCAGCTGTATTTCACCAATGGCTTCACGAATATTGTCCTTTAAAGCGTCAATTGTCTCTGGCTTGTCGGCGTAACACTTATCTTTGACGGCACCCCACAAATAATAGTCAACGGTGTCAAATCGCAGCTCCGAGGTGGCCAAACGACATCAGCTCTGCGGCTGATAATGCAATCTTCAAAAACAGGGCGCAAAACATCGAGTGTAGCTTCGGCTGTGTGGCATGTAGCGGCGTCCTGTTGAAACCAAATGTTGCCAATATCCTCCTCTTCAATTTTTGTGTACAAAAATTCGTTCAACATGGCCCGATAACGATCGCCATTGACTGTAACGGCCACTCCTTGCTCATTTTCGAAAAAAAATGGCCCAATTATGCCTCTGGACCAAAATCCGCACCAAACAGTGACTCGTTTTGGGTGCGTCGGCTTTTCAATGTATGCGTGCGGGTTTTCTGTGCCCCAAATGCGACAATTTTGCTTGTTTACATACCCGCCAAGATCAAAATGAGCTTCATCTGAAAAGATGATTTTTTTGGCAAAATCGGCATCTTCTGTAAGTCGATCGCAGGCCCACTTAGCGAAGCGAAAACGCATTGGATGGTCAGTTGGCTTCAACTCCTGAACCAATTGGACTTTGTATGGCGTCATACCAAGGTCTTTATGCAAAATTCGTCTCAATGATGTCTCCGAAATGTTCAATTGTTGAGAACGACGGTGAATTGATGTTGATGGCGCTTCACGTACACTTTCTGCCACAGCAGCAATATTCTCGGGTGTACGTACTGTTTTTGGCTTTTCACGATTTGGTTTATCGATGAGGATGCCAGTTTCTTTCACTTTTTTCACGAGATAACGAACATACGGAGCTGACGGTGCTTCTCTTCTTCCAAAATCCGTACGCAATTTTCGCACACATTCGCAACATTACCATGATTTTCAAAGTAATGTCGCAATATTTCCCAGCGTTGTTCAAGCGTATACACAACCATATTCGTTCAGCGGAAGGATAAAACTAATTATCTGTCAAATCAGACGTGAGCTAAGTGTTACCATTCACGAAATAAGCACTAGGTGGAAAAAAATACGTTAGATGGCGGACCCGTTATAACAAAGGAATACAATAGCGGGCTGCGCCGCTAGAGGAACTCGCACCTGTTTTTGTCTCTTTCTACAGCATTTAAATTGTTTTTTGACAATAACTTATTGATTCACTCCTAACTTCGGTTCCCGTCGCAGGGGTGGTAGGATATGTGTTCGTTCATACTTTTTACAAAGTAATTTGTAACTTATTTAATCATTTATATATTTCAAATCCCGGGATTCCGGGAGTGTCCATATTAAGATAACGTATTTCAAGTACAAAAATAGCTCTACCAACTCCGATCACTGATTGAAATAAGATTAGACATTTAAGTAAACCTTTTTTACAGTTCGTGCAACCGATTTTGACTTCAATTACCTTGGTGACATAGCAAATGGCAACTGCAGTAAACATTTGTTATTGTAACCACGTTTTTGCTTTTAATGCTATTCTTATGCCTACGGAATAGAACTCAAAATCGGTTGAACGGACTTTATAAAGTTATTTAAATGTATGTGTATTCTTATTTCAAATGGAGTATAAATCAATTGAAATTGCGTGAAAATCTAATTCAATCATTTTGTTAGGGCCAATAATAGAAAGCAATGCTGGCCCCAGAGAGTAATGATGGCCCAGTGGTATCCACGAGTTTGTAGGTCGTGAATTCGAACCGAGGCAGGCAATTTACTTTGTGTATTTAATTGAAGGAAAACATCGTGCGGAAACCGGCATGTCCTAGAACCGAAAATTCGAAGACATGTGCCATCTAGCAACCCGCAGTGGGCCCGCGTGGTGGGTCAGCCCACTGCCTCTTACAGAGAGGAGGCCTGTGTCCCGACTGTGGGAACATTATATACGATACATTTTCCAAGGTTATAAGATCTCAATGACTTGAATTTATTATTTTTACTTTACATTTCTTTAGAAATGTATTTATGTAAATAGCTAGTGGACTATGTATAGTGAAAGGTGACAATGTAATGATTTCACGAAATTTTGTCTATTTATGTCTCAATCAGATGCACAAAATTTGGATTTTATTGAATCCTTTATGATTTAATAAATTAGATATATTTATTAAATATGTTCTCTAACTAAACATCTGAATTGGCTTGAGTATAGGAGCCATCATAAAAGTAATGACAAACGTCAACAGATGGCGCAGTAAGCGGCTCTACAGCCAACAAAAAAGATAGGATGCAGAAACTACGGGTTGTTTAACTATTTTGTGTATGTGATTAGTACTTCATTCATTGACTTGGTTTGAGTGAGTCTTCTGTTTAAAAAGTTTTGCAATATGTATTTATTATGAATATTGCCTGGAAACATGATTATTATATCTTGTCTGCATACCAATCTTTTTTGTTAGCTGTACTTATACATTAATTTTGACCACTATATCTACGCGGGTATGTCCAAATTGATAGTTTTGATGGCATTTAACTACCTATGTAAGATCTTTTTGTAACAGTTTATCAGTCATAGAGTATGAAACCATTTGTTATAGGAATTTTTACGGTTAGGATCTTATAAGGTTGTTTGTTGTTTTGAGCAATTTATAATATTGATATTGTGACTTAATAGTTGTGATTGTAAAAATAATGTTTTGTATATGAATAAACAATGTATGTAACAATGTTGACTTTTATTTATTAGTCTGAATTAAAATAAAACGAAAGCGATATGTGTAAAAAATCTTTATTGTGCATTAAAAATAAATGATTATTCTCAAACACACAATGCTCTCTTCCAAAGCATAAAATTAGTTCTCAATAAGTTAGCTTACGATATAAATGATATAAACTATACATCTAACTCCCAAGAATGTTAGATTATCACGAATTCTTTTTAAATTAATAAATGCAAATTATTTTGTTAGACTCACAGTATCTCAAACTTTAAGTTTCGACTTGTTGGAAGTTATTTTTTCTCAAAAGTTTGTACTGACCTCATACTCTTCAAATCCACGTGCTTATGTACTATTATTACGTATTATATTATTATAAAACTTATTATTTTATTCCAACGGCATCGAGTTGAAAATATATTGATGGAATATAAAAACGCCATGATGAGTACAAACTATGATCGACTAAAGTTGGTATTGCTTAATCGACTAAAAGGACCAGATGACGAATAACAATCAAATACCAATGATATTAATAAAATTCTATCAAAAGTAGACCTTATCTCCAAATCCAAGCTAGATACACCGGGTCCCTCAATTCCAAACTTTATATTAAGACTGGACATACAACAGACAATATAAATAGTTCGACTAAACAAAGATGACAAGACAATACTTCTAAAACGTCGTGTATCCAGCGTGTAGCCGACCATTTCTTCAGGTTTCTAGTACTCATTGTCATCATCTAGTTCTCCCTCGGTGGAGTCTACTCCGACCTCTTCGTAGTCCTTCTCCAACGCAGCCAGATCCTCGCGAGCCTCCGAGAACTCTCCCTCCTCCATACCCTCGCCGACGTACCAGTGGACGAAGGCGCGCTTTGCGTACATTAAGTCGAACTTGTGGTCCAACCTGGAATATTCAAGTCAGTTAGAAAAAGTTTTGTAAAAAAAATAAAATTTTACTTTTGAATGGTTTTGACCATTGGTCTAACAGAAATTGTATTACATAAAAAAAAACCTCGACAAAGGGCCTAATGCAACGGCAATGCAGGATTACAAATGAACCGTTAAAGTAAAACAAACTTTAATTAAAGAATTTCAAGAATCTATGACGTATGAGCCAGTTCGATACGAAGGTATCCGTGAGGTTAGTTCGTGATTACGGGAGTAAAATTGTATGAGCGACTGGAGTAATGCCATACATATTCCTAACTTTATGAAGGCGCTACCACTAAAAAATAGATATATACCTAGCCCAAGCCTCTGCAATAGCAGTGGTGTTGGACAACATGCAGACGGCACGCTGTACCTTGGCCAAGTCACCTCCAGGGACCACGGTCGGGGGCTGGTAGTTGATGCCCACCTGCACACAAACACATTCAATATTAGCAAACAAAAAAGTGCTAGCTAGTGGGTCGAAACGAAGAAAGAATAGGGTATAGGTAGACATATGAGTGTGAGGGTGGAAAGTTAATGATTCTCCATAGGAAAGGGAGAGGATTCTCCGGCCAGACCGGTGATGTGTGTGGCGGGCTACTGTCAGGTGGTTGATGTTGGGATGTTGCATATATATGTATGACAATCGCGCGGGAAACTACTTGCAGCAGTATTTTGTGTGACGTCATTGTGATGCATAATTCGCATGTGGTGTGATAGATGCCGCCACTGGGGAAAGTAATAGGAAGGGACCTTCCTATTACTTTCCCCAGTCCCAGTTCCCTTTTTTAGGAGGGGAATTCTCCTTGAAATGAGCTGAAGGCTGAAGCTTCAAAAATAAATTCTGGGTCTCACTTTGAATCCTGTGGGGCACCAATCCACGAACTGGATGGTCCTCTTGGTCTTGATGGTGGCGATAGCGGCGTTCACGTCTTTAGGCACGACATCACCTCTGTCAAATAAATTTTTAGTATTCATGAGCTATTTCATTTACAACAGATTCGGTCCTTAGAGACGTGGCTACGCAACAATGTAATTACCTGTACAACATGCAGCAGGCCATGTATTTACCGTGACGGGGGTCGCATTTCACCATCTGTAACGGAGCAAAATAATGTAAAACCAGAGGTTACCAGCGCAAGCGCTCGTTTTAAAACGAACATTGCAGTTGACAATGAAAATCTGTGTATGAAACCCGTAATTTATTTATTTATTAAGTACCTACTTCAAGCACACAAATGTCTAGAGCAGGACTTAAGCCATGACTATCACTTTACCAGCGACTAATTCGTCGCCCTATATTGTCTATTTTGTGGGAATTCCGACCTTATTCCTTTGGGAAAGGGAATTTCTGTGTAAAATTTCAGGTTTCTGGGTCAAAGGCTGGGCGTTGATGAGTCAAGTTAGTGGGTGAGACAAGTCTTCTCTTTTTATTATTGTAATTATGTATTAATTGTTGCTTTACCTGGTTGGCTGGCTCGAAACAAGCATTGGTGATCTCCGCAACAGTCAGCTGTTCGTGGTAGGCCTTCTCCGCGGAGATGACGGGCGCGTACGTGGCGAGCGGGAAGTGGATACGAGGGTAGGGCACCAAGTTGGTCTGGAACTCCGTGAGGTCCACGTTCAGGGCGCCGTCAAACCGGAGAGATGCTGTTATTGAGGACACGATCTGGAAAATTGGAGATGGTTAGTTTGTTTTACCAATTAGAAAAGTAACGGTTAGATTGGATTTGTGGGTCAATTCTGAAAATGGCTTCAGCAGGCGAATCTTTTGAACTGACTTTTGAAAAGACCTCCGATGAAGTGGCTTTTACAAGGTGCCGTTATTTATCTACAGGGTGCTGAAAAGAAATAAGAGACCTACTGTTGATTGTCGAATTATCCTTGGGCTTTGCATTGGATCAATAAAGAAACCGAATTTATTTAAGTATTATATTGTCATCATGTGAATAGTTGGACTAAGTAACTATTCAGTCAGGTAGCTGTTCAGTCCAGCTATTCACATAAGTCCTATAGCCCTCATCTTCATACCTGTCCAATAAGCCTGTTGAGGTTGGTGTAGGTGGGTCTCTCGATGTCGAGGTTCCTCCTGCAGATGTCGTAGATGGCCTCGTTGTCGACCATGAAGGCGCAGTCCGAGTGCTCCAGCGTCGTGTGGGTCGTCAGGATGGAGTTGTAGGGCTCCACCACTGCGGTGGACACCTGACAAGGAAGTATAGGTAAGTGATTTACAAAACAGCAGTGAGCTGCAGCTGAAAATCTGCGTCAGGTTATAGCTTGTCATATTATGCTGAGCTGAGGCCCTTTTGGTTAAAAACTATGAAATCAATAAAATCAAATAAGCATTGATTTCTTTCTGTTTTCATAGTTTTTTGTTTTAATGTCAATTAACGCAATTTTCTTAAAACAAAAAGTGTCTTAGTTCTTCAAATAATTCAAATAGTAACTTGTCCAACGTTATGCTAGGAATTGACACTATTTCAAACTCACTTCACCTAAATTTCCACGGTGAGAAATTAAATTAGATTAAATCAGCTGTTGCCAAAGGTTTTCGTACCTGGGGTGCAGGGTAGATGGAGAACTCGAGCTTGGACTTCTTTCCGTAGTCGACGGAGAGGCGCTCCATCAGCAGCGACGTGAAGCCGGAGCCGGTGCCGCCTCCGAACGAATGGAACACCAGGAAGCCCTGGACAGAAATATAACAGTTTTATTTAGTTCATAAATAGATAGGTAAATATAATTCTATATTGAGGTATTATTATTATTTGACATAACTCGGGATCCTGGGATTCCGGACCTTTGGAAGGCTTACGAGGGGCCGAAGCCAACTCGTAGAGGCCCGCTACACGTTTTTAATGGAATCAGGCACCAACCGACGATTATCCCTGTTTGCTCTATGCAGGTGCACTCAAGGACAATCCCCGGCTGGCGCAGGACTATTGGCTATGGGTGGCTATATTGGATTGGTTACCTAGAACTATGGAAGGACTATGTCCCCTACCTGATCAATGTTATGTAATACACGGATAAAATGGCAGGGGGTGACTTGCACACTCAATAATGGGCCCCCGGAAACGGTCACTAGCACACAGCGACAAGGGGGCAATACTTCCTGACGTGCTTGAGGAGGGGAGAGGTATTCCACAGCTATCGAAACAATCCCGGAAGTACGGTCAAGATCCCTACCAGCATTTACCTGGAATACTTCCTTCCTCCGAGCACGTTTGCTCTTGCGAATCTCCACTCAAGCCGGCCAATAAAGGCAAGCCAGAGGCGAAGAACAAGACTTCTCCCGGGAGATAGGGACCGTGGAGTCGCTAACTCCCAACAGCTCGCCACATGCTGCCCTGCGGGTTCACGTATCTCTCTTGGTCTGGCTCCTCACTCTAGACTTGTTTCGGCAAAGTAAACTGAACCAGCATAGACCTAAGAGTTCGGAGCGCGTAAGCCCCACCACGACGACAACGTAGAGATACGACCGTGGGGCTATTATTATTATAGGTACTTAGAGACAGAAAATCAGGACACAGCTTTCATACAATAATGTGGCCCTTAACAAGATCTGGGTGACGGTCTAACTAGCTGAAGTAAACACATCTCATAAATTTTGTATCATCTATAAATAGCTTTTTACAACTACCCCAAATTCTGGCAAGAAAACCTTACATCACTCAGATATTGTTCTCTTCTCGGAAGCCGTAACAAAAATCGATACTGAGAAGTTGACAACATCGATTATGTTACTCACGACCCTGACCTCTACAGCATTCTAATGTGTTGACAACAATGATAGCATATTTTTAATGATGTAGGTAGGTGATAGACGGAGGCTTGTTTCAGCAGAGACCATCTCACCTGGAGTCCAGTACATTGGTCGGCGAGTTTCCTGAGCCTGTCGAGGACAACGTCAACGATCTCCTTGCCGATGGTGTAGTGGCCTCTGGCGTAGTTGTTGGCCGCGTCCTCCTTGCCAGTGATAAGCTGTTCTGGATGAAACAGCTGCCGGTAGGTGCCGGTGCGGACCTCGTCTGGAAACAGAAGTAGAAGTTAGTGGTATTTGAAGTCTCTCTCGTGAGTCAAAAGACGGATCTGCGTACGAGAGTAAATTAATTGTTCTGTGGCGATAAAAATGGCCTATCTGCAAGGATTGCCTATAGTCAGCGGTGAGAATTAATGATGACACTAAACAGTCACAAGCTTTTGCGCTTATCCTGAACTGCAAAGACTATAATGATTCATGTTTATCGCGTAGGTTAATGTAGCAAGTATAACACAGCTGCTTTTAAAACATTTCTAAGAATTTGGACCCTTTTTTATAAAGAAATATCCAGATCAGATTGAAATTCAAGCCCGAAAAATGAACGCAATAAAAAGAAATGATTCAGGCAACAGATGGGTCATTCCAAGACTTTGACTCACCAAAAAGTACAACAAAATCAAATAAAAAAGTAAACTAAGAGTGTATCCTTTTGACGAATTTAATTGTGATAAATGTTGTAGGTACCAGGCTGTACCACTTGAGGACTAATTAATTAAGTACGTACTTTCGTCCAAGAACGGCTGCCAATAAAGATACGATAGCAAAGAGCTTCGTAAGTGTAAGCTCTTATAATAATATACATAAACAAACTTCCTGTCTTCAAATGTGGAGTGGTTACTCATAGATTTCGTTTTAGCTCGTATTTTGACTCATCTTCTAAAAAATTGAGCGTGATTTTGTCTAATGTGTTTGTCGTTCAAAAACTGCTGATTCTCAGCGTAGTTTGAATTAATGACTTTTGTTTTTATTCGCTTTATTCATTTTAAAAATAGGATATCAATGTCCTCGTGATATCGAATTATCCCATGCTTAAACTAAGGCAAGTCTTCCGAGTTAAAAGACCTATCATTTATTAATTTAAAGAGGTCAATTTCAATCGGAAATCAACATATTAGACTGGGCTGTTTCCCCTTAATAACTCTATGGGCATTTATTCGTCTAGCCGTTTTTCCTGTAGGTCGCCCCTCTATTTATGTTTAATTTCATGTTATTATACTGACATTATGATTTTACGAATGTATAAAGTTCGTGATGACGTCAGACGATAATTTCATTCTAAAATTATCGTCTATCTACAACAAATACACATTTGGTTTACCATGTCTCAAGCGCGGCTATAAGTTGAGTTCGTAAGGTTCTGGTTTTGATTCTCGTTGGGCAAAGTTATTTTTTTTTACAAAATCTTGGGAACAGTTAGCCACAGTCGGATCCTCAGTCCTCAGGCAGAACATCATTAGAAGATTAATATTTCATCATCATTAAAACTTAATACATCCTCCTCGAAAGTTAACCCAAAGATCGGGATCTAACCAGAAGCTAAAATAAAAGAATTGCTAATTTCCTTGACAGATGTGCTTTTATAGTGCGTAGCGTAATGATAGACCGCCAGTCGAAGTAATAACGGCCGGGCGCAGGCCGGGGTTCAATACCCGCTGGCTATTATAAATTTCTATTACAAGCCGACGAGAAGCCTTCAATTTAGAGCCTCACGGTTTCTACAGCATGTTTTTGTATAGGTCTTATTTTTAGCGGGATTAGTAAGCCAAGAAAATGTAGGATGGCTAGTCGGATAGGCAACGATGCTGTAGACCATTCATCAAATTCAGATTTAAATCTTGTAGGTAGGTAGGCCCTTCAAAAAGCCCTAATGAAGCTATTTGCAGGATAGATGGAAAGAACTTTACATGGTGGACAAATTAAATATCCATGAAATACAAATTAGAAACCGTCTGCCTATTGATTAAACAAATCTCGTCCTTCAAGCCAGAATCACTCTTCCGTCCAATCACCGTAGAATCTACGCTATAACACAACCAATCTTTTTTATCTTTTTCTGTTTTTCTCTCTATTTTCTTTTCTTTTTTTTTAACTATTTTTCTTTCTCCTATCCTACCAGAGCCACTTTGCCTCACTCACCAACAACAGTAGGTTCCAAGTCCACAAAGACAGCCCTGGGCACATGCTTGCCGGCGCCGGTCTCACTGAAGAAGGTGTTGAAGGAGTCGTCTCCGCCGCCCAGAGTCTTGTCCGAGGGCATCTGGCCGTCGGGCTGGATGCCGTGCTCCAGGCAGTACAGCTCCCAGCACGCATTGCCGATCTGCACGCCAGCCTGGCCGATGTGGACTGAGATGCATTCCCTCTGAGGAAAAAGGATAGAACGGATTTGTTAGAAGAGCTTATGTAGGAAGAACCAGCTTAGGGGCCGGACATTGTTGAGGCCCGGATAAAAGGATCAATTAAGGTAGAATGGTTATCAGTAGCGTCCTCCTGCGAAACCGGGGATTAAGAATTTTCAGAGGATAATAATAATGATAGTTTATTTCCAAAAACTTAGTACTACTTTACAATGGCAATGTGGCAACAATTTCAATTAGGGTAAAGAGATTAGCGTCTGTAGCCGAACTAGGCATAGCCTGTATTTTTAGGATGACTGGCAGTAACTTGGCAGAAATTAAGATCTCTAATATTTAAGTAATGTAAAAATATGTTTGCGTAGCTTTTAACTCCCGGTCTCCGATACTATAGGTAATATATTTTTTCTTTAACTAAATAGTCGCATTACAATAGACTACGCGTAACTTTTTCCGGATTAGGTCACGAAGTGGCGATCCCATCAGAGCTCACGGGGGCTTTAACCTGTACGTATATCATTAAGGGTACTTTAATCCCCCATTTCCATAAAATTGTACATACACTGAATACGAAACATTCTGTTGACAACTTAATGATATCAGTTTGCCGTATTTGTGGAAATATAGCGGCGATAATGGAAAACCATTGTTGGTTTAGTGTCCTTAATCAAATTCAAATTAAATGTTACATTGGGGTTCTAGTTTAATGAATCACGAATTTATAATGTCTTACAAATACCAACCTACTAAGGTGGGTTTTAACAAGCAGATTCAGATTTTCACAAAGACAAAAACATAGATTCAAAACTGTTAATCACTGTCTCGAAATATGAAAGCCTATAAAATATAATTTCATTTAGGTACAGGCTAGTAATTTTTCTTTCTTTTAATTTGTTGGTAATACAAACAAATTACAAATAGGTACTATTACCTACTTATAGACAATATGTACTCTTTTAAATCATGGTTTTGCTGTATCAATTGGTCTAGCTAATTAGCAACTGAATAAAATTATTGATGAACATGAACAAAAAAGTTTCATATCTTTCTCAAACTTTTTTACCCATAAATCGAATAACGCACAAGGCATCATACATACAAAGGCCTCCTCACATGAACGAAAGCTTTAGAATAGAATGATAAACGTTGGTTCGTTCGCCACGCATGAACCAGACACGCGCCCATTACTTGAATCGACGCCCTATTTGCGATTAATGATATCAGACCAAAGAGTATTAATGTAGAACTATATTAAATTTAATGTTTTCGATAGGTACGAGTATATACGCTTCGAAACGCAGACGCAGCACCAGTAGGTACTAATGTGTCGGAGTTCCAAATTAAAAAGAGAATGCAGTATCATGTGCGGAACTTAAAATAGTAAAAAAGGTGCTGGATGAGTCATCATTATTATGTCTCGGAGTGGTTTTTTGGGTCTCTCGAAACGTGCTGGTATGTTGCAAAGTTTCGAAAGCACCGCTCGTAGTTTCAACGCCTTTAATTTCGGTATTTGGAACTATGTATAGTACCATACCTATTACCTACGTGTTATATTCATTTAGGAAGTTTAACCTAAAATCAGATAACGAGGTAAATACATTCATATGCAATCTAAAAAAAAACGGTCAAGAGCGAGTGGGACTCGCGCACCGAGGGTTCCGTACAATCATATACTTATAAAAAAGTGTGCTGACAAAAAGTGTGTGAGACATTGTTTTATTTTTCCTGTAATCTTCACATAAACTTCTATCACACAGAATAATTTCAGATTTTTCTCTATGCAAACTTCGGAGATAAGGGGGGAACGGTATTTTGCCCCACTTCGATTTTTTAAGAATCCCTTTCTGTCTGTCACAAAAAAAAAATTGTTTCATTCTTATTTGCAAAATAGTTGGGCAAACGTCATCTAAAACTATTCCAAAATTCAAGTTGATAGCATTAGTAGTTCTTGAGATATCCAGCCGTGACAGACGGACCGACAGACAGTCACACCATAAGGGTTCCTTTTTACCATTTTGGTACGGAACCCTAAAAACCAAAGTCGTAAGAAGGAGATTCATATTTAAGGCGGAAGACCCTTAGTATTTACGAGACTGGGGTTCAAAATGTTATAAATACACATAGATAAAACCAACCTACGTAGGTATATCCGACATGTATCCAGACTTTACCACTGTTCGATCGTAAAACAGGGACTATCCTGGCTACCAGGGGAGCTTTCATATCCCGAACACGCGAAGTTATAAGTTCAGTGTTATTTTCATGTTCCTGATACAGGTACCTATGTGTCGATGTCGACGGAAACTGGTTGGGTTCATAGACAAGAAATCTATCTAAATATGTAACAGTTCCTTTTATTTGTCTGCAGGGGTAGGTAAAATCTTATGCCATGAATCATCGAACTGCACAATAGATGGATTTTTGGCAACGATCGAAATGCTGCAAATTTTACTGTAGGTAGATTTAAACTTGAATTATGTAAGTATAGCTATTATGTTAAATAATATTAGCGAATTAAAACTATGTTGTACAAGGAATCACATTATCATCAGTAAAGAAACTAGTAAATTATAAAGCCATATTTGGATAAAGTTCCATATTGGGTTGCCCAAACTAATTAAAGCGTAGGTGTAGTAATCAATAAGATAGTATAATCTATTTGATTGAGAAACGTTAATGGTATTCCTTAACGAGATATCTTTTGTGATATCAAATGAGATTTAGGAACATTTTGTCCAAAAGATCATTAACCAAACTGACCCTCAAATAATAAATCACAATATTTTCAGGCGGAAGGGATATTGCCCTGAAATCTTCAATTTAAAATAGATAAACCACCTTTACAAGTTCACAATGTTAGTTTAATGTTCGTGGAGCAGGGGATTTTAAAAAGGGAAGGCACGGTATGGTACGGCTCACCATAAATGAAGGAACATCAATCAGAAATACAGCCTTCAGTGAACGTCGCGCGTCGGTATTCTGACACGTGGAGGCGTGGTAAATATTGTAGTCGTGGTATCAAAGTCCCAGCCGGTCTATTCTGTAAAAATCTCACCGTGAAAACTTAGGTGAAGTGAGCTTGAAGTGAGCTGTCATTCCACCTGATGCTAGGGATTGACACTATTGACCGCTCACTTCACGCTCACCTCACCTAAGTTTTCACGGTGAGATTTGTACAGAATAGCACTACTGGTAGGCAACTGCCTCGAAATATGATAAAATGAAAAATGGGTAGAGCCTCTTTGCAGGTTCAAACATGACAATAGGGATGATGACTAAAAAATGTTTTTTTGTCCGTCATATAGATTATTAAAATATATTGGACACGTATTTTTTCTTTTTCTACGTAATCAAAAGATTACGGCGATACATTGAGTTAAAATGTGGCATGACGTCACGTCTTCGTAGATTTTATACGTAGAAGTGACGTAGCAAGCCCCCACTCCCGAGCTTTAATGCGAGTTATCTAAGTATTTTTTTATTAATAGGATGATAAAGCAAAAAATACGTATCTAATATTTTTTTATTATCTGACTGACGGACTAAATAGAATTTCTTTTTTTTTACCCAGGCATCATCCCTATTAGATGTATAGACAGACGCACAAGTTTGGAAAATACTCTTTTAATTATATTTCTTTTAAAACATGGCGCCGTCCTATTGTCATCGCTCGTGCGTGATGCGATGCGATTTCATCGTGCGATGAAATGCGAGCGCGATAAGAAATTGTGTGTCCTATTTTGGAACGATGCGATCACACTCAAAATGGCTCTTATCAGAGATGCACCGTTTTTGCATGATCGCGCCATCTTCAATAGGACATTTAGTAGATATCAGTATGTTTGAACGCACGGTCGCACGATCATTTTCGTCGGACGCACGCATCATCGTACGAGCGATGGCAATAGGACGGCGCCTAAGAGTTATCTCGACAACGGTAGGTAACTCTATTCAAAGCATAGTTAAAATCAAGATAAATCTACAAAACGAGGTTTAGGTAAGTACGGGAAACAGAAGCAAAGATGAACAGAACAAGCACCGGTGGCTGGCAAAAGCCAGAAGTAAGCCAAATAAACATAGACACTCAACCAACATAAATCCAAATTCCACAATGACATAGACATTTTGTGGGATGCAGCTAATTTACGTCTAAGCTAAGCTGTGTAATTTGTACGGCATGGCGGGAAATATTTCATGCAGTGCAGTGTCATTACCGCGATAATAGCCGCCAATCACCGGGCCCGTTACCCTACGTGACACTTGACGGCATAGATATGCTCTGTGGCGAGATTGCAACGATAAATGCGTCGATCCGATGGATATTTCGATATCGGGATTGATGTTAAACAAACGAATCTTATGCGAATTTAGTGGTATGTGTACTTATGTGTTGTGTATCTATCTAAAGTATTACTCGCGATTGTCTTTGTGAGTCTCGATTTAGTAAAAACAAAAATCGATGTAAAAACTCCAAATTGAGCTACAATTTAAAACAACATCCATATTTAAAACACACAAGACATAAAACCGTAACTTGAAAAACAAAGTAGAATTACCATTTTAACATACAATAACGAAATCCCACGCGAGTTACTGAATAAAACGGTTCGATTATTCGTCCAATTACAATTTAATTCAATTCCATGATTGTTTAAATGGAAGTATTATTGGAATCGAATTGCTACTATAAATATCAGTAAAAGGAGAGACATTTGTAGACGGGTAATTACGAAGCCACTGAGAACACCCACTTTTGAAGTTAACCAGATCGTATTTATGGCACCTACACCGTCAATTATGCGGTAGCCTACTGGAATTGCTTTAATTGAATTAATTTTGGACCGGAAATTACAAGAACGTAATTTCTCTAAAGTTTATCATGGTTTATACCTACACCTGTATATGTAAATGAAAGATGTAGGTACAGATTCATTTCGTCGTCGCAGTATCTTGTAGGCATTTAGTTAAATGGATTGATTTTACATATTTTTAAAGAAAGTTTTAAGCGAAAGTATTGCTCTACATTTCACCTATTTAAGTAAATCTTTTATCACGAATCTCGTCCGTAATCACTGATCGTGTCTTCGAGTCAGAAGTTCAGTGGTCATGCTACGATTGATAGGAACAATGGATCTTACCGATATCTCAATGATCCATAGATCCTGGACGATCGATGAAGCGTTCTACAGACATCTTATTGCCACTGAGATTTATTGCTTTGTGATACAATGTAGGCCATGGTATACTGAGGTTTGTATTTTGTCAATTACATACGTTAACGATTGGTATTTTTTCGTCATCGTCAAGAAATCTATTTTCTCAAGTTTGTAATTTAGGTAGACATGATTTCAAGACCTTACAAAAAATAAACTAACCAGAAAAAGTTGTTATATGACAAAAAAACCCCAATTCGTCTTTTTGCATATTAGTCTAGTAACCGTGTCTGTTTTAAAATCCGCACAAAAAATAAAACTGTACAAGGCAAGCCCATCCGTTACAGTCGATTATTTCAAACGTTTGAACCGAAATAGAATAAAAAAACTTCACTATTATATAAAAAGAATCCATACAAACTTAGCGACACCTCAGTTCATAAATGTGGCGGATAATTGGCGGATAGGTTTATCCGTACTATTAATAGAGCAGCCCTATACATGCGGATGTCAGTATCCGCCCAACGGAAGTGAGCTTTTAGGGCGTCGCGGAAACTAACCCTTCATTAGTACTTACGTTATTACGGTACACGCATTGTCTGTGGAAGGATCGATACAGGGAACCTATAGTTTTATAACCTTACACATTAGAGATTGAAAATTACTCCGCAGTTTGGGGTTGTTTTGAGAAGTCGTCTGAAAGCCTTGGAAAAGCGCAGGCACAGGCCTAGCGAAGGACAGAGATACAGCTACTTAAATATGGAGGCTTTACAGCACTTTTGACAAAACGACGGCCATATGCTAAAACCCGCAAGGTTGCCTGCTTGTCGGTCTTCTACAGATTGTACTTCGGAGAGTGTGCCCGAGAACTCCACGACCTCATTCCACCGGCCCCCTTCTACCACCGGACATCTAGACGCACTGCCAGTTACCATCCCTACCTGGTTGCTATTCCACCAATTCGCACTAAGCGTTTCCAAATGTCTTTTATAATGCGCACAGCAAAAGAGTGGAACTCACTACCTGCGTCTGTGTTTCCGAACGTATACAACCCTAATCTCTTCAAAGTGAGAGTGAACAGGCTTCTTCTGGGTAAGCTCACTCCATCGTCGACTTTGTCTCTGTCACCTCTGACCTAGACTAGAGTCAAGAGCAAACCCATCACAAATAAATAAAAAAAAAAAAAACATGGCTCAGAATGCTGGGCCACAAAAGGGATGAACGAAAGGGATGCATGCAGCTGAAATGAGAATGCTAAGACGAATGTGTGGTGTAACGCGAATGGATAGAATAAGAAATGAGTACATAAGAGGAAGTTTGAAAGTGGCACTGGTGGCTGAAAAGTTGTGCGGAAATCAGTTGTCATGGTATGAGTGCAAGTGATGCGGAGTAATGAGGAAAATGTCGAAAGGAAAGTTTAGAGTTTGAATGTCGATAGCTGTAAGAGTAGGGGAAGACTAAAGAAACGATGGATGAACTGTGTGAAAGATGACATGGCTAGAAAGAGAGTGACTACTGAGATGACAACTAATAGAGAAGTATGGAAAAAGGGACATTTTGCGCCGACCCCAAATAGATAGGGACAGGAGATGGTGATGATGATGACCATATGCTAAACCACAATTTCAATATCAAACGCATGTCCCCACGTGCTATCAGCACATAGTATCACAGCCAATCATTATCAACGCGATTGCAGTCAGCACGCTAGGCGTCGGGTCAACGAACCTACACTAATTCCACCGCCATTTTGACTAGAAACAAAAAATACTGACCATTTATAGTCTGTGGTTCCGCTGGTCATTTGTTTTGTTTATTGTTTTGAAGTTTGAACAGACGCCTAGTTTATTTTTATTTTTTTGAGGAAGGTAAAGATAAAGATCGGTAGCTGGTGAATTTTTAATTTTTCGTAGTTATATTCTACGAATTGTTTGTGTCAGCGTCTACCTATCTTGGATTATATCTAAGCAGCAAAAGTGGACACAGTTTCTAAAAATGCGAATAAATTCTTCTGTTCAATCGTTTCAAATAATGTGGCGAATGAAATAAAAGTTTTCCACTTTTATTTTGGTTTATCTGTTCGATAGCCTGACTGCTATTTTTCAAAGGATGTTTTAATTATATTATTACCTACTTATTTCTGTCAGATTTCCTACTGTTTCTTAATTTCCTCCGCATCGCACAGCGCACAACCTACGTTTTCCTGTTAAAATACAAAACACAATATTCCCTTGATCACGGAACTCCATTAAAAAGACATAAAAAAGTGAAGACTTAGATCATTTAGCCACCATTGTCTGCAAAGTCACTGCCAGCGATGTTCGAAGCTGACAGATTGCGCAATGGAGACTGACTCATGTGGCTACTGGTGCTTTTATTATGACAAAAAATCTCTGGTATAAATTCCTTTCTGTTTCAAAGCTGACTGCCATATAAAAGAGAATTGGCCACCTTGGTGTAAGTACGTTACTATGTAGACCGTTGGTTCCATACGTAAATAACAATAGCTACAGTTTTTATTCTAGCACGGTCTAGGTTTTAACCTAAATTCCGCAAAAAACTATTACAAAACTCTTAATAAAACATGCAGCATAAAAAATAATTTAATTTCTGCATTATGACGTCACAATTCCCAGTATTGTTTATTGTCTCGTATCACCGAGGGATGTATGACAGGGAGGGACTCATTACGTCATCGGCGCGCCCGCCTCGTGACTCAATACCTAAAGCTCTAAAAGCTCTTGTATTTTTGGTGTCGTGTTAAGTACTTTACAGAGGAAAACCTTTGCTAATTATATAGTACTTATTCAGTTTCAGTAAAATATAGAACTACACCAGTATCAAGGACCGACTCGATGAATATCATATCTACCTAAGTCCACCACTGACATCTAAAAATTTACCTGAAAACTAAACTAAGGGCTGGCTCGAAGGAAAATTATCGCAAAATTAATGTGACAAATTGTCAAGCGCGCTTAAACTGCTGCGATTGGTTGAATGATTTATCGACAGCCAATAGCAGCAATTTAACAATTTCACAATTTGTCACATTATTTTTGTGATCATTTTCGTTCGAGAAACTGTTGTTATGTTGAAAAAACCTTGCAATTTATTATTTATTGCTAAACAAAAAAAAAACTAAATTTTACAGGAGAATTAATTTACGATTTTTGCATTATTCTTTACCTCCTAATAACAAGTGATGAACTCATAACTACTCATAATAGATATTTCTGTGATTATTTGTTAAATTATTGGTTTATTTTCAGGTGTGTGGTCATATAATTTAATATTTTCTATAATTACTTTTTTATAATGAAAATTTCGTTTAGTACCAATTTCGAAATAAAGGTGCGACATGTCAAGCAGAACGAATTTAAATATTCCAAGTAAGACCTACTTACCTAGATTAGATTGCTACAATTTAGTGCATGAGGGGCTCGTGGCTTACTAATAACAGCCGCACGGGTCTATCGATCAGGTTAAGCTGCGCTTGCCGCGGTTGGTCCGTGTATAGGTGACCATCTTTACATACCGATACCCCTCCGTGCCACCGTTGGCCCCGGCTGCCTTTCATGGATTTTTGACAGCGTTACGTTACGGTTCGTCAGAATCCTTAAAATCTGTCAACCAGTCTTACCAAGGGGTATCGTATTACCCAGTTACTGGGTTGTAGAGGTCAGATAGGCAGTCGTTCCATGAAAAATACTGGTATTCAGCTGCATCCGGTTAGACTGGAAGCCGACCCCAAAATACTGTAGTTGGGGGCAGGCTAAGCAGATGATGATGAATTTAGTGCATGACTATGTATTATATTATGAATACGGTGCTCCTATATCAGATTATGCATAGATAGGTACAAAATGAAATATAAGTAACAGGTCTTAAATTACCTACCTTCGTACATTATTTACAACTTCTATACTTCTGTATTCATGTATCAAATGACTCAGCAACCTTTATGACCTGATCGAACATTTTTAAACAACAGGTTTTCAGTGGGACTAGGACTTATCGTCGCTGAGGACTTCTTTTAAGGTTATATTTTGTTTCAGTTAATTTGAAAACAAATTGATCGAATTAAAATTATATAATTAATAAATTTGAATTAATATTGTACTGTTAATATTCGTTTTATATATTACAATAGATTATATAGATATAGATATTTGCACACCTATTACGGTACAATATGGTATAAAGAACTGTATTATTATGTACCTATCACCTCATGTACCTACCCATATTCAAGCAAATAAATGATTTGATTTGATTCGAATTGTTTTCATGGTTATTCGTTCCAGATACTAGCTTAGTTATGTTAGAAGCAATATAGTACTAGTAAAACTTTATAACAAAGATTTACAAAAGAATATAGCTACGTGGCCAGATATAAACAATACCAATGTGCCAAGTCTCCCTTGGAATATAATTAATTAGATATTAAACTGAAAAGCGTGTCGAATTCTCGCCTAATTCACTATTAAAAAATTAAGTATAGAACAACACAGCAACATGAATAGTTTTAGTTAACAAAGTATTCATTCAGTAGGTAGGTAATTTATGTACGATCATCGTAGCGTGAAGATATAGTCTCATTTTCATATTTCGTCAAAAATGTTTTGTATTTTGGAATAGTTGTACCAAACACTCATCAATTATTACTGTCTAAAACAGAAAGAAGGTCTAACTAAACCAATCACCTGCCCTAACTTTGACACAAGAGTAACTGTTATTAAAAAAAAAAACAAGCTTTTATTAATCTGGATATCATCTAGGACCTGTTTTTTTTAATATTTATAAAAAAATAAATAAAATAAAAATAAAATAAAATCTATTTATTTCAGGCAATATACCCATAATATTGTTAGTATACAACTTAAAAACTATGTTAGTTACATTATTTAAGAATCAATTAAGGTACTTGCCGCCCTCTGGGGCCCCAGGCACACGCACTTGTGCTTGAACCCAGTGCCGCAGAAGGGGGCTGTCCAACTTGTGGCTGAGTACGTTCAGAATGGTGTTGGCGCTCCCACGCGTACGAAACATCAACGATGCGATGCGGCGCCGCAGCACAGTGTGAAAGCCGTCTGTGTGCGCTTGCGCAAACATCGCAGATGCGCTACAGTAACGTGGGAGCTATATATTATATTATATGTCTAGGACAGAGTCCTTGTCAAGACAAACGAGCCCAAACTCGATGGGTTGCATCGTTTTGTTACTTAGTTCCCATGGCCGCCTTCCGGCTCCATTAGCTCCATGTCATAATAATATTTCATTGTCATCCGATTCACCTATGCATGTAACATTTCAGCTCAATCGGAAACCGGGAAGGAGTCAAATTTAACTTGGAATATTAGATTACAGACAGACAGACAGACACCGGGATAGGAGAAGCTAAATAAAAGCTTGAATAAAAAATTACTCAGTATTTGTGTCAAACTACATTTTAAACGTTCTTAACGTGGTTATAATTACAAAATTATAGTAATTTCAGTTTCAAAAAGCTTGTTACATTATACCATAATTTGTAATTGTAATTTAACAAGGCTTTGCGATGTAAAAGAGTCTATCTGTTGTTTACCACGGAGAGCCAGGTTTTGTACAATGATTTACTTTTAATTAGAAATGTAGGTAATCAACAGCTGTATGACAATTAAAATTGTATGTTGTGTTGATAGATCAACAAATGCTTGGTTGGTATTGAAGAATTATATTTACTTACCTTGTAATTGGTTTATTTTCATCTAATTCATTGTCTTTGCAATTGATTTACTTACGTAAATGTTTGGATGATGATTTCATAAGTTTTAGGTGTATAAATCTAGATCGGGAAGTGCGGTAACGTGCACAAGTTTTTTTATTTCAACTTCGCTATTTCAAGGCCGATTAATTTCGTTAAGATTTCTATTGAAAGTTATAGAAAGTTCTCTTAGTTAGACAGTTATTTATTGAAAATATTTGTCATACTTTACTGTTATCTTTGATGGCACAGTTCCAATTTGTAAATAAACTTTTCCTAGGTAGAACTGGAAAATTTAATCAATACTTAGACGTAATATATATGTAGTTTCATGACAATTTCTAAAGCAGATGACATTGTACACACGCAAAACACCACGAAATGAAGACGCAAACATTGTTTTTCTATTAGAAAATTCTCAGAAGTAGCCTAGTCCCTGGATTTATAGGATTAATAACATTAAAATATTGAAGTGAATAGTGAAGATATCTCGTCATAATGTCGCAGCAGGCCCAGACGGAGATGGCGGGATCAGATTCTTCAACAAGAACTGGTCCTTGTCAGCTTTAAATAGAGAGAAGTGGAAAGAGAGTACTAAGGCCCTGCAGTAGGACATCACAGGCTTTTAATAATAATAATAATTGGTGACCATAAAGTAACATAAACTATAGGTAAGAACCTACACGTCTGACGTCACGTCAAAAATACCGGACTCATGTAAAAAATTCTACAGCGACCCTCTCAAAATTCGTTCTTGCTTATTTAACCTTATTTCAAACTATTTATTTAATTCAGGTGTATATGATGATGGTGTTTTCTAATGAATAGCCCAACATAATTACTGCTAGCGCACAGCAAGTAATTAGGCGCGCCCATTCAGTTCACTCACCTTTCTATTACCTACATTTAGTTTTTAGTTCTAGTTGGCTATAAGGGCGATAGATAGTCACGCATCAGGTTTGCCCTTGTGTTGTATTATGCTCTATTAAAATTACTTTTAATTAAATGTGTTACTGGGACTAATTTGAGTGCGTAGTGTGTTGGTAAAAGATGATTCCGAATTCCAATACTAAATTCACAACAATTTGTTTGCTTAGTAAAATTAGTCGATCAACTATTAACTCTCAGTTAACAGGATTTTTCGGCCTTCAAATCTAGATGAAATCACAACAAAAAGTCTTGGTAACCTACAGTGAAAAAGTAGTATTAAAAATACCTACATAATAGATGCATTGTTTTAGCAAATGATTCAACAAAAATGCTAGAACATCTCCGAAACTAGAACCAAAATGAGAAAATGGTCTACCATTTTCTCATTTTGGTTCTAAAAAAGTCTATAAATACACTCTAGTGTATTTATAGACTTTTTAAAAACTAACAATAATTTTATTAAAACCTTTATAATATAACACTGAAACAGACTTGATGTTTTTTTTTTGTTTGTTTGAACTTATGAAGTTATGACTCAAGCTAAATGCACTAACAAGGAATTACAGACAGTTTCGCTCTACACATGCAGGAACAGGGTGAATCACTCCACTAATAGGATAATAGCGGGATTGTCTGCCCGTCTGCGCCTACGCATCGATTGTTTTAATCGATGATAATAATAATTATGCTGATGAGGTATTATATCTACCTGCATTGTCTTCAGTTGTTATAAAGCTTCATTCTTTAATAAAGAGGGCACTAATTATTAGTACGTATCCAGTTAAGGCTTAAACAATAATGTAAGAGTTTTTAATTTTCTGACATCAATTTTTACTTCTAAGTTGAAAGTCTTCTTGATGCGTTGTGTTCAGATATGTAACAGACTGCAATAATGTTTTATTTATTAAGTCTTGCTAGTATTACAATATACGTTTTGCCGACGATATTGTCCTTTTTTCGTCAGTCAAATGAATATGTCAAAGACCAAGTTGATGACGAACAGCCTGCATCGCAAGATCACCGTGGCGGGTGGGGAGGTTGAATAGGTTGATTAGTATCTCCATCTTGGTCAATTCGTCTCTTTCCAGCAGTCAACAAAGAAGTTGCAAGACGCACCGTAAATGCCTGGAAGAGCTGGGCCGTGAAAGTTCTAATGTCTTCTCTTGAGGGATAGAGGAAGATCGCCCGATCTTCCTCTATCCCTCAAGAGAAGACTCATCGACATGAGTATTCTTCCCATCCTCACGTATGGTTCTCAAACATGGGCTTTAACAATTCAGTAGAGGTCCGCGCTCAGGGTTTGCCAGAGAGCTATGGAACGGAGAATTCTGGTATCAAACTTGTGGACCGTGTTAATAATACAAGAATCCGTCCCATCAATAAAATAACCGGAGTCACTCGGAAAGCTGCCATGCTTAAATGGAATAGGGCTGGACATACATATCTGCCGCATGTCTGCCGATCAATGGGCCAAACTTACGACCTAGTGGGTCCCGCGACATCGCGGCAGACGCAGACGGAGATGGCGAGATGAGCTGGACTCCTTTAATAACGATTGGTCCTCCGCAGCTCTGGACAGCGAGAGGTGGAAAGAGAGTAGGGAGACCTTTGCCCAGCAGTGAAACAATAAAGGCCAATAAAAAAAAGTATTACGATGCTAAATTACTCTTTTCTGTTATTCTATAAGCAGACATACACAATAAAATCCAAGAATCACTCGTCAAATGCAACCGCCTCCTTATTTGAAGTCGGTTAAAGAGTAAACTACATTTTTTGTAACACCTCTTGCAAAGGAAAATAAAAGTAAAACAAATGAGAAAGTAGAGCTGGTAGGTATTTCAGCAGTGTGTGTCAGCCTACATGATTCATCATCTCTTGCTAGTATCCCAATGTATTTGTAGTCAGCGCACGCAACATGTATTTTCTTCCATACTTCTCTATTACCTAGTCGTCTTTACCTACGAGTACATGATTCTTCTCATAAAATTACAAACAATCATAAGCTTTAAGGATCCGCTTTGCTGGTTGCCAACATAAAACTGGAAGCTATGTAGATTTAAAAAAAATCAAGGTACCTAGCCTAGTTCCAACTATTTTGAGGTCGGCTTCCAGTCTAATCGGATGCAGGAATACTAAGTATTTTACATGAAGCGACTGCGTATCTAATCTCTACAATCCCAACCAGTAACTGGGTACTACGACACGCCTTGGTAAGACTGGTTGTCAGACTTACGGGCTTCTGACGACCCGTAACAACTGTCAAAGATCCACGAATGATAGCCGCGGCCAACGGCTTAACGTGCTTTCCGAGACACGGAGGAGTCTCGGTATGTAAAGATGGTCACCCATCTACGGACCAACCCCGGCAAGCGTAGCTTAACCTGATGGATCGCTCCGTGCAGCTGTTATTAATTAGCCACGAACTCGTCATAAACTACATAGATTCAATAATACCTAATTAGCAATTATCTCTAAAATGCTTCCCGTAGACATTATCAACTGCTCCCAAATTGTGTACAATTATAAGCCCGTTACATCTAAAATCACTAAGTTACGCTCCGTTCATTGAGCTGATGAAAATAAAAGCATTCCAGTTCACGCCATGGTTCCACTACAGATTGTACCGTTTGGTAGCCAGCTATGTTTTGTTTTAGTTAATTGAAGTTGCTACTGATTAACGATTTATATTTAAACTGTTTTATGGTACGCAAAGTGTAATTGGAAAATCTGATCGGAAAATAACTTGACTACAATTTGTTTTGATGAAGTTCATACACGAAGAAAGTATCATATTTTCTTTTCTTAATTTGAGTTACCTTCATGAAGTAATTATGATTCTGAGCAATTCTATAACATACTGAGCTACGCTTGTTGAAGTGCCTGAATGAATCTTATCCCAGGATCATTTTTATTTTCAGAAAAAGAAAAACCGTTTTTATATCCGTATTCTTATGTATTACCACAGAATCAGCAGTATACCTACCTACCTACCGCATCAGAATTGCAATAACTAAATTATAGAGGCGCACAAGAAATAAATAAAATATCAAAACGATGTCCATCCATAATAACTTAAATTATCTCCGCTGAACCGTAACTATAATATAAATCAAATATATATATATACGTACAGGGTTTAAGGGACAGCCCTCCGCAGACTGATGGGGTGAACTCAGTTTATCATACTAAGATGACCGGTACACGAAACTATTTCAGGAACCTTATACACCTGATTTGTTTTACCTCACCACAAATCAGAGAGGGAGGGGTAGGTAATAGGTATGCGTTGAGTTCGATGAACTCAGTAGCTAGGCAAAAAGGAACAGCTGATTTCACGCGTCGTTCGTTAGAGTATTTCAACATCCATTGCTGATTTTTTTTTATTGTAGCTGTTTTAATTACATAAATGGAGTGCTGCGTACAAATAATGTAATTTTATATTGAAATAAAGGAATAGTAAATGAAAACCGATAAAAAATGAAAATATTCCTAAGAAACGTTCCGGTGGAATATGTTTCAAAATAAGGAGCTGAATGCACCCTGTTTGCGGGGGGCTGTCTCTTACACCCTGTATAGACTACAATAAGAAACTAATTTTGACGTGTTTCGAGTACCTATGTCACGTCACTAACCAGTGCAGCAGTGGGGTGTCAGCATCAATGTCAGTATAAGTGGACGTCACATTTATCTATGATTGCTCTGATTATAATATTATTATTACCATAGAAATAACACTTCAGAATAATATGAATACGATAGGGTGCCATGATAATGAAATTAGTAGTTAATGTAGATCAGATTAGAATTATCTAAATATGCTTTATTTTGTTACACGAAATTGTATTGGCATTACCAGTTTTTAATTATTTTATACCAGCTTTTGAGCCATCAGCTTTTAGTAATCTTTTAATTTTGGCCAGGCCAGTTGGCGTGGTTGGTTAAGATATCACCTATCATGCCGCAGGTCGTGGGTTCGATTCCCATCCAGGACAAACATTTGTGTGCATGAACATGTCTGTTTGTTCTGAGTCTGGATGTAATTATCTATATAAGTATGTATTTACAAAAAAAAAGTAGTATATGTAGTATATCAGTTATCTGGTTTCCATAGTACAAGCTCTGCTTAGTTTGGGATCAGATGACCGTGTGTGAATAATGTCCTAGGTTATTATTATTATTATTAATTTTAAAAGCTAAAGTTTTTCGACGTGAGTATGTAGGGTTGGTAACCTACAATATCATCGATGTATTATCTACATCTACATATTATGTACCATTGAAGACAAGTTAACTAACGCTAAACATCGCTGAATAGTCTGAATAGACAAAAGCCTTCACCTTTTCAATTACCAGTAACAGTTGGCTCCAGCCATTAATATTGATCGTTTAAATCAATAAGAAGCGTGTATTGGTCTTGGTCAGTGGCTGCATCGATGCAGTATGCACAGCACTATAACTTTTCAAGTTATTTATTAGTTAAATTAGAAGTTTAATATTGTTATAATTGTTTACAATATTAAAACCACTAATATTTATATTAGGTACTAAATTAAATGCCTAACTATCTATACAAATAAATACAAAAACAAAAGTACTCATCCGCATCGCTATCATCGGAAGACTGGCAGCATTGCCACGTATTTGAAGTGACTGATCAATAATGCAAGTTTTGATTTCAAACAAGTTGGTCCTTTAAGTGAAAAGTAAAAAAAATCTTGCAATGATTTTCTATCAGAAAAGGTTTGGAAGAAAGCTCTGCTTCCAACTATAGCCTTAAAAATAATTGCGATACCCATATGTTTACTAGTAGTTACATTCCAGGACATTGATATGAACCTACCATGAACCTATATGAACTACCCATGAATATGAACAACTTTCACTATGGCACAAACCCTGAAATCACGAAAAAAAAATCTGCTGTTTCATATAAAAGTTTGACCTACTCCACCAAAATGTATGAAACAGCTGATTTTTATTCGTGATTTCAGGGTTGGTCCTATAGAGAAAGTTGTTCATATTCATGGGTAGAATAACCTGTGAAAATTTGCGCAGTGCTTATAAAATTGTCCTGATTATATTTTAAATGATGTGAATGAAGCTGCTAAAGGCACTGTTTACATTGTTCACTTCAATTTTCCTAAAGAAAAACATGAAAATGTGATGTTGCCTGAAAATTATCATTCGTCTGTCATACGCGTTATCATCGTGGGAGAGCTAGCTAATTACACGGCCATCCTGCCACTGAACACGACACGACAATCGTGGATCGTCAGCAATACGTGACTACTGTTAAACTATGTATATCGATAAATAATTAATAAGCTGTAGCTTTCCCGTGCGAGAACAATGCGAGCTTGCATGTGCATAGCGATGGCTATAGGGCTGGTATAGCTGCAGCTAAATAATTGTTCTGGTGGAAATGTGAACAGCTGTTGACATACTACTAATTAGATCTACATTGTGCAGGCGCGACGCGACGGTGCCACGCGACTCTGCTAGAACAATTTCCATGAAGTTTTGATAGACACTGTTCTATTACACAGAGTCGCGCCTGTCTGCGCGAGCTTTCATGCGTAGGGTAATTTATAAACAGCTTATCTATTGTTGGATTTACATATTTTAGTGGCTTGCTTTGGTGGCATATGTAAGTAAGTCTAAGTACAGGCAGTTTTATTTTTGTCGATTATCTAAAACTGTTTTGTTACCAAGCAATCAAAACAGATATGCAATTACAGCCACTATCAAAACTTTTAATCAAGTTTGCCTTAACTTTCATTAATCTAAACATTCTTCCTACCATACCTTTGGATGTCAGCCAAGTGAATCCAAGTTATAATTACAATCTCCACTTCACAGCAGATTGATTGAGACTACTTTGAGTCCTGGCCCAACTACGATGGCCGTGGAGCGTGGAGCTTGCGGTGAGCAGCCACCCGGTCAGCCGTGACCGACCAGCTCAGGTTATAATGTCACATGGAAACTGAGATTACTAGAACCTTGTTAGTGTAGGATGATGGGTTGGTTGATAAGGATGCTTTCACATAACTTTTGATAATCGAAATCGGTGTTAAAATGTATCAAATATTGCAGAGACCTCTGTTAATCACACCTAAGGCGGTTAATGATTCCCCTCCCAAAGAAGCGAAGATATTCTATATTATACGTATTCGCATTTCACGTCTTTGTAAACTCCTTTAAAAACTCAAAGCTTTAACCTAATTATTCGGCGCTGGCTGTCCTTATATACCTCAACAATTTCAGAAATTGATATTTAACATCAGAGCCTATATACGTAATTCGTATCTTAGGTATCTTTGTAAGCTATTATATCTATAACTATACTATTGTATTAGGTAAGCCTGTGATGATCGTTGTATGTGATGAAAGTTGATAAAACTCGGAGGAGCTCGTGGCTAAGTAATAACGGCCGCACGGGTCGATCCATCAGGCTAAGCTACGCTTGCCGGGGTACGCATCCGTGGATGGGTGATCATCTTTTCATACCGAGACTCCTCCGTGCCTCGGAAAGCACGTTAAGCCGTTGGTCCCGGCTGTCATTCGAGGATCTTTGACAGTCGTTACGGGTCGTCAGAAGCCCGAAAGTCTGGCAATCAGTCTTACCAAGGGGTATCGTATTACCCAGTAACTGGGTTGTGGAGGTCAGATAGGCAGTCGCTCCATGTAAAATACTGGTATTCAGCTGCATCCGGTTAGCCTGGAAGCCGATTCCAATATAGGAAAGGGCTAGGCAGAATGATGAAATGAATAAAGTTGATAAAACTGAATTTGCAAAGCAGTGAAATAACCGTCTCAGATTTTTTCCTTGAATTGAATTGTTTATGTGACAATGTGAGGATTACCTTCGGATCAAAACCGCAGGATAACATTATATTCTATACCGTGGAATTATTTTCATTAATTTATAGTATTTACCTTGTTTGGAACTATGTACCTAGATAGCTTATACAAATAGCTTTAATAATAATAAAATAATACATTTTTCCGGTTTCCTATATTGCAGTAGTAACCTACCTATTCAAAATTATTTACGATAATTATATTTACACCTTATATACACTTTTTTTACGGCAAAAGTGTCTGTGTACTGCCTTTTTGCATGATTACTTGATGCAGAAAGTCATTTTCCAAGTTATTTATTTTCTGACATAGTAGAGGTTTTTATAAAGAGTCGGTAAAACGGAGTCCTTACGTTTTGTAATAGCCCTACTTACTAAAATTCATTACAACAAAACGTTAAAAGGAAATCCATCATTTTATCCATGTTACAAGTTCATGTTTGGCTGTAATTCGCAGATAGCCTCATTACTCAGCTGTTCGCATGAATCTTTTCCCTGAATTCTTTCAGACAAATGTACCTACATTGTTTCGTGACTGAAAGTGATTTTCGGTGTCTGTTACTTAATTCTAGATTATCTCGAATCGTGATCGTGAACAATAAAAAAGTTTTCGATGAACTCTCTTTTTACACCGAGTTTTGTTTTGGATATTTTTGGAACAACATCGAAATCCAAATATGGTTTTAATTAAAATATTACAGTAAAACGAGTCATGCCGCCTAATAGAATAAAAATAAACAAAACAAAACGGCATTAAAAACAAACTGATATTCTGAAACCTAATGAAAAGTACGAAAACCAACTTTAAAAATAAAATTACAATACCAAAAGGGTATGGATAGCTGAATTAGCATAAGATTTGTGAAAATCGTAAAAGTTCTGGAAAAGCACCCAAAAAAATATCGACACACCGCTAAGTAACCCCGTCAATTTCATAAATTAAAACCCTTTTTTGCAATAAACCTGAATGATTTTTCAAATAAAAGTATCAATGTACTCACCATTGTTGAAGTTAGAAGACGAAGTTTACAAAAAACGTGAAAAAGGAGCGTGTGGCGTGGCGAGCTTGTGAGGCAACGCGCCGGGCCGGACTGTGCCTGACTCGACCTGAACACCGCTTATATATGCCAAGCTACGCGCACACCTATTCTGGAGAACCCATAAAACTATTATATGGAACAGAGATCTTGGGACCACTCCTTGTGGTTTACATTTTTCAGTAACATAGCTGGATTTTAAATGAGGCGCACCTATTGATCGTTTGTATTGTCTGTCTAGCGTGGGTTGAAGATCTTTGACGAGGTAGAGCTTTTCGATTTTCCTTGTTCTTTTCATAATTTCTATCTTAATCTTCTTAGTACCTTACGAATTATTCTAATTCTAAACAACACAACAATAACGTAACACATATGTCCTAAAGCATAGAATAGATTTTCGCAGAGATAAGTATTTTCTGTGATAGAAGTTGTATTAATTAACTCCAAAGCCCCATTAGGTGTGAGCTTCCATCTTGTCAAGTTACTGTTCTGTCATGTTGGCACCCTATAGACCAGCCAGATTTTCCTTTGGTCTTAGGTTTCGAGATCCACCGAAGTTTTTATTTTACAAATCAACACATTTTGTTTTCAATCGTCACATGTCATTGTGTGATTACCAAGTTCAGTGTTTAATTATAAATACTGGATTGCAAATATTCTCTCAGTTATTTTCGTTGTTTATACTAAAAAATTAATACCAATTTAATTCCATGTCTGAAAAAGTGGTCAGTCGGTCATCGTATCCAGAATAGGTCGTCTGATTCACACCGAGACACTAGTGTGTCCAGACGATGCCCAATTTTTCAGTCTTAGTCTCAAATCGAAGCGGTGAGCCAATGACAAAGCTCCGTGACTAATGAGGTCCACAAACATGACATTTGAGTGTCAAACTTGTGACGGTAATGAGTTCTGTCTACATCGCAAACAAAGGGATATTAAAATATGTGATATTGGCTACTGGGTGTATCGATTTTCATCTTTTGAACTAGTATATACGAATTTTTCAAGATCACTAACGTCTTAGTATTTTTTTAAATCGCTGAGCACAGTGGCCACTAAAGAATTTCTAGATGAAAATGGAGATTTTTTTTAGGTGACTACAGAGTTATCATTTTCTGAATTATTTTACAAGTTTGACTAGTATACATCCATTACATTTAGAGCCCTGTCCGTGCCTCGGAAATCACGTTAAACCGTTGGTCCGGCGATTTCTAGATCTTTGACAGTCGTTTCGGGTAGTCAGAAGCCCTAAAGTCTGACAACCTATCTTACCAAGGAGTATCGTGTTACCCAGTAGCTCGGTTGGAAATTTAGATAGGCAGTCACTCAATGTAAAATACTGGTATTCAGTTGCATCAGGTTAGACTGGAAGCCGACCCCAACATAGTTGGGAAAAGGCTAGTTTTTCCGTCGTATGCAATTTTGTCTTATTGAAAGTTTATTCATAGTGGGCACACTCAAACTAACTTTACAGCTTATTTTGCACTAGGTGCTGTTTCGATTACAAAATCAAATCATGGACTTCCTATTCAAAGGGTTGGAATGAATGGGGAAGGGACACCACAGAGAACCTTGACCCTTCGCCAATTTTGTGTCAGTTCCTGTACTGCACATTTTTAATGGAAAGATAGAGGTAGATAGATATTTTTATCCCATTGAAGATGGATGTTGTTTGTGCTGCTTGCTGCACTACAAATTTTTCTCTGATTTTTGCTTAGTTTTTATTTATTTTTAACCGACTTCAAAAAGGAGGAGGTTCTCAATTCGTCTATGTTTTTTTTGTATGTTTATTACGCGATTGCTCAAAGATGGATGGACCGATTTGAAAATTTTTTTGAAAATTCTTTTTTTGTTTGAAAGGGTATACTTCCGAGGTGGTCCCATATAAATTTTATTAACTTTGCTTGGGTAGTTTTTGAGTTAGCTTCAATAATGCGTATATTTCCCACTTATTTTATGTGGATGATGTGATGATGTTTTAATAACTTCCTATCACTGTTATTTACATGGTTATATCTACAATTAATGTGCTCAATTATGTATTCGAGTTTGTGTGGGGTACGTTCCACAACTAAAAAGTGAAAAATAAAGACAAAACACTACAAAGTGAAAAATAACTTTAATTTCGGAAGTCGGTGGCAAAAAGCGAAAATACAAAACCAAAGACACCGACTACCGAAATTAAAGTTATTTTTCACTTTGTAGTGTTTTGTTTTGGAAGTCGGTTTTATTTTTTGCTAAAAAGTTTTTAGTGTGATATTTTATTTATGAGATAATTTTTTCTTTTGGTACCTACAGGCTGTCCCGTAATTAATGGATAACCTCTTAAGGGGTCATTATAGATACTAATCATTATGAAATTGCGAAATTATCATAAAATCAGCGGTTCCCTACATTTTGACTAGTTATGCGAACATAAATAAGTAAATAAACTGATTTTTTTCCACGATTTCATGTTTGGTCCCATAGTAAAATTTGTTCATAATGATGAGTACAATGGTCCATTAATTACGGAACATTCTGTATATCTGAAATCATTAGTAATTTTTATAAATTGTTCAAATTAGTTGTTTCAGGTTGTCTAATTTACCACCTTTACAGAAGTAGGGATGGCCAGAGTTTTAATTTATCCCATCCTTATATTAGCATTACCATTAAAACGATAGTTACACAAGTAGAGACCAGTCAAAAACATGTTGGTATTTGAATGTGGCACGATATTGAGTTTGGGGTGTATAGCCACACCCCATACAGTCCGGTCTAATTATACGAGGGTTGTTTCACTATCTCACACAACTACAGAGAGACTATCGTAAGTATTACCTATGGGGTGTGTTTTCAAAATGAAGTCCTCTTAAATGTATGTGGATCCAGACATTCAATGATAAAGATTTTGTTTTTATTACCTAATTACCACACTAAAACTATTTATATTTTCCCCATCTATGAGCTATGAGTTCTATAGGCACCATGTGCCTATAGAACTCATAGCTTCACCGTTACACCTACTTATCTATCTATACAAATAAATAAAACTGAAGTGTCTGTTTTTAATGTCAAAATAACTGCTTTTTACTAAATGCATATAAAAGTATATACGGTACTTATAACAAAAGAACATTTTTTAGAATTTTTGTCTGTCTGTCTGTCGGTCTGTCTGTCGGTCTGTCTGTTTGTCCGTCTGTTTGTTCCGGCTAATCTCCGAAACGGTTAGACCGATTTTGACGGGACTTACACTGGAAGATAAGGAGTAACTTAGGCTACTATAATTTTGTAAAAATGATTATTCCTTAAAAATTTGTTTTGCCAATTCTTGAGGAAGGCTATAGGCTATTTATCATCACGCTACGACCTTTAGGAGTCGAGCAAAAGCAAAACAAAAATCTGAAAGAACGCGAAGCGAAACGGAAGTACGGAATACGGAATACGGAACGGAAATAAACCATTCTAAAAATGAACGCCCCTCCACAGCGGTTACGCTCACATGGAAAGAAGGTGTATCGACGCAATACACATAATTGGTATTTGTCATTGGTTGCTCAGTCACCGGCAAGACATGAAAGTGGGAGCACGCGTCAATTTCGCCGCAAAAGTACGGTCAACATGTCAACGCAAATAAATACGTGGCTACAAAAAAAAAATGAACATAACTTGACGTCTATAATGGCGCTAATAAAGGAATCCATTGAAATGATTGATTGATGTGGGAAAATTCATGTAGACATGTTAATGATATCGAAAAATTTTGACATGGATTTTGAATTCATTATTAATGTTGAGTCTGATTCTTATGAAAGTGATTAGGTATATTGATAAATGAATAATTGGTTAGTTAAAATTGTTTTTCATAACGTTTGTTTGTATTGCATAGTGTTTTATTACTTATTGCATTAATTCGATGCGTGGCGCGAGGCGAAGGATGTGTTGATTATTAAATAATTCTATAAGAATAGTATGTGCTTGAAAACCACCCGTTTCCTCTGAGCTCGCTGTATACAGTACTTAAATGAAATGTACCTTACAAACATAGGTACAGACGCCAGCACATCAAGCTACTACAATCTGTCAGATTTCTTTAATAGATTTTCGACTTTATTAAAATCTGACAGTTTCGGGTAGGTTGACCTGCTGGCGTCTGTACATAAAAAAATAAACAATAACACTGATTTTTTTAAGCAAACGGTACCTACCGATTGACCAAATGCCGAACAACTGAATTTGTTGACCAACTAGTGTAGAAACAAACGTGCAACAGAGCGACCGTGGCGTGCCATATAAAGCGCACGCTCCCCGCCGTACAATGCTAATACCTGGACTGATCGCACGATTAATTGACCTCTAAGTGCGGCGACGAGTCCATGTTTAAAGTAAAATCGTTGCACGCACACAAGTGTTGGAATAAATATTTCCTCTCACACATTGAAATAATCCAGTTTTGTGGAGGAGCGTTCATTTTTAGAATGGTTTATCTTTATAACAGCGTGGGCGGGCGATGCCATGCGACGGTGCAGCGGTGTGGGAAAGGGAAGAAATTTCACGCGGACGAAGTCACGGGCTGAAGCTAGTATCTAAATAAGAAAGGCATCATATTGTACATCCTAATTTCTCTCCGACATATCTTCACCTACTACACGTAGCCCTTTTTCCACGCCCTTACAGGCAATTAATCATCGGAATAGGACAAAATACTAACTGTAAGCTACTGTTAGCCCGATCGCCTAGAGATTGGTACCCATTGTACAATCACTGACCCAATTGAAGTGGTACCGTCACTTGCAAGAAGGGCCGATACGGATACCAGCGAAAGTGTAGCTCAAAAGGAAATGATTGGTAAAGAAATAACTATTCAGTCGGGAATTATGCATTTCCTTCCTACCTAATGAGCAAGTGTACCTACTCTGTGTTGAATCATGTCAATTAGATTACATTTATGTCCAAATATTTGCCTATAAACGATACACAAACATAGCAAACTCATACTTATAAGTAACTTTCAACAAAACCTAAAATTTGGGTAATTTAGCTGAGAAATCGCCCACAGGCTTTGTAAGCAAGACAACGAATTCCGCGTTCCAACGTAAAATACGCTTGGACCAAACAATTCTTTAGAAAACTACAATATTTTGGTAACATTTTTAACAGCCCGTAATCAGAGTCGCCTTGTTGCTCTAACATGGAAGAAAGCATTACGTACGTACGAGATACTAAAAATATTAAAAGCATAATATTAAAAACCCCTGGGCCATCATTGTAAAGAAAGAAATTATACTGCGTCTGTAAAGAAAGAAATTATACTGCGTCTGTAAGCCAGCGGTTAGTTATTAAATCGATATCAGCTGAAACATTTCATAGATGCGGGGCTCAATAGGCATAACTTTAAAACTACCTAGCATATAAAAGCAAGAATTTTTGTGACGTTTTTTAAATGCCTTAAGCAGGAAGAATATTTACGTCATGCTACCTTTGAAGGGGATTGAAAATAAATGAGCTTCATACCCCTGAAATCACGCGATGTTCATGAAAACTTACTTTACTCTTCTTTACTTTCTATTTTTATTTCCTGAAGGGGACAGTTTTTTGATGATTTTATGAGCCCCAATGCAACGACCGCATGGATCAATGAAAACAAACTGAACCAATGAAAACTTGTACTTACGCTGATTTTGAGGCAATGTTTCGTTTGGCGTTTTTATTACGCTGCTCATAAATTACAAGCACCGGAGACATTCCAACTTTGTCTCTAGCCATCTTTATGGTTTGACTCGACACTTTGCCATGATTTTAATATTGCAATAAGCGACGGTCATCACCCACTACTTGTTGTAGCAACTGCTTGTTAGAAAATCCTGCTCAAAGTAAAGTCCTAAGATTTAACTTCCAGAAGTTGTTTATATATTGATCGGTGTCATGTCTTGTTTGACAATATGTATTGCAAGTACCAATAAAGAACAGCAATTGATTGTACAGATGTCAAGCGCCATGTGCGGACCGATCGAGCTCGTTTGGACGATGCTGTGCAGAAGTGTACAAGTGACAAGATTATAGCAAGTGGACAGAAAATATTTTGCTTTAGAAATGTGTGTGGAGCTGAAAACTATCTATGAAGAATCACCTCGAATGCCAATAAGAATAGCTGAGCGTGTATCACACAGTATTGATCAAGCCGAAAGACACCGACTGTTGGATGTAGGCCTCCCCTGTGTCGATCGAGCCCCCTTGTCAATTCTACTGTCTCAAAATCGCTGCTCACTTTTAACTTACACCGCTTACTTTTACAATTACGGCAATATTTCAGTGGTAACTACATAGTTTGTTGTTTAAAGGCTGTCTGTAGGTCGTTGTGTACTAATTGCACGCCTACCACAACACACTGTGCTCATTTTGTGGTCATATTTGGTGTTGCCTTATTTGGGACTTTGGGTTTTGTAAATTAACGTTTGGTTCTAAAAATAGTGGTAGTACAAGATTGGTTTATACTCGGGTAATACACGAAGGTTTGTAATTTATAAATGTTCAAGTATATACCTCTGTATTTTGTAGAGTAGGCCATCTAATGAATGTCATAGGAATATTATAGAAGCGATCCCAGATGTCCCTTAATTGTAACTTGGTAAGTCATTATGCATAATTTCTTATATGAAATATTGGAATGAACTGTCACTTCTGCATGCAGCCGAGATGAGAATGCTAAGAGGGATGTGTGGTATTACGCGAATAGATAGAATAAGAAATGAGTATGTAAGAGGAAGTCTGAAAGTGACACCAGTGACTGAAAAGTTGTGTGGAAATCGGTTGTCATGGTATGGGCATGTGATGCGGAGGAATGAGGAAAATGTCGTCAGGAAAGTGTTGAGTATGAACGTGGAGGGCTATACGAGTAAGGGAAGACCAAAGAAACGATGGATGGACTGTGTGAAAGATGATATGGCCAGAAAGGGAGTGACTACCGAGATGACGACTAATAGAGAAGTATGGAAGAAAAAGACATGTTGCGCCGACCGCAAATAAATTGGGACAAGGTCAGGAGAATAATGATGATGTCACTTCTACATAATATTATTATTGTGCATCTTTACCGCTTACTAACGCTGTCAACAATCATGTATCGATCTTGACATTGATAATAAATACATAATTAAAAATGAAAAAAGCCTTTTATTTCATGCATACGAATTTTTTTTCTTCTTGACAATATTTATGGCAAGACTAGGTATAGTCTAGTTCGTTTTAGTGGTATCGTCTGAAGATCGCCAAGTCCATCTTTGATTATTCTTCTTTGCGAATCCTACTACTAATTCACTCCACACTTGACACTTTCAGAAATATTAATGTCGAATTATGGAAGAAATACAAAATTATTGGATCTAGTTATATAAAAGTGTCACTCGTTTACCAAACTTAATTAACACAGCGGTCGACGACCGTTATTAAATCTGCAATAGATACAAATACGAACAAATTTATGCTGAGATAGGAGCCTTTTTGGCCTCGCACAGGTATTTTTAATTTTTATATTTTGTATTTATTTTGTTTTTTTTTTTATGTTAATTTTGTTACTTTACTATGCTCTTTTTAATTGTTTGTATTTCCTGTGCGTGTCCCAAATAAAATATTTTCCTTTCTTTCTTTCTTTCAAATCATGTCATTAAGGTCATTTTCCCATTATTCACTTATGCAGTAACTACGTAACGGCAGCAATAGATCGTTTTAGTTATTATCCATATTCCCGATATTGAAAAAGGTGAAAGTTACTTTTGCACGTCTGTGTGATAATTCCCTGCACCCAAACTGTTACTAAGCCAGGAGTCGTACACCTGCAGTGCTATTCTGTATAAATCTCACCGTGAAAACTTAGGTGAGGTGAGCGTGAAGTGAGCTGTCGATAGTGTCGATCCCTAGCGTCAGGTGGAATGACAGCTCACTTCACCTACGTTTTCATGGTGAGATTTTTACAGAATAGACCAGCTGTGGTTGGATGTGATGAATTTCAGGATTGCGTTTGAGGAGCATCGTGTGGTTACCAGTTTACTTCGAGAAAGCCGCTATCTCCTGTCCTCGAAGTGAACATGTAGTAAAATGTTATTCTATACCCATTTGTTGCTTTCGATCAGGACTGAAAACCAATCCGTACGTTTTATTTTTTTTTTTGTTTTCTCCTTCGATCAATACTATAACTGATCGAAAGTTTTCTCATTAATTTGCGCCGCAACACGTATCTAGCTTTAAAATCTAGTAGGTACCAAAATGTGAAGAGTCGAACTCCACAGAGGGGGAAGCTAAACTAATAGGTAAGAGATGGTGGAGCAATAAAGGGATTACATATTTGGAATTGAATAAAATAATACAATCTTCGAACAATCGCGTACTTCTTAAAACGACCCTATCTTATCGTCTCTTCTAGACTGACTTAATTAAGCCCTAAAACAAAACTACTGGGACTACCTTTTTTATTCAAAATGTATATGTGTAGTTCTATATTTGCTTGAGCGATAGAATGTCAGCATATAAGGTTGCCCATTGCATGAAATCAATTATGTACCTAACATAAAATGTAAAACTGCTTTGATGTACAAAAGCTTTTTCGGAATTGCTCCTAGAATATATAATAAAATTCCTAATTCCATAAAAATACTCAATACTCAATATCTTTATTGCTTTTCCATAATGTGTACATAGGTGGTAAGTTCTATATAAATAAGATCATTATGGACCCTGTAGGGCACAGCAAAAGGGTAGGAGAGAGGAAGCCCTGTTTTAGGAGATCATGAATTATTGAATTTTTATGAATTATTGCTATTTTTTTTTTAATTTATTATTATTGCTATTTTATTTAAGTATTTTTTAATGTATTATTTGTTATTATTTATTAATAATTACCATATCATTAATATATTTCAAACATAAATATAAATTGCGTGATTGTCATTAATTATTGTTAACAATTATTATTATTATATTATTAGTAATTTCCTTAACATTTATTATACTATCTTACTTTCTTTTTTACTTTTTTCTATTATGTATGTTTATCGTTTAAATATTCATCTAAGGAATAATAGCATTTGTTTATTAGTAATTTTTTAAGTTTTATTATAAATATATTGAAATTTTCTTCTTTCTTTATTATGTCTGGTAGTTTATTGTATATTTTTATAGACATTACGTAGGGACTTGTAGAATGCATTTTTAGCCTGGATGTTGGTATGTTTAGCCTAGATCCGTGCCTAAGTGTGTACTGTGATTGGATGTCTTCGCGTTTTGTGTAGAACTCTTGATGCTTACGGACAAATTTACATAATTCTAGAATGTAAATACTTGGGAGGGTTAGAATATTATGTTTTAGAAAATAGGGTTTGCAGCTGTCAGTTTTATCAATATTTACCAAGATTCTAATTAATTTCTTTTGTAGGGTAAAGAGTGTCATTGCATCTGTACTATTTCCCCAGAGGGTTACACCGTAGCTAAGCCATGCATTGGCATACGCATAATAGGTGGTGAGAGCAGTTTGTAGATCGGTTGTCTTTTTAATTTTGCGGAGAGCGTATGAAAATTTTGAAATTTTTGAACGGGTTTTTTGTATTTGTGTTTTTCAATTAATATATTTATCTATTGTAAGTCCAAGTAATGTAAATTCATCAACAGTTTCCAATTTTGAGCCGTTAAATATGAAGTTTAAGTGTAGAGCAGCTTTTTGATAAGGGTGGAAAATCATTAATTTAGTTTTAGTATAGTTAATTTCTAAATTATGTGAGGTCATCCAGTTACATGTTTTTGTGAGTGTGGAACTTAGTTTTTCTTCTATGTTTGTGTTGTTTTGACATGAGACTAATATAGATATGTCATCTGCGAATAAAACACATGGTCCCTCTATAGTTTTCGGTAAGTCGTTGATGTAAACAAGGAATAATAGGCAACCTATGACACTTCCTTGGGGGATGGAAGCGTTGGTTTTTTTACTTTTAGATCGGATTTTTTCTATTTCTCTACTAGTGTGATTAAAGTATTCAATCTCAACTACTTGTTCTCTATTTTTTAAATATGCCACTGTCAAAATTTAAAATAGCATGGCAGAAACTTCTCCTTGACAAATGCTACTATACAATAGACGAGTTTTTAAACGATGTAGAGTTATAGGTTATAATTATTAATGAGGCATTTAAAATTTTGACATCTGTAATTTATTTTGATTTTTTGACTATTAGAATGTTTGTTTTGTACTAATTATTATTATTATTAAATTTTTTATAGCATATTTACTTTGCATGTCTAATATTTGTATGTCTTAAGACAAAACATAGCGTTCTATTTTATATATAAGTATGATCTATTGTATACCTATGTTTAACAAATAAACTTTATGATTATGATTATGAAACCTTTACATTTACAGTACTATCTCGTCACCAGCAGCTTGGCTTTGTTTTTGCTATTTGTTCGTTTCACTAAGACTGAGGTAAGGATAGAAACTTAACAATTATTTTCTCAACAGAATGTTGGCGATCCCTGCTTGCCTGTAATCGGCAACCGTATTGTTTTACGCATGCTGGCCAGCGTTGGGCTCGGCAGTACCCGGCCGTGAAATCACCGATGATATCAATCCATATACTACGGCTATGTAGACGTCGCATGCCGTACACAAACGATCCTATTATTGTTTGTTGTGATTGGAAACACGTTATGTACGTCTGTGCGGTGGTTTAAGTATACCTTATTTATTTTTAAGGTGGTTAGGCTAGACAGTACCTAATGCTCTACTCGTATATATATATTGCCTTGCTAAGCTATAATTTTGGAAAAATTACTGTCAGTGGTCCGACGAAACAAACTGTAGATTCTACTTACCTACTAGAGACGTATCGATTAAACTTTCGTGCGAGATGTAGGCAAGCGAAAACAAATATGTATAATATTTGTTTTCGCTTCCCACATTTTGATCTACACTTTGTCATCAGCATAACAGCAAAACCAGCGTTATTTTGGACTATTAGGTATAGAAACTATTTGTATTAGTTCCTTACCTATGATATTGACGATTTTTGATTTCGGCTAGTATGAAGATTAATATGAAATTCTAAAGCATTCTATTTAGAATTCCAAATTCAAATTAATTTTAAAATATAAGCTGGGACCACATTATCGGACGCGACCGATGAGTGTGCTTGTTATGAGGACGCTCCGGCTCTTCGGATACACGGAAAAAAAAAATTGTTTTAAATTAAGAATATTTCACTTGGTCAAGACATTGCGTGATTCATATATGGGGAAAACATTATATTCTTAAAATTAGTAAATATTTGTCTTGTTATTCATTTTTCTTCCAAGTATATATACTCACTAACCAAGGCAATATCCTATTCTTGCAATGAGAAAGCTACGTTTTCTTTGCCTAAGTAAGTATATTTTTTTTAAGTCTAGAATATTAAATTCTCAAATTTAAGACAAATATGTCTTAAATCTAGATTGTACTCCTCGAAGTTCTCCGATTACTCCTCCGACTATGAAGAGCAATATCTCATAGCAAGAATATATTTATTAGACAAGAAATGTCATTGTTTCTGATCAAGAATATATCTATTGGTCAAGAATTTCCGTGATTCATATATGGGGAAAACAATAAATGGTTGTACCAAAACACAACTATTCTCAATGCTAGTAAATAAATAGTTAAGTCAAGATATTTGTCTTCCTTCTAGAATTTACATACTTGTGATTAAACAATATATTTGAGAATAATGCTTTTCTCAGTTGAACACTTTGTCAAACGGATCCCGGAGTTTTCTTACAAGAAAATAAATTCTCAGTATGAAAAATAAATGACTTGTAAGAAGAAAGGTATTTACTTATCTGTACGCTACGGCATATTTCAGTGAAGCAGCTTTAACTCTTGCATCAATTAATTCTATTTTCACACTGAGAACAATTTATCTCTAATGAAAAATATCAACAATCTTAGTTACTAGTAGATGCTCTTCAGTGAAGAAGTTTAAGCTACTAGTTCAATAACAATAAGTTATTCTCTGGAGATCACGTTGTTTTAAAAAGATAGTCTGAATGTTCTTAGTTCATTAATCATGCGTTTTTAGTGAAGAAGTTTTATTTCTTAGTTTAATAATTTAATCGAATTTAAACGGAGATCACGTTGTATAAAAAGAATAATATCAATGTTCTTAGTTCAATATTTATGCGTATTTCAGTGAAGGAGCCCAGTTCTTAATTCAAAAACATTAAGCAATTGATACGGAGATAAGAGTGTCTCCAACCAATAATGTTTATATTGTTGATTTAAGAACGTGCAGGACTGCAGGTACTTAACTGAAGAAGTTTTAGTTCTTGATCTAATTCATTGTATGTTTCATACGGAGATCAGAAATCTCTTGGCTCAATAATAAAGTATTTTACTGTAAGAATTTTCATTTCTTAATTCAAATCATAGCATGTTTCATACGAAGGTCAGATTGTCTTATTTGAATAATTACAATAGTCTTGGTTCAATGGTTAAAATGCGTTTCAGTAATTTTTTTTCAGTTCATCGTTCGATTTATTCAAGTTAAAGTTTAGTCAGAATGTAATTAAACAAAATTTTCACATTCTGACTAAACTTTAGCTTGAATAAATCGAACGATGAACTGAAAAATATTGACTGAAACGCATCTTAAGCATTGAACCAAGACTATTGTCAAATAAGACAATCTTAACTCCGTATTTAACAAAGCACTTGAATCTGTACATAGAACTGAAACGGCTTCACTAAAATACCAAGATTATTGAGTACCATTTGAAACATTAAATGAACAAGAAAAAGTACTAAAACTCACAGAATTTCGAGTCTGATCTTTCAATCTGATCTCCGCGTGCCATTTCATGCCTGAAAATAGAGGTAGGTAAATAATTGGGAGATACTCAAATTAATAATAGACAAAATAATACAATGGATTTAATTGTATGAAATCATTTATTAAAGAATAAATTTCCTAAAACAAAAGTATTGATCATTTTATTTAAATATATTCTAGGTATTAATCATATTACCTAATAATGTTATTACTGTGAATATTACTTAAGGGGGCATCGCAAACTATTGCTTACATTAGCTGCCTAGCTGCACTCGTGAGAAGTATAGATTAGCGCCGCCCTTTAAGATTTGTTTCTTTATTGAACATAGGACCATCAGAACTTTATACCCAATAATACCTAGTAGTTCAATAATTATCATCTTAAATACAATACTTAATATCTTGATAATATCGCTTTATCATGATCATTCTTAATCCTAAGGCGCTGGCAACCCGCCTACTATCACATTTTTATTGTCATACAAAATAATATTAATTGTCAAATCCTATCATTATCATCTGAAATATCTTAATTTGTGTCATGCTTCGCAGCAGAACCACTTTGGCTATATTATGTAAAAATTACAGGATAAAATGTAGAGAATGTCTATATTTTTGTAGCTTAATATAAAAAAAAATTGTATATTGTTAGTTTCTTGGAAAATACCAATTCAATGTGGTCATGCTACAGAGCATACTCTCCAGCAGAGCCACTTTAAAAATAACGGTTATTTCACGCTGATTATGCACAGGTCATAATATAAACAAATGTATAATTATTGTATATCAAGATAACACTTTGCTTGCTGTGTAGAGCCTTGTCTTTTACTTCATCAATTTTCGTTTGTATATCGCCAGGATTCTGAAAATAATAGCAAACACATAAAAATTGCAAAATTGATGAACATACCTACAAAGCACGCGTATTTACTACTAATATTATAAATGGGAAAGCTTGTGATTGAATCTGATCTGAAAATTTAGATGAAATTTGGTATGAATGTAAATTATACCCTGGTTAACAGATGTTACTCTTTATTCAGGAAAAAACCAAAACATACCATCAAATTACGTAACCGCGAGTGAGCCCGCGAGGTATAGATATTAAATACCATACATGCAACTAAATAAAATAGTACCCTAATATATTTACCTGGATGTAAATTATGCAGTTTTCGACGCATTCTAATGTGGAAAATTTTCTACGCTTGTTCAGTCTTCCTCTCGGGGGAATCAGGTAGGACAACAGTTTTATTTGATCTGGCACTTTTGGATCTGAAATGTATAAAACAGTTGATTTATTTTGAAGTAAGTACTATGCGAGCGGAGCTACGGGCGGATGCTAGTAACGTAACGTTATTTTTTAATAATATAAATAAGAATAGTGACGGTGAAGGTAAACCTAATAAATGAAAGTTAAACAGTTTATTACCATCATCACGCTGCTCTTGAATACTTTCATATAAAGTACTCAATGTGTCATCTTTTGATTCTCCAAATTTGAGGCTGATGATTTTATTAATAAACCATTTCCAATTCCTGAAAAAGCATGTTGATCTTTCAGGATACAGTCTTTCAAAGTCCAGGTTTATCTAGAAACAAAAATTGGTTATCTGTAAACATTTAATTCTGTAAACAATTTTTCAGAAAAGTATCTGGCATGCTGGTGTTGGACCAATCTAGTTACAGCCAACATAACAATAATATCTATAAAAATATTTGTGGGCAATCCACACAACACTATCTAGCCCTAAATTCCACAAGTAAATGTAGATTCAAATTGGATAATGAAAAGTGTAACATCGAACAGCTGTCTACCGCTTCGCATAACTACCTACTACCAGCCTATCATTTATTTGGGAACCCATAATCGAATAGGTAGGTACATTGAGTTTTAATTATATCTATGGGTAGGTAGGTAAAACCAGTAAGATTCTTTTTGCTCACAACATGGCGCCTAGCCGGCCCCGGTGCCGTCATTCATCGTGTGTTAGTCGATCTTTAAAATGCAATAACTTAATTAGATGTATTTCCAATAATTAAACACTTACCTTAGCACACAACACAATCTCCAACAACGCAAAAGAATCACTCGTCAGAATCACCACGAACTGACACTTGCAGAAGACGTAACGTAATGCGGTGCACTGCACAAGCACATCCACGTCCAAAACAAAAAGGGTGTTGCCTGCTACGAAATGTTATTTACCAAAATAAGGCCGAATCTGTCACGCCTCCACTATTTTTCCTGACATTGACTTACTACGAAATTAATCACTAAGCATACATTAAACCTATTTCACGGTGTCTGAGTAACGTTAATCATACTCTCACTTTATGTTTGCATGTCTCAAATAGAGAAGGATAATGTTTTTGACGGACAGAAAGGACAAAAGTTGAAAAAGAAACGTGTCCAGAGACTTATATAATATGCAGGGTGGGTAAGAAATCGTGGATCAAACGAAACAGGGTGATAGTTGGGGTTGTCAGGATAATTTTTGATGGTAATTTTTTTTTACAGTAATGTTCTAAAGTTACAAAAAATGTTTTTTTTTTTAAGTAAATACCAAAGATTGTAATAAATAGGTCGTTTAGTTGCTTATTACCACAAAAGTGCTTTTATGACAGTGGGTACGATGATTTATGAGTATTGACACATTTTATTTTTCACATTTTCACATTTTAACCTAATGGAAATCAAATCAAATAGTTTTTATATTATTTAAGTTCATTACAACCAAACGGAACGAATGGCTTTTGTACCTACTTTATTTCATACACTACTAATGAATCGAACATCGTGCCTATAAAAACAGATTGGTATAGACATACTCCCAAAAATTGGGGAAACAATTTGTGAAATTGCAACACTCGTTCCTTTTCGTTGACGACAGTTGTGACGTAGGTAGGTAGGTAGCACATTTTCAAAAAACGCAAATTTGGTTTAAGAATAACGAGTCTTAAATCAAATTCTTGATTCTTGAAAGATGTAGGTAATAATTAGTGGTCGTCCAGTTGTCGAAATTCGACCCTATTTAATTTAAATTTTAAGTTTGAACATGGTTCTATTGTCACAGATTTCGCTTTTCGATTTTTTTGTAAGGTACTTACCATAACTTATAAAAAATGTTACATTTTGCACTCCTTCTCTTTATAAACTTTAAGTGTGCGAAATTCATACTCCTCCGTCCAATGATATTATATCCTCCGTCCCCGCAATTTTCGTAAAAAGGGGTACCTAACTAAGCAAATCTTTTGCTTCACGTAGGTATTAATTATAAATTAGAAGTCTTATAGGAGTTTGTTGTCTTTCCTACGACTTGTACTTATAAAATTTCGACAATATTACAGGGAATAAAATGAGGGTTTATTAGAAACTTTAATAGGTACCTATTTCCTTTGTCTCCATAAGTACCTAATTACCTTTATAATAAAGTTTTGGTCAGCAATCAGCCTTCACATTTAATAATCATTTTTAAATGTTATAAAATTAAATAGGTAGGTAGGTAGGTAGGAGTTACCAACATACCTTAGGTAGCACTGCCATAGCAATAAATATTAAGTACGTAGGCTGTACATAATTTCAGATGTTTATGTAGGCCTAGCTGGTACTAATTCTTTAAAATATATATATATATATATATATATAATATATTCTTCGGAATAGGGAAGGGAATACCTACCTACCTAATCTATTAGGGTTTTTCGGTCCGTCCATTTGTCACAAATGTTACTCTCTAAAAATAGGTAATTATGTAGATAGGCAGTGTAATAGTTCTATGTAGGATATTTATAGATATAGGTACTTGTAGTTGCACGTTATTGTAAAAATATTATTTTTAAATAAAAATAAGTAAGCATGTACCTTTTGACGTAGGTACCTACATAGTACTATTAATCCTTCCTTACCTAATAGGTAGATAAAAAACTTTAGTAAATCTGAAGCAACCTAAATACTCGTAGTGTTTATTATTTTTATCCTTACCTCATGTAGGTACTTAATTTATAGAAAGTAATCAGCCTATCTATACATTTAGCTCGTAAATTAATTAAATCTTTTATTGCGTATAATCCTAGGTAATTATTATGGAATAGTATTGGGAATAGTAGGTTCTCATCGGTGTACCCATGGGGAGGGCAGCTGCCCCCTTTTTTTTAAAGATGGGAAATCATCAAATAACTCCTTCCGCCCTGGCCGGAGTGGAAGGGAGTGTCAGACTCTTACTGACTAAAACCCATCCGTGTTCCTTCAAGTGCCCTTGACGTTCCAAGGCCGCGGTGACTCTTACCGCAACAGCTGCCCTCTGGATTGGGAGTGTTATGAAGATTCAAATGACGTTTTTGCGACCCACGGTACTCGTATTTCGAAAAAAATACGAGTGGTACGCCCAGCTCGAAAACACTCAAACCGCTATACAGCCTATCGAATGAAGTTGTCGCGAACACGCTGATTCGAAAAACTGTTTGAATGGTTACTACGCTAAGTAGTTCGAAAATCTTGGTATCGAAATCCACTGTTGCGAATAGGATAATTCCAATCTGAATTTGTCTGACTTTGTCAAATAGTTTTTCGAATCAGCGTGTTCGCGACAACGTCATTCGATAGGCTGTATAGCGGTTTTCGACTCAATGTGTTATAAACAATGATTCTTAGGTCAATGCAACTATTTACTTAACCAGAAACAAACTTTTCTTATACTGAACATATATTTTCTTACCAAAAAACGTTAGAAAATCTTATTTTAAAACAATTTAGATTCCTAGCTCAACACCGTAACTTATTTCCACAAAACAAGAATGTCTTGTTCGAAAACATTTGACTATCTTTACTTGAATAATTTAGATTCTTACGTCAATACAACTATTTACTTACCCAAAAACAATGTTTTCTCAAACCAAGCATATATGTTCTTACTAAAACACGTTAGTATCTTATTTTAAGACAATTTACATTCCTAGTTCAACACCATAACTTCTTTCCACAAAACAAGAATGTCTTGTTCGAAAACATCTGACTGCCTTCACTTGAATAATTTAGATTATTACCTCAATACAACTATTAACTTACCCAAAAACAATTTTTTCTCAAACCAAGCATATAATTATGTTCTTACTAAAACACGTTAGTATATTTTATTTTGAAACAATTTAATTCCTAGTTCAAAAAACAAGAATGTCTGTCGAAAACATTTGACTACCTTTACGTGAAAAATTTAGATTCTTACGTCAATACAACTATTTACTTACCCAAAAACATTTTTTTCTCAAACCAAACATATATACTTTCTTACTAAAACACGTTAGTATATCTTATTTTGAAACAATTTAGACTCTAGTTCAACACCATAACTTATTTCCACAAAACAAAAATGCCTTGTTCGAAAACATTTGACTACCTTTACTTGAATAATTTAGATTCTTACGTCAATGCAACTATATGCTTACCCAAAACACAAACTCTTCTTAAACCAAACATTTATTGTATTATTATAAAATGTAAGTCTTTCTTATTTCGAATCATTTCAGATTCTTCTTTCAAATCCGTTATTTTCTCACATGAAATGTTTTCTTCTTAGAACAAAAAAATATTTTTCTCCATCGAAAACGTTCCTGCTTTCTGATTATGAGAATCGTCAATACTTCTATGAAGAGTATAAAACTTTTGTCACAATAATATTATTGTTGAACGAATTTACACATTTTCTTGAACCAATAATTTATTTTTATTCTTGGCCCTAATCTCTGAGCTTCTTAAGCTAAATCCTTTTATATTCAGAGTAAGAATTCTTAATGAATTGTTTCAAAATGCAAATGTATTTTACAGTCAAGAGTAAATATCGTCTTGATCCAAAAAAATATTCTTGATGTAAATAAATAAATGAAGAATAATATTATATATCTAGAAGAATTCCATTTTATTTTATTCAAGATATTATTGTTACTTTGAGTAAATATATGCTTGAGATTAAACAATATACTTGAGAATAAGTTTATTCTTGAATGAAAACTTTGCCAGACCCCATTTTTTTCCGTGTATATTCCCTCATTTATACCAAAATAGTCAACGGGAGACCATGTCGAGTAGCGACAATGAGGACGAACTTATTGAATTAGTGGCAGCTGCTGTTATTAGTTTTCCACCGAAAAGAATAAAAAGAATTATTCGGGTTCATGAAATTAATGTAAAACGACCCAAGTTTAGCATATGTGTCTAGGCTATAGACATTTTTTTTAATCAGTGTTCATTTGTATTCCCGCCGTTCGATTTTTCGATTGATCCCCGCTATTTTCGAATACAAGTTCTATCGTGGCACCAACGCAGTACAGGCAGCACGTTAACGACGTGTATGGATAAGCTACCGCAAGTGAACACACGGTGCGTTTTTGGTTTGTTCGCTTCTGTTCTGGAAATTTTGATCTCAACAATGAGCCCTGGGAAAAATTTTCAAATCCAACGAGGTGGTGAAAAAGAAGTCATCGATTCCCATCACCAGGATTTTCTATAGCAGAAGCATCAACACTTCCATTAGAGTGGCAAAAGTGCGTCGACACTATTTAAAAAAAAAAAAAATGTTGTAAGGACCTAAAGAGCTTATTTTGTACAATCGTTAAAATTATTAGGTATTTGGGTACAATCGTAGAAATCGTAGATATGGACCAAAATCTGCAGCGCAGTCCACACACAGTAACTTAAAAGCTACTAAGCAGTAGTAACTTTTAATCATCATATTAATTTTAAATGTATAAGGATGAGTCAGTTGTCACTCACTGGACAATGTAATAACCACTCTATGAAGAAATGGCAACGCCTGATAAAATGGTGATATCTTTCCAACAGTACACGTATGGTATCACTAAAATAGTAGGAGCTGAAGTTAAGTCGGAAATTAAATGTTGGAGATGGTTGACCGGTATGTCTATCTTGATCATATTATTTCTTTTGACAAAGAGCATCGACAAACAGAGACACCGAGTAGAATACAGCTTCGGTGGGCCGCATTTAGAAAACTGGCGACATTCTGAGATCAGCTAAAATTCGACAATGGTGCCGATTCTCTTGTTCAATAACTATACTAAAATTAGAGAATCGCTATATTTTACTAACCTAGGCAGCGCAAGAAAAGGACGGTTATAGCTATGCACTAAGTTAGACATGTCAAACTAGTTTACGTCTTGCACTTCACCGTCGACATGTTTTTACGTGTCGTCTTAATGTGTAGGGAAATATTAGTTCAACTAAATTTAACAGCTCTAATTTACGTCTGTCTCTTTCTTGTTTTATTAGAGAGAAAAAGTTAGCAATAGCCTAAATTAAGTTTAACAACAGAATTGGCGCCACTGTCTGAAGTCCTGCCTCTATAATCTGTGTGTTCTGCCCACCATAACGTGTGGTGCTAAGACGTGGACGCTCACTCAGGAGGCTGTGGACAGAGAGCCATGGAGCCATGCATGAACTCGAATGGAGTTGGGCAAGGCACCTGGCAAGGTGCAGTGATGACAGGTGGAGTAAGGCTGTGAACGAGTGCTGTCCATGAAGTCTAAGACGAGATGTTGGTCGTCGGGCGGCGGCGAGATGGTCGACGACATTGTTGCCCTCGCGGGTAAAACCTGGATGAGGCTGGCACAGGAGCGTGGGGATTGGGATAGGAACAGAGAGGCCTGTGTTCAACAGTGGGTGAAGTCGGGCTGTGGATATGGACATTCCTCGCCGTAGTTGGTCGTTAGGTTAATAAAAAGATTTACTTTTTAGAATAGAATAGAATATATATTTATTTGCAAAGAATTATTCATTTTCAGTTTCAGCTCAAGCGCTTTCAAAGCAATGTAACTGCTGGATGGACGAAAATGGTATAGGAAATTAGAGAACAATACCAAAAATAGAACAAATACATTTATTTATTCTTAAAATAATTGGAGCCATGTACCGAAAACTTATAGTAATTGGTTTAGGTAACTTTCGCTTACAATAACATTTGGTTCAGAGCGTAACGTCAATGGCACTAACAAGTGATATTAAAGTTACTAATTATGCTAAACTTTACTTTGTCTTAATTGACTACATCACAACATTGAGCTATTGCTAACTTTAACTTATAGATTATTTTAGTTAAGAATTAAATTAAGTTGAATTAAATTATCAATTTGGAACCTTACAGGACATGTAGATACCTACCTTGGTCTTAAGACAAACTAAATAAATATATTTACTTGATTAAGAGCGATTTTATTAAACACACCTCAGAAAAGGTATTTCTCTGACATCGAATATGAAATTAGAGAATTGTATAGATGATTTTAATTATTATAGTTCTTTAAATACAGATTAGATTCGGTCGCGAATCATATTCAGATCAACACACAAGTGTAAAGGAGATGTTTCAAAATGGGCCAGGTCTGTGTACACTACCTCAAGAAAAAGAGAAAATCCGTAGAATTCGGAAAAATTACTGATAATTCATTTAAATGTTTACTGTTGTGGTAGGGAATTGATATTTATCAATTATTTTTATTGACTTTCAACATGTCTCACCGATTTAGTTACTCTGTGCATAAAAACAATGACAGTAAACCATAAATCGACCACTGATCATAGAAAGAAAACTGTCAGCTGTCACAACAGTGTCACATCAGTTCCTCTTCTTGAGTATTAAACATGTCAAACGTCATTAATCAATCATAATGACAGCTTACCCCCATGACGGGTTTTTGTTGTGTGTTGCAATTTCAAGTGTAATTAATAGTGGTTTACCAGCAAACAAAGCCATTTTAAAGTAATTGTACAGTTGAGAACTGTTTAAATGTATTTCCCTATTCTATGAATAGTGTACACGTACCTGGCCCAAGGTCCATACATTTTGGAACATCTCCTTTACGAGTACCAATGTAGTTATTTACTGTCCTTATTATTTGCTAACACAGAAAATTGTCTAACACATCCAATTTGTCAAATGGTTCTAGACCTACAGTACGAAATTGGTCCTTGGGTGCAGACGCCAAGGTTCATAATATTATACCTTCAGAGGTAACTGTGAGGTCTTCTTATATCTACCTAATTAAGGCGAAAGCGCCAGGGTAGCCCGCGAAATTCATATTTTCTTATGTTTTTTTTATGCAATTTGCAATTAACAGTAGACATCGATGCGGAGGAATTTTTAGACGCCATATTTTAGTTTTTTAATAGGTTTAGTTAGGTTAGGATATTATATTTTTAACTTAATGATTAATAAATTTGCAGGTCAGTATTAGGTAGTATGTTGATCTGAATATGATTCGCGGCCGTAACAAGTATGTATTTATAGAACTATAATCATTAAAATCATCAATACAACTCTTTAATTTCATATTCCCCCCTATTGAATGCCTATTTCATGAAATCTTAACCTTTGAGGATTATACCTACTAACTTAAGGAGTTGTATTACTGATTCTAATGATAATAATTCTGTAAAAATATATTTGTTACGGCCGCGAATCATACTTTTATTAACATACACTTCGTCACTGAGCAGCAAATTGCAAAAATCGTGAAGAAAGAAAATTAGAATTTCGCGCGCTACCTTAGCGCTTCCCCTTAATGAACTAATAAGGTACATAGTTAATATAATTCTACCTAAGTGTCATCAAAACACGACACTGTTATATAAACTGGATCTACTTACACGAATCATGTACAAATTGTTTGTAATATTAATCTACTTACAAATATCTGACAAGTTTTATTTTCGAAATCCTTAAAACATGCTACCTAATTCTGCCTTGTCATAGAAAAGGTAACTTTAGAACACACACACACACACACACACACGGTTAAAAACATTACAAATATGGTTTTCCAACTTGTCCGACTCCCTAAAGTAGTCAGGTGTTAGTTATATTTTGTATTTGTTGATTCAGTTGTTAGTTTGTTACCAACAAAACATCTCCAGGTAGCGCGCGAAATTCAAATTTTCTTACGTTTTTTTTCAATTTGCATGTCTGTATTAGGTTGTATGTATTGATGTGCATACGATTCGCGACCGTAACAAGTAAGTATGTATTTTCATAATATAATCCTAATGAATGACTATTTCATGAAATCTTGACATTTAGGATTACATTAAGTTGTAATTCTAATGATTATAATTTTGTTAATATCTATCTTTACAGTCGCGAATCATACTTTAATCAACATACAACTTAATACTGACTTGCAAATTGCAAAAAACGTAAGAAAATTTGAATTTCGCGCGCTACCTGGAGCCTACGACCGTTCACTATAACTTGTCCCTTGCGATCATTTTGGCACCATTGCGTAAGCTCACAACAACAGCTTGACAAGCAATGGTGCCAACATGACAGCTAAGGGACAAGCACTGACTTTTATACCTATGGACTTGCAATAAGCGTGCATACCTACAAAAATCGGGCACTCAACATGGCCGCCTTTCGTAGGTTTGTAACTGGAGTGCAAGAGAGAGAGCATGCAACCGTTTGACAGCACATCTACCACAAAACTCAGCACTCAACACACCGGTCACGCATAGACACGATTTTGACGTCACACAAGAGTGTTTTCAAATTTAGTACTTGACAAACATATACATGTCTCTCTTTTCATACGCAGCTCTTGATTAGTTAAAAAGAAACAAAACGCTTTTTGAACTGTCTGTGTCGATATGACAGATAATTGTATAACTATTCTTCCTATAGTAGAATATGCCATCTCCATGTGTTTCTATTTCAATGGGGACAAGTTATAGTGAACGGTCTGTAAAGTGCGTTTCACGAACGAATTCCCTTCGCCGTAGTGTTGGCACCATTGCTTTTCATTGAATGAATGATTTTTGCTATCAATTCTTCAATGAAAAGCAATGGTATCAACATTACATACGGCGAAGGGAATTCTTTCGTGAAACGCACCATAGTTGACAGTTTGGCACCGATAATGGCGCCGATTCCCTTGTTCACAAACAAAACTAAATTTAAGTTCAGTACATCTTCTTTTTTCTATTTCATTAAGAAAAGGACAAATGATAAATATTAGCTTAATTTAATCCTGTCAAATTAAGATACTCCGTAGATAAGTTTAGACATGATTTTTTAATTGGCTACTAAATATACGTCAATTTACGTCAGGCGCTGACTAATTTGAAAGGATTATATTATACTAATATTTATCTTCTGTCTTTTTCTTAATGAAATAGAAAGAAAAAGATGCACTATATTTAAATTTAGTTTAGTTTGTGAACAAGGGAATCGGCGCCAATGCCAAACAGATAGAGAGCCAATGTCATGTAGGTACTTACAATGCATGTGCACTTGGGGCACATGTTTGAACACATTCATTTACAGTCCTCTACATAAGAATAACTTTATATAATTTACTAATGAACTTTCGACAACACTGTAAAGGGTCACAATGGTCCTATTTTAGTCTGCCAGAACCAAGGCTCCTCAAATAAGCACTAAAACACTGACTTCATCGAAGTTTTTTCTATAGAATCCTTTAAAATCTTCCCAAGCAGCACTACCAACAATGATGCCCTTTCTCAATAACCCAAGTGACAAGCTCAGGCTCACTGTTGGATTTTCACCATACGGCGCTGAGCAGAGCGTTGAAAATTGGACAGCGCGCTTTTGTAATCGTGTTGCCTAGTGTCAGTGAAAACGGGTATCACTCCTCCAAGTTTGTTTCTAGGGAATAGTCCTGTCTCCCTTCATCATAGGAACACATCATCAGCTCCTTCCTGCTTGCCAGAGATCATGTAACTCCTGGAGTTCTTGTACGTGAACAGATACGGCGCCCTTCGTGAAGGACAACGGAAGGAGCGCAGCAGCACAGGAGGCTCGTTGTCCGACTTGTTGCCGACTGGCTCCAGCAGGTTGTTCCACAGCAGGTTGGCGGCTGCACAGGGAAAGAGAGACGTTACATTTGGTTTTTATGTTGCTAAATGACAAAATTTTATTTATTTCTGTAAATTAGTTCACAAAATCAAATATTAAAAAAAAAAGACAAAAACCCTGCTGAAAAAACACATGAAAACTGAAAAGAGAAAAACAAGCATTATGATGTGTAGAATGTTGGTATCGCAGGCGGGGCAACCTGAAATATGGTGTAACTTGTTTGTCCCGCCAGCGATACCAACATTCTATATCCTAACTAATATTATAAATGAGAAAGTAAGTTTGTTTGTTTGTTTGTTACCTTTTCACGCCTAAACCACTAATTGATCATCCTGAAATTTCGCATATACGTTGTCAGGTGTACAGAAACTTCCTGTTCCGGATAAGGCGGGAGGAAACGCCCGGGTGTTACCATTGTGTGGATCGCCTGAAGGACACGGTGGAGCATACGGCGGCGGCGATCTCTCGCGTCCGGCTCTGGTACAGGCCATGGTACGGGGCGAGAGTGCATGTGAAGCCATCACCTCCTTCTGCGAAGCAGTAATGCTCGCGAAGGAGGAGGCTGAACGCGTGAGGGAGAGGGAATTTTTGCGCCCCTAGTCGTCGCAGGAGACGCCCTGGGCGTCGGGAATCGATAGCCGATTCCCGGCCACCGTAGGCGCGGGCTTGCGGATGGCGAGCAATGGGTAGCTCGCCGTCCGGTAAGGACCAGGCTCGGGTCGACGGCGCGTTGTGTTCCACGCGCGCCTCAAACAGATGTCAGCACTAGCTGAAGGGGTCCGCTAGGGCCGATGCCCGCCAGGGTTGCGGGTTGTTTGAAAGAGTTACCGTGGCCCTGGCACAGGCAACTGAGGGAACACGGGTGGGTTTAGTCAGTAGAAGTCTGACAAGCCCTCCCACTCCGCCCAGAGAGGGGGAAGTTATTTGATGATTTCCCATCCAATAAAAAGGTGTACAGAAACGGACATAGGGTACCTTTCATCCCGAAAAAAGTACTGTTCCCGAGGAAAACAAAAATGATAATAGATGGCGCAACGTGTCTTTGGAATCATGATTGAATTATAATATTATAGAAACTTAGTACAGTATTAAGAGATTTTTTATTTATTTTTTATTTAAGTACCTAATACATTTTGTGAGTCGTAAAGTGTCGATAGACCGGATTTTCATCCTCCTAACTATAATATTGATGCGAAACATTGTCCTCCTTCTGGGTCAGTCGGGTAAAAAACACTTTCGTCACAAAAAAAAAATAGTTCAGGGTTTCGTATCCGACTACTCTGAGAAGAAGGACCGAAACAAACTCAGAGGCCACAGTACAGACATATAAATCTTGGACAGGCAGGATTAGCACCATCATTCCATTCGACAAGTTGAGCACATCCATGACACATTATCATCTTCTTGTTCATCTGTGTAAGTGTTGTGCCTGTCAGTGCACACGTAGTATTACCACCGTAAAACGAAAGACAAAATAACAGATTGAGAGACATCGCGGCGTAGAAATGTTTCTAATTTCTTAAGCACGATGTCAAAAATGAAGAAAATAATTACACTTTAAAGCAGGGTTTCATAAACTTTTTGCAGTCCCGCACCACTTGCACAATTTAAACAATTCCACGGACCCCTGTTAAAGAATATTTTAGGAAAAGAATAGAAGCCTTATTTATATATATATATATTTTTTTAAATCACCTTTATTGGTTGATTCATTACACTTACTACTAAGTTTATCAGAAGGATGCTGCTGTTTGGCTTCAATGAGAACGAGAATCGTGGGATTGTCTTCGACAAGGCAAGAGTCAAAAACGAAGCTCTTAAAGTAATAAATTCATATTTGCAAAATAGGTTTAAATGTGTAGATGTTAATGGTGTGAAATCTTCCGGGCTACCAGTTCAGTTAGGTGTACCTCAAGGCTCAATACTGGGACCTTTATTATTCTTAGTGTATATCAATGACTTACCATTATTTTTAAAGGGTATCTGTGACGTTATACTGGTTGCAGATGACACCTCTTTTGTTTACAAAGTAGACAGGAATAGACAAGATTGTGACTACGTAAACAGTGGTTACGGATTGGTTTACGACAAATAACTTAGTACTCAATGCCAAGAAAACGAAATGTATAAAGTTTGCCTTACCGAATGTTAGAAATCTAGGACCCAACATCGTCTTAGATAAAGAGGTGCTTAAAACTGTAGACTCGGCCGTTTTTCTAGGTATAACAGTAGATGCCAAACTTCAGTGGGGCCCTCATATTTCAAGTATAGCGGAAAGGCTCAGTTCAGCCGCCTACGCCATCAGGAAAGTAAGACAATACACTGACGTTGATACAGCTCGGTTAGTTTATTTTAGTTATTTTCATAGCGTTATTTCCTACGGTATTCTGCTCTGGGGCAAAGCCGCTGACATTCAAAATACATATGTTCTTCAGAAACGAGCTGTTCGAGCCATTTACCAACTAGGTGCCAGAGTTTCACTGAGAGATTTTTTAAACATATTAGTATTCTCACGGTGGCATCACAATTCATCTTCGCCAACATCTTATATATTAGGCAAAATATACATTTATACACTAAAAACAGTGACATTCACAATGTTAACATCAGAAATAAGGACAAATTACGTGCTCCGTTACACCGGCATCATAACTCATTTGTTGGGCTTGGTATATCCTTTTATAACTTTTGTGATGAATAGGTCTTCAGTGGTTATGAAAACTTACAAGGTAGCTTTTGCTCTTGTAAAAAGCAGAAAGCATTTGAACTGCAAAACAATAGGTCTTTCGTGGTTCAAAGTTGGGTTTATAAACGGCTGAACTTCATTCTGTCTCGGTTACAGTAACACATCGATATACAGGAACAGTAGCCCTTCTGTGAGAAGTGGAAGCAGTCGTGTGTGATGTAGGACTGGTGGATGACGAGCGGTAGCGGCGCGTTGTACACACAGGATATACAGCATACAGTACCTAGCGCGTGGCCCTTCTGTGAGAAGTGGAAGCAGTCGTGTGTGATGTAGGACTGGTGGATGACGAGCGGTAGCGGGCGCGTAGGCGGCATGGGCGCGTTGAACAAGCGCATGAAGGGCTGCACTATCACTGTAAAGTCTTCGCGGGTGTCGTAGCGACCGCTTTCCACCTGAAATGTTACAGCAAATTGAGAATACTGATATCTGAAAACAGCCTATGGGTCTACACGGGTAGTGAACTTGGCATTTCACACTACCCGTGGGCACTTACAAAAACATCGGGATTACCAAAGTGTTGCCAGTGACGAAAAAATTTAAATAATAATTTCTCACGTGCATTCTCTTACCTTTCCAACTTTCCAATCAGAACAAAACAATGTTGCTTGGCAAAATTTTTTGTAAGGAGCTAATCCAATCTCCGCAGCATTCGGTGACGAAGTCTTGTTAGTCAACATCACCCCTGCCCTCATACCAATTTAATATATTTTAATACTAATACACATTTATATCAGGCTACAATGCCACATAGACATATCTTACAAACTAACATAGAAAACTAATTTACTTGAGATCAGTACAGCATGTCTTCTTCTACCACTAGCTGCCATTTCTCTGGTCTTCCCCTATTGAACACGATGTAGGTCAAAAAACCGTCTCCCGCACTATTTTTCAGATTCTCTAATGAAAACAAATCTCACCAAAGCAACTTCAGCCTTCTGGTAGAGTCGTGCCATCCGCACGAGGTCGTACAGCTCGTTGCCGCCCTGTCGGTGGAAGCACGTGCAGAACAGCGGGTGCATCAGGCGACACATCATCGGACGCAGCACGCGGATCGATACTGATACATCTGGAATTGAACATACACGGAATATAGGATACAGAATCAAAAGAAAGACCGAGTAAAGAACCAAGAAATTTATTTATTAAAACTTTATGCACCGAGGGTTCCGTGCCATCAAACAAAAAGTGTGATATTCAGAGACATCATTTTATTTTTCCTGTAATCTTTACATAATTTTCTATTACATAGAATAATTTCAGATTGTTTTCTATGCAAACTTCGGAGAAGGGGGGGAACGGTATTTTTTTTTAGATTTTACATCTAAAGTCGAGAACTGTTCGGCCAAAAAATAAAAATGTTTGAAAATGTACAAACAGCGCTCTTTCATATGATACCATACATGCCCTAAGAGCCCCACTTCGATTTTTTAAGACCCCTTCCAGTCCTTTTGCAAAAAAATAAAATGTATTTTAATTTCTTTCTTATTTGCAAAATAGTTGGGCAAACAAACTATTCCAAAATTCAAGTTGATAGCATTAGTAGTTCTTGAGATATCCAGCTGTGACAGATGGACAGACTGAGTCGCACCATAAGGGTTCCTTTTTACCATTTTGGTACGGTACCCTAAAAAATTCCGTACAAAAGCGGCCTTAACGCCTGAGGCATTTTCTTCCAGTCAGCCTATAACTTTAGTATGAAAAGTACTATCGTTCTTCTGTCAATAACTCTTCATAAATCAGAACATTAGAGCTAAAGAGGAAGTTAAGTATAGACGAGGTTGGTGATATGATAAGTGATTATCCTCTACTTACGAGTATGTTCCACATGTGAACAATTTTAAAGTTCAATTTAATTAACAGGAGTTCAACCAAGATCCTCCAGAATTTTTCCCATGCTTGCTATGCTATAACTGAATGGTACAAACTCACCTAAAACTGGTACCAAATTAACAATAGTCCTCGGCAGATGTTTGTGCAGGTAGTCCAACGCTATCGCCAGCTTCTTGGCGTGAGCGGCAGGAGACCAGGAGACAGGGTTGAGACAGGAAGCTGAGCACAGATCGTTAGCGCCGATGAACACGGTGACCATCTTCCAGTCGTTCGCGATGTCTATGTCCGGAGATGATTTCATTCGAGCTACTACTATCTGGAAGGTAGATTGTACATACATTGTGATTGGTAGGTCCTTAGTCTTATTATGTTAAGTACTAGCTTTTGCCAGCGGCTTCGCCCGCGTGGAGGTCGGAAATTAACCCACAAAAACGTACTACCGGGATAAAATTATCCTATGTGTTAATTCAGGTATGAAACTATGTGTGCCAAACATCCAAACCCTACTAGAAGCATAATACTACTTATCGTGAATTCATGCAAGCCTAATAATACTTTTTGTTAGGTTTACTGCTCTGAAATTGTACACAACGTGTTGTTTTATAATATAGTTAGGTATTTAAACAGTTGGTTTATGTCAAATTTCCTAAGGAAAGAACTGATTAAAAATCTAAACAGTTGTTTTAAAGTCCGTGAACTCCGCCCTTAATGTTATTCACAATAAAGCTTCTTATTTTCAGTAATTCGATTTTGAATCCAATGACTGGCTTTTACGTGATGCACACAAACAAACAAACTGACAAAAATTTCAAAAATGTTTTTTACGTTCTGTTACTTATTTCTTGCTTATTCTAGTACTTTTTAACCGACTTCAAAAAGGAGGAGGTTCTCAATTCGTCTGTATGTTTTTTTTTTGTATGGTTGTTACGCGATTACTCAAAGACGGATTGACCGATTTAGAAAATTCTTGTTTCGTTTGAAAGGGCATATATCCTAGGTGGTCCCATATAAATTTTATTAACTTTGTTTGGGTAGTTTTTGAGTTAGCTACAATAATGCGTAATTTTCCCACTTAATTTATGTGGATGATGTTTTAATCTATGCGGATGATGTTTTAATAACTTCCTACCACTGTTATTTACATAGCAGGTAGTGGTATTCGAATTTGTGTGGGGTAGGCACCACATCTAAAAAGTTAAAAATAAAAACTTTTTAGCAAAAAATAAAACCGACTTCCAAAACAAAACACTACAAAGTGAAAAATAACTTTAATTTCGGAAGTCGGTGGTAAGAAACGAAAATACAAAACAAAGACGACCGAAATAAAAGTTATTTTTCACTTTGTAGTGTTTTGTTTTGGAAGTCGGTTTTATTTATTGCTAAAAAGTTTTTTATCTTTAATATACCTACAGACACGGAAGGTGTATTATAATGATTCATTCATAACCTATAGATGACTAAACTCGCCACAAAATAATAGGTCCGTTTTGACAGCCCATATCGTTTCATATGCCAAAGAGAGACAAACATAGCGGGACAAAGAGGGACACCCTCATGTCGAAACGAACCTATTATTTTGTGGCGAGTTTAATTATTCTCTCTAGATCTAAAAGTACACCTTACATCCGTACCTACCTACCGCCCTATTACATGGGCCTATTACATGCCCGACCCTTCGGTGAAACAACGCGTGATGTAATGTGATGTAGATCTAAAAGTAACTTCAGTGAGCTGGATGCTAGGGATTGACACAATTGACAACTCACTTCATCTCCCTAAATTAAAGATCCCTTTCCCAACTAACTTTCCATCCCTACTAACACATTCTTCCCCAAAGCGTATTTCCTTCATTCCTCCAACCTAGTCAAGAGCAAACCTATCTAAAAAAAAGGTCTTTGAGGCTTTGATGATTTTTATCCGCGTTGATAATCGTTCTGTGTGGTTTGTGGTCAAATGTACGTACATGTTTATTAATATAACTACCTAACAGTTTTTTTATCTGTTTGTTTCAGTTTACTAATACCCGTCATCAATTTTCACATTAAATTTGAGTAACTAGTGTTGCATCTACATAGTTTCTCATTTTATTTATTAGTCTACCTATTTTTTTTTTTTTGCATGTTATTGGCAGAATTGTTGACATTGGCACCATTGTCATAGATAGCGAAAAATGGAATAGAAGAATAGGTACTGTACACAATTTCACGCCCAATCACCTCTGTACTGAAATCCGCCGAAGACGAAAAAGAAGGTAATATTCAAGCCCTTGTGAAATGCGACATGCGACATTCACATTGCATCCATTGATGGTGTCTTCGCTCCAGAAATGTCTACCTTCGTCAAACATCTTGGAGCCGCAATCGCTGACCGCTGGAATAGATCCTTTAGCGTAGTGACGGGTTGGCTACGATCAAAAAGCAGCCAAGTTATTCGGCTTCGACGATGGATCAGCCCTACCTCACTAACAATGAGGCCAGATGGCGTGGTTGGTTAAAATACCACCTATCATGCCGCGGGTCGTGGGTTCGATTCCCATCCAGGACAAACATCTGTGTCCATGTACATGTCTGTTTTTTTTTTAAGTTTATTAAATATTATTAATGTACAAGAAAAGGAACTCTTAACTTCCAAACTAAGTAACACTTGTATTATGGAAGTCAAGGCGCTCTCTCATTCAATAAGCATAAATTGAGTAGGTACAATGCAACGAAGGGATGCATGCAGCAAGCATAATAAAAAAATAAAAAAATTAACAAAAATAGGAAAAAGAAGGTATAATTATGAACTACGAGGAAAGTGTTTGTCCAGAGTCTGGGTGTAATTATCTATATGTGTAATTATATAAGTATGTATTTACAAAAAAAAAAAGAGTGTATGTAGTATTATATATCCGTTATCTGGTTTCCATAGTACAAGCTCTGCTCAGTATGGGATCAGATGACCGTGTGTGAAAAATGTCCTAGGATAATAAACCCGCAAACTCGATCCCGCAATCACTGTCCATTCCAAGATTGCCTAGAATTGTATGTTTTGTATTGTTTAGTTTATTTTTTCTGTTATGTATTTTCTGATGTACAGACGCCAGCAGGTCAAGCTACCCGAAACCGTCAATTTTTCCCAATCAACCTTGAACCTAATGCTTTAGCGAAAAAGTTGAAAATCTATTAAAGAAATTTGACAGATTGTAGTATGTACCTTGATGTGTTGGCGACTGTACAATAAAGTATTTGAGTAGAAAGGTCACCGTGAAAAAAAAATATTCTATACGAGTACTGTGTCTAGATATACGTATTAGCAACTTATATTAATTGCTGTTTTGACATAGACTTATTCTATAGTAGTGGAGTTCGATTCACACTCGGAAACAAAAAGCTGTCCCCAAAGACCAACCAAGAGCAAAAATATAATATTGCTTGCTTACTCCACGAATATTAGCAGACGATAACACTTCCAAAAAATCAGCTATACAAGCTTGTATCAAACTTACGAGTACAACATGTCACGTGCTTGTGTAACATTCATAAGTGATCAACCACTCGTTTAATTTTCACTTAAAGTTGTGAAAAAATGAGCAATCTACACTTTCCGCGGTAAGTTACCAAACCCCAAACATTTGGTACTTACAAAAACACGAGAAGATATTATGCAACTTTAATATTGACGAGTACAATCATTGTCGCCTATTTGTTAATGTTAATGGCTTCACTAACAGGTGCAAAGGTGTTGACCTGGTTCCATACAAAAGCTGATGGTCATCAGGGTCATGGTGATCGTTTAAAGTATTTCTTTTGTTAAGATGCATTATGGCGGGAAAGGGGCTTGTCCCACTGAGTAGTGAGTGGAAGATGCGATTGCCAAGATTTTCCACGTGCGATGTTTAGGTAGGTACCGAAACAATTGAAGATAGGTGAAGTTTCGCAATGGGAAGTGCAGTTGAAGTTGTGGAAACATTTAACATGTTTATGATGGTAAGTAATGGTTTCCTTTAATGTCTTTGGTTGGATGGTTTCGATAATAAGGAAAACACAAAAAATCCATAAAGTTGTTTCAACAGTTATTATTGCGTGTTCGTTTTTGTTAGGCAATAGATCGGGTCAGGATCAAATTCGGAAGTTTAGGAATACAGATTTACTGCAGATGGGGGCTAGTGGCTAAGTAATAACAGCCGCACGGTTGAATCGATCAGGTTAAGCTACACTTACCGCAGTTGGTCCGTGGATGGGTGACCATTTTTACATACCAAGACCCCTCCGTGCCTCGGAAAGCACGTTAAGCCGTTGGTCCCGGCTGTCATTCTAGATCTTTGTCAGTCGTTACTAGTCGTCAGAAGCCCGAAAGTCTGATCACCAGTCTTACCAAGGCGTATCGTATTACCCAGTAACTGGGTTGTGGAGGTTAGATAGGCAGTCGATCCATGTAAAATACTGGTATTTAGCTGCAGCCGGTTTTACTGGAAGTCGGCCCCAACATAGTTGGGTAAAGGCTAAGCAGCTGAGTTTACTGCAGCTCTGTAACTAACCCAACTTAACTGTGCTGTTATTTACCATACTGTAAATTGTTATTTTTGTTTAGCTAAGGCCGATGCTAGTCGCTCTTTTAACATCTATAGCATCGCTCCACATATGACAATGATCTAACAGACGCACGTCATTAATTTGTGGGCACATAAAACTGTGGCAATATTGAGTTTTGTGTCACGCTCCATAAGTTAAACAAAAATTATTGCTTACATGCATTTGTAAGCGTTCAAATTGGCAAATAAGTAATATACACAATCGAATGTGTAGATTTACGCCTAGACCAAGTTTACTTAGTTTACGCACCAATACTTAAGTTGACCACACTTCACCGTCTAAAGGTTTGTGAAATGTGCCGCAGGATGAGTTACAATTTTCAAAAATATTTGCTGCCTTGATTTGCAGGTAGATGTAGAGTTGAATGTTATGCCACTGTCCTCTAAGGGGCTCATTTTCCCCAACGAAAAGGAATTATATTTGTATCGGCAACGTCATTCTCCTGCCCTTGTCCCAATTTGTTTGGAGTCGGCGCAACATGTATTTTTCTTCCATACTTCTCTATTAGTCACCATCTCGGTAGTCACTCCCTTTCTGGCCATATCATCTTTCACACAGTATCAAGATTGTTAATCATACATAAACTCACGCCTGCTTCCTAAATGGGGTCGGCTACGATCCTTACATACTCGTTTTTGCCTCGTTTAAGTTCATACATCAGCACCCTAATTGCGTAACACACTATAGATCGGAATCTGAATCATTTTGAAACAAACTGCTAATCGACTCCTTCATAAGTTTGAAAAATGTATCTGCTCGACAACGTAAATAACGCAATTAATGTTTTTAAGCTGTCAAAATGAAACAGATTCCAATCGATAGTGTGTTACGCAATTACAATGCTGGTTATACACGCACGCCGGTTGCAAGTACTACGCACCTGAAATAAAGACCTATTCTATTCTGATCATTTTGAAGAACATCACCAATAAGGTCACTATGTGTCTAAAATATATGTCTGTGTTTTGACTGTTAATAGTTGTGTGTTAAAGTAAGCAATCCCTTGAAATGGTAGTTCATTCTCGGACACAAATCAGAGCTAGTTTCGATATCTGGTTCTTTCTTTCGGGACCGCAACATAGTTTCGTGGTAAATCGAAGTGCTTACCTTAGCCTGCTTCAAGGCATCTTCATCCGACGCCACAGGGAAGGCTACATTGAACTTGGCATTCCTGGTGAGCCACTCGCCTGTCCCTGTGGAGTAACCTCGCAGGTTGGGGTTGAACTCCTTCAGGATGTTCGGTAGGGTCAGGTACTCTCGCCATGATGCGTCGCCGCCTGGAAAGTGATGATGATGAATGAAGGGGTATGGATTGGTGAAGAAAGGTACCTATTGTAAACACAGCAATGAAAACATTTTGTATGTATGTCTGTTAAAGCAGTGGATTTATTTCGGGTTATGGAGCACGACCTCTCGCTCTCCGGGCTGGCACTATGGCCTTTCGATTAAATTTTAACTAATTTCGCTTGCGACACCGTTGTACGACCTCTAACTTATATCTGTTAAAACTTGTTATAATGTAGAAATGATAACCGTCATGACTTGGTTGCATAAACTCACGCAATTCAATAACACTGCAAACTACAAAGGAAGTGTGAAAAGTGCATAGACGTACAGAATGTGATGTCAAAGTGCTTTTATGTAAGATCTAGTAACTCTGGTTACATCTTCTATGTTTACATTCATAATACAAATCACGACCTGATGAACTGTTTAGTTTGTCTGTCCACTTCTATAGTTGGCATAATGCCATGTTTTGATCTTGTGCTCACGAGACTTATCTGAAAGTAGGCCGAACGTTTCTGAGACCTTTTCAAATAAATGATGAAGTTTTACTAATCAAAACTTGTGCACGTGTACTCGTTTGAAAGTCAACATATTGGTACTACCGTGGATTGTACTGGCTGTATCATTATCGTGACAATTAAATCCTCATTTTAGTTTAGAAAATGAATCACGTGTTAGTTAACCATTGTGGTTATGACTGTTCTATCAACGTGGGTAATATGTTAGCGCATTCAGGAAATCGCTGCGGTCAGGAGCAGCTTAAGATAACCACAGGCAATAAACTGATTGAATGTTATGGTAAATCGTATGGCCTATGTTACGTACAATATGTACTAGGCATCTAAAGTCGGTAGGTTTTGTAAAACCCATAGTGTTTCATAAATTGTACAGTCCTCTATTTAAGGAGAAAGCATATTTTACCGGGGACGTGCTCGTGTATGATAAAAAGATACAGTTGAGAAATTATTTCTGTCTTGAATGTCGTCCGCGATTTATTTCAATCTCGAGATAAAATTTATTTCAATTTCGAGCTCGTGAACGGGTGCTGCTTGGCCTGCTTGGTGACTGTGCCGTTGTCTTGCTGACCATGGTTGTTTTAGTGTTAGCTATATGTAAGTGAACATGCCCTTTATGCCTGGAGGCTTTTATTTAGGTATAAAGTTCTGTTTACGTTTTTACTTTTTATTTCTGTTTGATACATAGTTTTCCGATGTCTTTTTGTTGTCTGTTGGTATAATCTTCGCGTGTGGTAGCTGACATAATATGTCAAATAATTTAATTTAATGTTTTGTGTTGCATAATGTAAATTATTTTGTGTAGGTACTATTGTTTAGAATTAAGTTTTTCTAACTGAACAGACAGCTGTGCTACTGGGGAGTTGGTAGCGCCACTTCTTCTTCCCAGCTAGAGCACAAGAAAGTGGTGAAGGGAGGGCGTTTTAGGGAGACTGTCTTATGTCATTTTGATGTTCGAAAAGTGTTGATTCTCAGCCTAGTTTGAATAAATGACTTATGATTTTAAATAACATCGCAGCATCACAAGCAGTGTATCAAAAATGTTCTGATTAGAACACCAGAATACCTTCCTTGATGGCCCACGAGGTCATCGTTTAATGATGCAGCTATCTCGGCAGTATACGATGAAGGAATAAGACTCACCAGCACACCACGAAACTCCTCGATACTCCACAAAGGCCCCTAGCGCGAACTCTTCAAGTGCCCCGCTGCCAGCTACCAAGGAGTCTCCTATTGCTGCCACCACATCGATGTCGCCGGGCCTCAGCCGGTGGACTGAGGTGGGGCGTTGAGGACTGCGGCCCCAAGAAAGGGCTTCCTCACATGGGAACGGCACGGATGAAGGTATGGCGCGCTGGCGACGGACTTGCGACTTGCGGGATGGGTAGCCGACGTGTAACTGGAAATAAAAAATAGTTTCAATAAGTAACGGTCAATGTAATACATATTTGGAGTTGATGGCCAAACTTCAGTTGGTAATCGGAAAGGCCCCAGAGGAAGAAGAATCAACAGTAAGTGCTTTTAGTATTCGTCGCCACATCCTCACAATTTTGTTTATCGAACTACTATTATGTTTGTCTTTCGTAGAGAGTATGTTGGAATAGTGGAAAAGCCAAGCCAAGACTTTGAATTATTTTACTTTAGCAGTGCCCTGATGCTAACCTTTGGAGCCTGTCGAGTTCGCTTGGAGCGTATAGTGTAGTGCCTTCTCGTTATAGTGTGTTCGTCAAGTATGAACATAAGTCACGCACACATACACGTCACATAGAGACAAATGTTTGTCTTGATTGTAATTGCGTAGTTAAGCACGTCATGATCAATGTTTTCTTTTCATTACATAATCAATTAACATGTAAGTATATTGTAATTACGAATCATAAAAATTCTATTCACGTAACGTGAGGCTGCTAGCCGCTAGGTTAACGGACCTTATAATATAATTGTACACTACATGACAAATAGACTAAAACATAAGACAGAAGTAGAGCAAACAATTCATTAACGACGATTTATATTACAGTGGCGAGCAATGTGCAAGGTCGGTCATTTCATTGCCGCGTCCTCATAGCGCGGTTTTCCAGGCCTCAAGTGTAAAGTTACGGTATCAGCGTTGCGTTGCACACACTCGTACACACATTCGGAGCCTATCTTGAATTTAAAGTAGAGTTACGTCATTGAACGCATTTTAATGTGAATCCTTGGGGTTTTTTGTGTTGAAGGATTTGCAAACGAATGTAAGTATTGCCTTTTGAAAATATGTATCTGGAACATCATTGCATTATAAGGTGTTTTGTTGTTTCGTACTGCATTCGTGATTTTTTAAATATTTATCAACTTCGTCGTATCTCTTCAGATATACCTGTAGTCATAAAAGTTATGAGATTTCCTGTTTTGTTATTTTTACCCGACATATCAGAAGAAAATTGTTTGCTACTGTGAAGTCAATCATCATCATCATCCACTCATCATCATCATCATCAACTTCACCGACTGCTGAACACAGGCCTCTCTGTTCCTATCCCAATCCCCACGCTCCTGTGCCAGTCTCATCCAGGTTTGGTTTTTAAAAGTTTGCGATCAGTTTGAAAAATCGAAATATTTTTTCTTAGAGGATAAACTATATTATAATTTCTTCTTCTTTTTAGATTATTTACTTAAAAATATAGAATTAGAATATAAAACACTAAAACAAATTCAATTGTTTTTCCATATAAAAACATTCAATCCAAGCTTACGCTCATTCAGAAATCTGACTAGTCATTTTTAACAGTTATAAAATATTTTTTCGAGGAAAGTTGTGATTGCCAAAAAAATGAAAAGAAAAAAATGCCAAGAGGAATATCAGAAGTTTTATGAGAAAGAATTGTAACATTGAGGGAAGAAGATTTCCATCCACGATTTTCTTCAGAGTAGCTGTATCTGAATCCTGTGTCGTGGCCACGTTGCAGAGGTACCACGGCATGGATAATTTAGCTGACCGACCCCGCAGATCACTGGCAGACCGTGACCCAACAATCGAACGCCACTACAATAAAATCAGAAGTGCAGGCCGCCTCTGGACTTGAAGTTACCACTCAGACCATTCGGAATTGCTTACACCAGGCTGGGCTACGAGCACGGTGGTCTTGGCGAGCACCTGAATTAGCGGCAAGGCAGCGACGGAGATTGAAGTGATTCGCGATTCGTCAGCGAAGAGACATCTTCACGAATCAGTACTCATCCAGATAACCGACATGTCTGTGTCTGGAGAAGACCTGGCGAATCTGAAAGGCAAAGAACTGCCACTGGAACCGTTCAGCAAGGCGGGAATTCGGTGTCCTTTTGAGGTGGAATTATGATTGGAGCTAGAACGCCCTTGATCCCGTATCGAGGCTCATGACGGCAGATAGGTACAAAACAGTCGCTGTTGATGGAATTGTCATACTGGTCGATGAATTCACCAATTCGTACTGGTCGATGATAATGGGCGCATTATCATCGACCAGTCATCGAGCACAACGAGTCAACAATCATTTTCTTTCCATCAAACTGTTACAATTACATTAGGATTAAACTAAGTAGGTACTCAATTTGTGTTATTAAAAAACAAAATAAAATTTTTATTTTTTTTGTTTCAAAAAGTATTTCTATTTAAAAAAGATATAACGTAAACACTTTTTCTTGATAAAGTTAAAAAATATATCAACTTTTGCTGGTGATCACATACTTTTTTATTGTGTGTAAGTAAGTATATCCGCCGGGATCCTGCCGTTTTGCCGAAAAGATTTTGACAAAATTTCACAACGCAAACAAATTTTAGCCACCTTTTTTATACCAATGCAATATTTGGAATGATTTTAGTACGCACATTTTCATTTGGTCAAATTTTTACTTGGCAGAATATTACCAAGGATGTCACTATGGCATTTGGTCTTTAATCAAATGATTTATTACAGCAAACAATCTTTATACAGTAAAAGTTTGGTCAAATGATTTGTTATGACAAAAAATATAAAGGCAAACATAAGATTTTTTGGGAATCATATAATTAAAAAATTAGGTTTTAGTGACAGAAACGAATCGCTGTAAATCCGACTCCCGCAGTCTTGTCTGCCCTAACCCTAAAGTGTAATTTAGAATCGCGTAGGCCCGGAGAGGCGAAGCGGCGCGGCTGCGGCTGGCCGGCGAAGCTGGCCAGCAAGCCGAAGCTGCGGTGGTGAACGTAAGCCGTCTGCGATGATTAGCACGCGTGGGACCGCCGGAGAGCCGCAGCGCCGGAGCCGTGACAGAAACCATGGCTGCTGCATGTTGCATGCTTTCTTGCATGCAGCATACTTGCTTGCATGCTGCATGCTTGCTTGCATTCTGCATGCTTGCTGCATACTTAATGACATAAAGATGCAAATCTCTTGCCATTGACTAAGCAATTCTCTGAATAGAAATGGTAAATTGAAAACTGACGATACTAAATATTTGGCCTATTTTATTTTGCATAAAATATGTTATATCAAATGAAATATTTAACTACATTAAATTGGTAAAAGAAGTAGTTGGTAAGCAAGTTATTGTTTAAACGTTCACTTGCCAAACGTTAGGTTTGCGTTACAATTATTGGTGAATATAATAGATTCCAACTTATCAGTTCTTCGCGTGCAAAATCCGTAAGTTTTGACATTCTGAGAGCTTGAGTTATTAGATGTTTCGTAAAAATAAGGTTATGGTTATATTTAACTAACAACTGATTCCTGAAGTGCAAAAGATGTAGTGTATATTATATACAGTGAAGAATGTTTGAAAAGTCAGGATGTAGGTAGCTGTTTAGATGAGGTTATATTTACTTACAGACTGAGGTACAAGCTATTGCCGAATCACTGACAGAATTGTTTCATCGTCTAAGGGTCGGTCGTCGGCCTAGTGTATTGCAGTGAGTAGTTGCTATTCACACAGCGGTGCATAGCCTCAACAATACCACAAGACGGCGGTAAAATCCAAAATAACAATTCCGAGTCAAACGTGCGACCGATCTTCCGTGTCCAGTGTAAAAGCAACGGTCGTACCGGGTCGGCAAGGTCAGAATACGCAAAAAACAAAGCAGTCGTCGGCGTCGTTGAAAATTAAAAATTATCGGGCTGTTCCAAATCAACAGCAGTCAGCAATGGTAGGAGAGCCCACGATGCTAAATCGTGATTTACTCGAGCGTCGTGGAGACTTATTGGATTTTGAAGATTAGATGGTAGAAAGAATAAAACGTCATATGATGTTTAAATAACCTACACCGGTGTGGGGAGCGGTTACAGGTTTTCAAAAATAAAAAATAAAAACTGTTACATGGATTTACTCGAGCGCATCAGATATTGATAGTGTATATGCCCCATGTGTTTCTGATAACTAGGAATATTAATCTGCCGGTTTGCATGGTGGGAGTGGCCGTACGAAGGGGTTGAAATATATATATATATATATATATTTATAAGACGTGTAAAACTAATAGTTCTGCAAACAGTAGATCCCGCGACCACTAAAGTTATTTAAAACAGGATACTTACCACGTTTTCTTATTCCCTGAGATCTTTACCAAATTTTTATGAGACCTTCAAATAAAATTTAAAAAATCAAAATCAAAAGTCATTTATTCAAACTAGGCTGAGAATCAGCACTTTTTGAACGTCAAAATTACATAGGACAGTCCCCCAAAACGCCCGCCCTTCACCACTTCCTAGTGCTTTAGCTGGGGAGAAGAAGTGGCGCAACAAACTCCCCAGCAGCACAGCTGTCTGTACAGTTAAAAAAATGCATTTATACAACACTGCGCATAATAATTTAGGTAAATTACGCAACACAAAACAGTAAATTAAATTATTTGCTATAAGTAAGCTAGCACACGCCAATATACCAAAAAGAAAAAAAACGAAAACTATACTCAAGCAGAAATAAAAATACAAAACTAAAATCGTAAGCAGAACTTTATGCCTAAGGCCTCCAGTAATAAAGGATGTGCGCACTTATATATAAGAAGATTGTATACGAAGCCGAAACTCGAATTCACAAATGATAAACTAGGACCATCGAAGTAAAATAAACAAAGTTATTTACTAATAACAAAACAAAACCAAGGACAGCAAGACGACCAGTCACTACAAGCAGCACCCGTTCACCAGCATAACGCAGAGTTCAGCCATCACCCCCCTCGCCATATTTGAGGGAAGGAGGCAACCCGACCCCCGACGCTACCGCAAGCAGTGACATCTAAGGGAGCATGACGAACTTGCTGCCGGTTGCTCAGGCAAGAATAATATGATCAATTGTCGAGGTCACTAGCTAACCACATATTGCAATACCACTCATAAAAAAAACATTGTAATGAGTAGATTGTGTCAATGATAAATAAAAATAAAATAAATTGACTTACATGCAAATAAATAATTATATGAACTCATATAACCTGTCAGAAGATAAGCTAATTCTGGAGAAAGAACATAAACATTGTCTTGAGTTAATCACAGCGACCAACTATTCTTATCGTTTAAGTAGTCGTTGATAGAATAGTATGCCTTCGAACAAAAGTTAGATTTTACTTTAGCTTTAAACGCATTGAAGGGCAAATCTAGCAAAGAAGAGGGTAACTTGTTATAAAAGGATATACCAAGCCCAACAAATGAGTTATGAACCTTATGAAGCCGGTGAAACGGAGCACATAATTTGTCCTTATTTCTGGTGTTAACATTGTGGATATCACTGTTTTTAGTGTAAAAAAAAAACATCGAAATCGAATTTCATAAGGCGGAGATATCCAGTAGCCCCCTTTTGGCCCCTTTTTGGAGGAAGTACCCCACCAACCAAAAATCCCCGACGATAATAAAATTCTAAACCTATACCAAGTTTCGTCCAGATCGGTTGTAATATACGACGTAAAGAACACTAGCAACAAACTGACAGACGAAAGCAAAGCCAGACTTGACGCAGCGACGCTTCGCTCGCTCGGTCTATTACATTATGATATAAAACTAACTCTTAACGTCTTAACTCTTTAAAAAGTCCATTAGCGAATTAATTTTCCATGAATTAATTAGTCATTTTTATTAAGAGCTGATTTTTCAATAGTCAGATAACTTTTACGACAGTTAGACGTATTCTCTATACAAAAGCTGTCAAACCGCCATGTTTATTCCATAAATAAAAGTTATCTAACGATTGAAAAATTAGCCCTAAACTTAGTAAAGTCCACTGCATTAACTCCTGCCTACAGACTGAAATTTAAATGTGGAAAAACAACTGAAGCCACTATTACCACCAAACAAAGCTCTATCAATCTGGCAATAAATAACAGAAGTGTACACACAATGTGGGACGCACATGATAGCATTGCGAACTATTATTTAAGATATACGTGAGATGTATCCAACACCGCGTGTTTACAAAAATGTTGAGCTTTATACCCCGCTCGTGATGGCACTCGATGTATTTGCCAATTCTCGTTCTTATGCTACGAGGAAGTGCGCCACATTTGAAGGTGAAGAATAACGTACTCCCTTTTGCCAACACTTGGCAGAACTTTTAATGCTAGAAATATGCAAACTAGAAGTCGTTGACACTGATTTGTGCTTCATAATGTTGTTATTGCGTTCGAAAACAAACTTATTGGTATAGCCGTGTTAGGGTAAACGTTACAGTTGATGAACTAAGTTATTGATAACATAACATCACACCTGTATTTACCGGAAGGGTTAGGGCAGAGGTATGTACACCGTCTGAGTGTGGCTGTTTTTGATGTATAGGCTCATTAATGAAGTTGTGTCAGACTTTGGTTAGACCGCTGAATGAAGTATTGTGTTCAAGATCGTTGCAAAATGTAAGGCTAATCTAAGCTTTGTGTTCTTATTAATCCAGTGGTTACCTTTGCACCTTCCTTTATCATTGAAGAACTACAATAAATCTCCTTGGCAATTGATTGTGACAAAGTGCATACAATATGACGAAAGGTCAAGAATTACGAATTTACGACTCTAAACATCCATTTGCTGCAATCAAACAACAAAAATGAGACGCCTGTACTGATTCATTAAATTCACTTTAAACCAAACCTCAAATTAATTCAATCTAATCTACTGTACGCCTGACTCGACTTCGAATCAATATTTCATTCAAAAAGCAATTACTGTGCCTTTTTAGGTGCCATCTAATTCCTGCCCACATAACACTCAACTAATTGTCACTTACTGGTTCGTATGTTGAAACTCGTGCACAAACTGATTGAGATTCATTTGGCGCGTAATGAGAAAGCGTGCGGCTATCAAGCGACGCTTTTAGATGCGCGCACGCAATGCGCGGACGCGAGCAGACCGACAATTTTGTGTGGAAGACGCTGGGATGGTGGCTTGTGTTTTAATTAATTAAGTGCATATTAAATTATTATTATGTAACTGATTACCAAATTGATTGATTGTTTAGCCAATGATTGCTAAAGTTTAAGGCACCAGGCACCCTAATTGCGTAACACACGGAATCGGAATCTGAATCATTTTGAAGTAAATTGCTAATCCATTGGTCCATATGTTCAAAGAATTTGTCTGCTCGACAACGTAAACAACGCAATGAAACTGTCAAAATGAAACCGATTCCGATTGATAGTGGGTTACGCAATTAGGGTGCTGTTATTAGGTACCGTAATTTGGTCCTACTTTGCTCCAATATTTGCTCCAAATGTTGAAAATTACGATTATTTTTAGAAAATCAACTATACAATTACTTAATGTATTATTTTATGGATATATAGCTTATTTGACAAGTATTTATATAGGGAAATAGATATTATGAAGTATATTATGAATTTATTTTTGACAAATAATACTGAGCAAAATTACCCATGGTGTTGGGTATCTTTGCTCCTAGATATAGTTTCTATGTAATCTCCATTGTTAAAGCTGTTGGAGCAAATTAATGCTTTCCTAATTCAAACTCTGCTCCAGTTATAATATGTTTTGCTATTTTGGATGATATAAATTGGTGAGATATGGGTAAAAACGAAAAAATGGATAAAAGCGGATGCGTTCATAATTTAATTAATTGTTGCAAAATTTTTAACGTAGAATAGGCGAAAACATTTTACAGAACAGGAGCATAATTACACGTAGATGAGCAAAGTAGGACCAAATTACCAGTACTTGTAAACATTAATTATTATATTTATGTGAAAGTATTTGAAATGCTCATCACTTGATATTATGCGTATTGTTTACAAGCCAAGAAGCGTATAAAAGTAATTACAGCGGTTTATAAAAAAAACGTGGCGTTTCAAACGCCCGCGTGCAGACATCCGTAGGCCGAATTTAGTGGGTCAATAGACCTGACATGTGGGTGAATCGTTTGCTCGATGAGAGATAACTCAGCCGTGTGTCACAGGGTTGCTTGTTACATGATATGCATAATAGGCATACGTTTATACATAAGAATCTGACTAATGACAGACACAAGGATAATCAGCTTTCCATAAGAATACTGAGTGATGGCCTACTTTTACATAGAATACAATCTGATAGACTGCTTCGTTGGTCTAGTGGTCGCAAGCGCTACTACTGAGCATGAGGTCATGGGTTCGATTCCCGGGTCAGGCAAAGTGTTATTGGGTTTTCTATCAGGATTTTCTGAGTAGCAGTCCGGAGTCTGGATTTGTGTTCGGTTGATGGCTATAGGCTCGTCCCCTATTACATGGGACTTAAACATAACTGTTGAAATGTGGGTGTAAGTACTAATAGGTAAACCTCTGCCTCAGCCTTCGGGGACTACATGGTACTGTTATGTTACCTACTTATGTTATAAACTAATAGACAATACGGCTCCTCAGGTGGCCAACCATAGGTACCTTGCTTTAATCGGTCCTCTCCACACTGACACTGCTGTATTAAATTTCATAATGGTATATTATATTCTGAACTAGCAGTCGCCCGTGGCTTCGCCCGCGTCGATGTCAATACTTCCCTATTTAATTTTTTTGCGCGGAAACCTAATTATTTTTCCAAAATAAAAGTAGCCTAAGTTACTCCTTATAATAATAAATATCAGCTATCTTCCAGTGAAAGTCCCGTCAAAATCGGTCTAACCGTTTCGGAGATTATCCGGAACAAACAGACAGACATACAGACAAAAATTCTAAAAATATATGCTACTTTCATATGTATTTAGTAAAAAGCAGTTATTTTGACATAACAAACAGACACTTCAATTTCCTTTATTTGTATGTATAGATATGTATTATGTATATATTTTATGTACCTATATACTGGGTGATATTTTATACCGTCTTGAAAAAAATAGGGCATAGGTACTAGGTGAATGGAGTAGAAGCCTATGGCATACTTACTTAGTTTTTTTTTTGTTAGAAAAAAAAACTTTTTTTATTTGTTATCATACGCACTATGCACCCTGTGTAGTGCGTATGATTTGAATTTCGATATTTTATAACGATCTATAAGGTTTTTTCAAAATTTCTGGTTTTATTTTTCTAGTTTACTTCAAATGTAGTGTTTATCGATAGAGCAATTTGGGTCTAAACTATTGAAAACCCAAAAAAGCTATGTATGCCATAAGCTTCTACTCCATTCTCCTGTTGTACCCAGTTTTTTTCAAGACGGTAAAAAAAAAACATCCAGTATATTGACATTACAAACAGACACTTTGACGATTTTATTTATTCATTTGTACAGATGAATGGAGAGTTCAATCAGAGTTACAATACCTACGATACTGTCAACTTCAACGTTTATTGCAGCATATTAATCATTATGATCTTCTTGTACCTTAGTTTTTGATTTCCGTCCGATCTGTGGCTAAACCATCAGGTCAATTTGAATATTGACCTACATCTCGGCGGCCGTTATACGAACACGACTCGGTAAGTCAACGATTGCAATTAAATGCGCACCTGCCTAGATAATATTTCAATTACGTATTGGTTACATAAGGCTTGCCTACTACAAAGAAATAGTATGATGTACTATTGACCTTCTAGCCTCTTGGCTAGCTAAGAGGCTACTTTACATCGAATGTAGAGGATTTTGCTAAAATGCTCGCGTAATAGAGAAAGCTTAGATCTCTTTGGAAGAATATGTATTATTATTTTTAGAGGCTTTTCTTGACTTGTGGCTAAGTAATAACAGCCGCATGGGTCGGTCGATCAGGTTAAGCTACGCTTGCCGCGGTCGATGGGTGACCATATTTGCATACTAAGACCCTCCGTGCCTCGGAAAGGCCATAAAGCCATTGGTCCCGGCTGTCATTCGTGGATATTTGACAGTTTTACGGGTCGTCAGAAGCCCGAAAGTCTGACAACCAGTCTTACCAAGGGGTATCGTATTACCCAGTAAACTGGGTTGTGGAGGTCAGATAGGCAGTCGCGTAGTTAGACTGGAAGCCGACACCAACATCGTTGGGTAAAGGCTAGGCAGATGATAATGAGGCATTTCTTATTAGGGTTTGACCCGGATATACTTATGACAAAACGAGCTAAGATCGTTGATTCTAAGCTTCTCTAAGACCTACATACAGAAAAGACAGTCGATGTTAAAAAGCCTTCTTCCTATATTTGCTTGATTATGTCTTTTGTACGCTCTCAGCTGGAGTGTGCCGTGTCCTTTTGGAGTCCTTACTACAAAAAATACGTTGAAATGATTAAGCGTGTTCAATGCAAATTCCTGCGTACCATGCATTATAGATGCGATATTATTTGCCTTATCAAGATTTGCTTGCAAAGTATAAACTCGCAACTCTTGAAAATAGACGTAAGTACTTAGAAGCATAATATTGTTACAAATAAAGACTGCATTGATCTGTCCAAAATGTTATGTTATGCGGTTCCTAGGACAGTCCTCAAGCGAAAGGTGCGCGCGGGCAGATTATTTTCGGTGGGCACTTGTAAGTCCAACTCTGGCTTGCGTTCGCAGAATGGTCCATTCCTATAATAGGACTTTTGAACATAAATAGACATTTTTGCATGTCCTCCCTTTATGTTCAAAAGTCTTATACTTAAGGCGCTTTCTTGAATATTTATTTTACATTTTTCTTTTTTGTGCCGTTTCTTACATTATTATCCTGTATATCTTAAACACGATAAGTAATGTAATATATTAGGTTGGGGAAAAAGTCTTTTCGCATTATAGTATGTATGAACTTGTAATAAAATCTCTTTGGCTATACTATTTGTATCTGGCTGGTTTTGGTATCATTGAAAGTTTAAATTTTAAAGAACATAATTCCAAATTCAAATTAGGAAAATGTGTGATTTTCATTTGTTTTTCGTACCGTCAAGATGAGTGAATCTAATGAAGAAATTCGATACATTTTAAAATTTTACTACAAAAAAGGTAAAAATGCAAAACAAGCCGCGAAAAAAAATTGCGATGTTTATGGACCTAGTGTAGTGTCTGTGAGAGTAGCACAAATTTGGTTTAAGCGTTTTCAATCCGGAAATTTTGATGTCAAAGATGCACGTCGCTCTGGTCGCCCTATTACGGATAAAATGGATGCCATTTTTTAAAAAGTGGAGCAAGATCGTCATATCAGTAGTTACGACGTAGCTGAAGAAGTGGAAATTGACCACAAAACAGTTTTGGCGCATTTGTAAAAAACTGGGTACACAAAAAAGCTCGACATTTGGGTACCTCACGAGCTCACTGAAAGAAACCTAATGAACCGTGTACTCATTTGTGATTCTTTATTACGACGTAATGAAACCGAACCATTTTTGAAGAAGCTGATAACTGGTGATGAAAAGTGGATCACGTATGACAAGAACGTGCGAAAAAGGTCGTGGTCATAGGCCGGTCAGGCTTCACAGACTGTGGCGAAACCCGGGTTAACTCGCAACAAGGTGATGCTGTGTGTGTGGAAGGGCATTATTCATTATGAGCTGTTACCACCAGGCAGGACCATCGATTCTGAACTCTACTGCGAACAACTGATGAGATTAAAGCAAGAAGTTGAGAGAAAGAGGCCGGAAATAATCAACAGAAGGGGTGTGGTTTTTCATCATGATAACGCTAGACCTCACACATCTTTAGCCACTCAGCAAAAATTAAGAGAGTTTGGCTGGGAGGTGTTAATGCATCCGCCGTATAGTCCTGACCTTGCACCTTCAGATTTCCACCTGTTTCGGTCTCTTCAGAATTCTTTAGGCAGTGTCAGGTTAACATCACGAGAGGACTGCCAAAACCACTTGTCGCGGTATTTTGACCAGAAGTCCCAAAATTTCTATAGCAATGGGATCATGTCCCTACCTACAAGATGGCAAAAAGTTATCGAACAAAATGGTACCTACATACTTTAGTTAAATGTAAATAAACTATATTAAAAAATGTTTTGAATTTTCTTAAAAAATGCGAAGAAACTTTTTCCCTAACCTATTAGTTTAAAAAAAATGTAACCCTAGTGTTTATTTACACTGTTTATGTGTATAATCTATAGTTAATATGTGAACAGCTTTGTGGGCTGCAATATTGTTTATAAATTTTGTGTATTTCTTGTTTCTAATTTTATATTCTACCTGCGTCTGTGTTTCCGAACGTATACAACCCTAATCTCTTCAAAGTGAGAGTGAACAGGCTTCTTCTGGGTAAGCTCACTCCATCGTCGACTTTGTCTTTGTCACCTCTGACCTAGACTAGAGTCAAGAGCAAACCCATCACAAATAAAAAAAAAAAATTAAAAAAAAAATATTGTAGCTGTTAGTTGTTCCTTTTGAATAAAATAAAAAAATAAAAAGTAAGATTGAAATTCTAGAACTGTTACAAACTTCACCAGCTTTATCATTTTAGTGCATGGTCTTCCGTTTTGAGGATGTTGTTCTACCGTTCTTATGCCAAAAAGGCGAGATCATCGAGGATTAAAGGTGCAGAGTACAAAAAGGCTGGGGAACTCAAATTCATGAGGTCTGGTTCAAGGAGACTTTTCAATACTTTTTAAATCAACTAAACACTTTTAAAATTTAAAAAAAATACATTAGTAATTGAAATGTAACATTCATAATCTTTTATGCAAAGGTACTCATTTATTTAATTAATTAAAGTAATTAAGCAATATATGAAGTAAGATAACTGTTTGTTCTGAGTTAAAATGTACAGAATTTCTTGTCCTCAATACAAGCGGATTCTATTAATTACGAAGTACACTCCATGAGGATTATTAATGATAGCAGGTGAGTAGGTAGGTAGTACGGGCTCATCAATATTCATATTTAATTAAATGTCAGAGTTGTGGTTAATCTTGACACTTGATTACTAATTGTGTTTTGTTAAGCTTCTATTGTCAATAAGGAAAGTCGTTACAGTTAAGATTTCCAGGACCAACTAGAAAGGAAGATCTAAGATGAACGTCAATGGTTTAAATCCTGCTTCCTATTAATATTATAAATGCGAAAGTTTGTGAGGATGGATGGATGTTTGTTACTCTTTCACGCAAAAACTACTGTACAGATTTTGATGAAATTCGGCACACAGATAGTTTATAACCTGGATTAACACATAGGATACTTTTTATCCCTATATTCCTACGGGTTCCGTAAACCGCGGGGCGCTGCTAGTTATACATAAATAGAGAACGACGAAAGTCAGACGAACAGAAATCAAGGGTGTCCTACCTATTGGTTTCATTACAGTATATTATTATAAATACTGTAGCTAAGAATCTATCGAGACTGAAAGCACATCACAGCTGTTGGCTGGAGCCGAAATAAAAGCTTATATTACAAAGAAGAGGTCGGAGTAGATAGTTGAAGACTGAAATAATGAGGGTTATGAATTAGCATCAGTTAATCCAATGGCACAGTAAATTTATCAATTACGAAGCTGCGAATCTCTCATGCAAACGGTTCGCTGAATGAAACTATTTTCGTCTCAAGTTCAGATATAATTAAGTTTTTATTCACCAGTTGCATGCAACATACAATCACGAAGCAATATTGTATGAGAATCTCACGCATTTTACTGAAGTTTTTACTCATAATTAAGCTGTTACCTATCAACGCTAATGAAGCACGTTGGCTACATTCGAGGCTTCGACCTATGTTTTGGAAGAAACATTTTTTTTTTTTGTGTTTTGATTTGAGATTAAGCCTGAAGGCTCCCGCAGACAGGCACGACGCGACAGCACGACGCAACTCTAGTAGAACCATTTTTATGGAAATTGTTCTACCAGAATAGCGTCACACCGTCGCGTCGCCCCTGTCTGCGAGAGCCGTTAGTCTGTGACTATCCTCTTCTTTGGTTGTCGAAATATTAGTAATGTGGCCAACTGTCCTAGATTGCAAACTGTCCCACATATATTATAACAAAACGTTTAGTTCCCACACTGGTCGTCAGTCACTCGTCATAGACTAAACGCTATTCCTTACCAAACTGTTATCATAAAAACCGGCCAAGTTCGTGTCGAACCACGCACAATTAAGGGTTCCGTGATTGGGATGAATTTATCCCAAGAACAAACTTAACATTGTAGTTGAAAAAAATGTTCTCCCATACATTCCAACTGCAAATGTAAGTTTGTACGCACAATATTGAAAGATTTACCTTGTTATTTTAAGACCAGACTTCTTGTAGGTTTTCCTGTAATTTATACGTATAGAACTATTCGATTGTAATTTATCTGTATTTTTTTTTTAGATAGGTCAATTTTCGTCTATTTTCTTAAATAACTTTAAAACAATTTATTTTAAAATTATGAAAAAAAATCTATTTGAAACCCTCACAGTAAACCCATTCATTTGAGCACGCGGTACAGTTTGCAAAACTTTTTTTTATTTTCTTATTTGCCCCCAAAAGTGACACGCATAATCAAAATTTATTTATTTACGTTACACGTCCGTGTTTGGGTCGCAGAAATTCATAAGTGTATCAAATTTCAACTTAATCGGTCTATTAGATTCGGAGAAAATGGGCAGTGACAGACGGACAGACAGACATCCAGACGAGTGATCTTATAGGGGTTCCGTTTTTTTGTTTTTGTGGTACGGAACCCTAAAAACATTCAGTAGGTGAGACCAAACAGTTTTCGTGAACGCCCGAACAATCACAATCACGCAACAATATAGTTAACCAATATATTTATACGTTGGAATAGTTCACACAGGAATATCTCACGTGTATTAAAAACGAATGTTAGTTTTGTGAACATTGTTATCTTGTCGTTAACCAATACGCCAGTTTCACACGATTGCAATAGTCGATAGTATACTATAGGTAATCCGTGAGAAATGCAATTGGGAAAATGGTAGAACATTTATTAATTTCACGTGTCTTGCAATAGTTGCTTAGCCCGTGATTTGAATTGTATTTCGTCATGTAGGAAAGATTTAGCATCAATCTATCAGGGTGATGTTCGCACAGTGTCTGTATGTTTGTAAGTCACGACACTGGTCACGACTGCAGTGAATCGGTTACTCGATCAGCAGTGACAGTAGAAAACTGGAATAACGTCGTGATTTGTCTTCGGACTTCCTTATACAAATGAAAGAATGCAGGTGGCTGTATAACGTGGATCTCTAGATAAGTGTTTAGTAAATCTCGAACAACTTAGTCACAGGGTGACTCAAGGTTAATTTTAAGAGACGTCATGGAGATCCCAACCTTGTTATACATCATGTAGAAAGCATGCTTGTGTTTCGGAGATGGCACAGTATACAATATTTTTACAAGATATATGTTTAACAGACAAACTACAGGTAAAAGCGCAGTGTCCTAAAGAACGATTGCCACAAACAATGTCGTTTCAATTTCAAAAATCATAAAAACAAGGAAGTAGCAAAAACTTACAATATTTTACTTCATAAGTACTTGCTCCCACCCCGTGGGATCGAGTTCCATTAAAAAGTTATTACAACCAAACAAGAACAAGAATGGAAACGACATTGGCATGTATTAGCAAATGTTTTATGTAACTGGTCAAATATTTGCACAAACGTAAGAAGAACTGTGGATGTGTGTCGATGACCAATTAAATTATTATTCATGTAACATTAGGTAAGTGTAATATCAACGAATCAGTTTGATACACATGTTTGTGGGTCTGGACCGTGAAATAGGTTGAATGGTTCTTAATTTTAATTGAGTATAGTGGATTGAAAACCTGTAAATGAAGAACTTTGTACCTAAGTAGGTATATAACATAGAATACCTGGGCACAAGAAATGAGTTCAAAGTTAGTACGAGATGCGGATAACAGTTAACCTAGTAGAGTAAATGATGAATTAATTAAACAGTCGCTGCGAAAAATAAACAATTTCCAATAAATAAAGGTCGCAAAAACATACGACTTCGTGCATAAAGAAAACAATGAACATATAGCAGCATTAACGAAGCTGTAAGCAATCAGTCACCCCGTGAAAGCTGTCGGTGGGGGCGAGAGGTGACGTGCTTAGTTGGCAATAGGCTAACCACCTTTGTCGTAATCTATCGCGGTGGCGGTGCTGGGTTAGTGGTTAAAGATCATAACTTTAACCCCGCACTACGAAGAAAACATAATATGAACGACAGAAAATCTTAGTTTGAAAGAAAAATGAATCATTCAGAGAGACTCGTAGATATTATATACAATAATTATTAATGAAAAATAAATAAAGTAGCAATAAACAAATGTCACATAAGTTTCAAACAAAAAAGGACATACACATAAAGGTAGTAGAGTAAATAATCAAAACCAATAACAAGATCACAGGATCCAAAAAAGTGCGTCTTATCCGAACAAAGCGGCTACAGGACGTTCCACATAGTACAGATCCCAGCACCGACCCCTGCGGTACCCTACAAATAAAAAATTGAACCTGAAATTTTAAATATCGCAGCAGTTCTTCAACGTATTGAATGTTGTCAAGCCAAGTTTAGCAATCGGCTCACAGCTAGTTTCAATGGTTGACTGGTTCCACTTTATAAAAGATATTGGAAGTTTTGAAAGAAGATTTTGCAGGCGTTGTAGAAATGCTTGCAACACGACAACTCTAACTACAAATTCATACAGTTTGAGTATACTTACATTAATCAAAAGTGCTTGACAGTTTCATACGCCTTGCTAACATTATCACGACTAGACAAGTGTGTCATCGGTGGGGACAGTCACTTGTGGCACAGTGTGGTGTAGTCACTAGTCACGTACATTGCCGTAATAAAGACGTGTTTCATCTGTTTATTGTCAAAAATTGAATCTCACAACTAGGACACGGAATCTTTTATGTTCTATGATGTAGGTTACATCCTAGAAACCGCAGTATGTCTTGCAATGCCTCAGAAAGAGTTGGTAAAGCTCCGTGAACTTAATTAACATTGTTTGGCAAATACGGATGTTTGCTTTTTCACACATTCGACATTCCCACATATCTAGCTCAACCTGTAACGGAATTGTTTTGGCGATCGAGGATCCATTACAATGCTACAATCAACTAACATTATAATGTAATTTCTAGTCATAGGTCCTTCGCTATATAGGGATCATGGAAGTTTGCCACAGCATCTATGTTTCCGCATTGTGATGTGAATCTTGCCGGCGGCGGCGTTGGTTCTGTCTACAATTGCTTCATCGAACTACCTTCCTACAACAATCTTCCTACAACAATCTTCCTACAACTATCTTCCTATATGACTGGAAACTAAGTCAGTATTGATCCTTGATTAGGCAAGCATAAGCTCGTACCAGTCATGGTGGTGAATACAGTCTTGGCCATTGCTTAATTTCCAAATTTTTAATTTTTAAACCGCATTACTTAAATATTTATGTATGTACAAACATGCACAAGAAAGGCCTGCGAAATCTTATAAACTGTTCAATGTTTAAAATATCTTTAATGATGTCATAACTGCCCCTCGCATGCGTGAGACCAAACTTGCTAGACACAGAGTCGCCAGCAAAAACTGTGCTCGTAATATGCAAATGGAGAAGTGGCAAGATGACGAAATAGCCACGTACCCGACCTTGGCCAGTGATAGGAGAAAGGAAGCGCACTGAACTCTTTCCAAATCTTAATGTATACACGAGGAACATGTGCACGGATATTTCTTCATGTATAAGCTTTAATATATATTTTTGCATTCGCATTTGAAATCTGAAGGTCAGTGTTGCCAATAAGTGATAAAAAATAATTTGAGACAGGTTTCTGTAATCTTAATCTGTATGTAAAAAAACTTCGTTCAAAGTGGTTGCCACTTAGTTGCTAGTAGACCAGGAAAACTAGCGAAAAAGAAATACACAAACTGGACTAGTTTCTGGCAAGTCTGCTCAAGGATAATATTCCATAGCTTTATTCAAACAACAGTCATTTTCTAAATTATCTTCTACGGTAGTAATATCCGATATATCAGTTTCATTACTCTCGCTGACTTTATGTCGATAGAGACTACGCCTCACACATTATCATCGTTAAGTTCAAAACTGGTTGGATTACAGTTTACACACTAGAACACGTTTCTTTAATCGAGCATCGCATAACTTTAACTCTAATGCTCCAGCTAAACAGATACAACATTAGCATCTTGCGTCCAACACTTGAGAAATTAAAGAGTAGAGTCTATACAAAACAGGGTCTTGACAAGATTCGACAGAAAAGTTTATATAAAAGTAATATTGATTAGGTACTTAAAGAATTATAGCTCTAAATTGTAATATATGCCCTATAGCTGGCACTCCTCATGTAAAGAAACAAAGAAAAATGAGAAAGTAAGCTGCAACGCAGAAAATAAAAAATTACATATATACACGGTACAAAAAGTTACATTAGACCATGCTAGGTTTATATAAAGGGAGCTTTCTGCCAAGAAAATGTAAAGTCGAAGCAAAGAACTCATCGTCCTTAAACTTAGCATTCCGCCGGCCTCGGCCCTGGCGCTTACCTAAGTAATCGATTCAATCAATGATAAAAATGATTTATGCTTTTAAGCTAGCGCGATATTGTGCTGAATATTAATTGTAATTGAAATAATAAGTAGAATGAACACTAATATTCAAAAGAGTTTAAACGAATTCATCAAATCAATGTATTCAGGATTCAAAATTATAAACAATCTGCACAGACTGCAATTCTACTAGACCTATGTGTATTGAGAAAGGGTCGAAATTACAGATGTTAAAAATTACAAATTGAATTATTCAATAATTATTATTAGATGACTAACTTTGAATAACTTTGACTGGTTGCTTCTCAGTATTTAAAACAACACAATACAACAATTACATCGTAATATTTTAATGACAACTGTTCAATTCTGAAGACGTAACACAAAAGATTACAAGGTAAGTGAAATGCTAATAATTTACAACAACGTAAGCTGACATGGAACGCCTGACACATTGTTCACACGCTTGAAATCGCTTAAAATGTAGAAAATAATCTATTTACTTAATCATTTAAGACTTGCAAACCAGTCACAAGAACTAATGACCCGATTACATGGAATTTCCAATCGCACGACCACAAGCGAATGTAACAAATAGGATACACCTGACGATTGACAAGCTAAAATATCGAATTCCAAACTTACATAACAAACCAATAGAGCCAAAAATAACGTTCGGAAAGTTTAATCATGACGGTAGTTTGTTTGTTATACCAATACTACTACTTATTATAGCAAATGTCATAGAGCATGCAGTCTATCAAGAATTAGCGTTTGAAATGGCACGGGATAGTGAAAACAATCATATCTACTCGTGAGAATAAGATGTTTTATTGGCCACAAATGTGCTTTCGACGCGGACCGGATTAGCATAAGATACAAGTTTAGATAAGTGATAGAGATGCTGTGTGCCGCGGCTGTGCTCGCAGATAGTATCGCGTTTTTTGTTTAGATTGTTTTTTCATTCGCGTGATTGCATCTCAATTTACAGGTCCAGCATTTTAATTTATTTTAGTAGAGTAGAGTAGAGTCATCAGTATAATTCATTCTTAGTCCCCAAGAATTGTATATTTTTGCCGATAGTTTTCCTAGAGTAAAGAAAGAGCCTTTACACCTTTCCTTTCATTCCCTTTCCTTTTTCTTTATCTTTTCTTTCTTTTCTTTTGACCTTACACTGAAATTTAATTACATAAAGGCATAGAAACCCTGCATCAAAATAAACAAACAATCAACCTCCATATCTCCACTAAATATATGCTACTAGACCACACACTCCAGTAAAAGCATCGTAAGCACAAGTACTTGACATAAGTAGATGCTTATAAGTATGATTGAAGCTTTTATTTGCTATTCAGAGCTCTGTGCCAATAGGTAAACTAATAGTCATCGTCGATGTTACAAATCCGGACACTAGTAAAGGTGAAACAAGAACATTTAATTTTTAATTATTGCTTCAACTCTTGATTTGTGGCCTTTGTAGAAGTAATTATGACCACAATAATTTACTTTATACAATGTTTTAAGAAAATCCAGGCCTCGAAGAATTTCTTTATCTTTAGTTAGAAGATAAATAAGACTGTAGGCAGTAACTTGACACCCCGCGCAGATAACAATGGCAGAAACTTGTAAGTTTAGCGACTACTTTTTAGACTTCCTCATAATCATATTGATGACCTGTCAAAGCCACATCACTTGACAAACCAAGTGCAGGGCTGTCATCAATAAGATTTTCAACTACAAATGGCAATATAGACAGACAAAATGTTGCTATATCTAACATTGTTTCTCCGTAACTTTTACGCGGTACTTACGCAAGCCCTCGGCATTTTTATTGATACGCGCTTGAAATGACGAAAAAGCTGGTTTGTTGGTCTTATTGATGTTGATCTATTATAGGTATCTATTTTGAGACTTCTCGTTTTACCGGTCCTTCATTGTGTGGAAACGTTGAAGATGGAACTTATTTCATTAATTGACTGATAAAAATTGGTACATATAGGCAGTTATGAACTCCACATAGAATTACGTTACGATTGTAAATTATAGGAGCAAAGGTGTTTAATTTCAAAGAACATCAATCATTTATGTACAGATTATCATGTATGTATAGTGTTACGTCGAACCATTCTGCCCGGATCTCAATTCTTCATAGTCTATGGGGTTACCGCAGGTAATGACCTTTCATTGCTATTTACTGCCTCTTCATACGTATAGGAATGTATGCTGGTCATTTTCAATATCCTCTTAAGAGTTTTTTACTTTTCTTTCTCTCCAGGTGCTTGAACTTAAACAACGCCTATTACTTCCCAATTACAGGTTTTGGTCTCTTCGCTTTTACGTCATGCATCTATGTTTTGCGCCGCATACACAAAGCTTCTTTTTAGGAGCTTTCAGAAAACTTTAAAACACTTCTTCATCTTGATTAATAAAGACTGACCTATAACACGCGTTAATCCACGTCTCGATATCGTAACGTTGGACCAGTTTATATTAGATAAAGCATCCAATACGGACGTTAGAATGTAGGTCGAATAGCCGGCCTAACTCGAATGCGGCTGTTAGCTAGTGGAGCTCCAGTGCGCCTAGTTCTGTGTTGCGTTACCAATCTGTATCAGCCCTATTACTTTCTTTATTAAAACTGTTTGAGTGATGCTGCAGTTTTTGCTGCAGTTTGTCAGGTTTCAGTGAAACATTCTCAATCTGAGTTCCTGAAACCGTTTCGGGAATTCAGACCGTCTTTAGTCTTCGCTTAGAAAAATCCAGAACGGGATTGCTTTATAAAAGCAAAAAGATGCAATTTTCAGTCAAGGCTCCTAGATCACTTTGGCCATGACTGATCCATTAACCTTAGCCAACCGTTCATCATATAATGCAATTTCTAAATAACTTTGTTATGGATGTATACTAGTATCAACATTCTAATATTGGCTAAGACGTTCTGGAGGGATTCAATTCATGGATACATTTTCTTTTTGGTTTATATGGATATATATGATGATGAAATGGAACAATCTGTCAATGATTGTTATGTTTTTCATAAAAAAGAGGGTCTAGCAGCCCTAGACAAGCCCTACGATAGTGTCGTAAGAAGCAACGGACGTCGTAGCGTAGGACAGTAAAAGTTACGTGGTCCATTGTCGGCGTGGCCATAAAATTTAAATTTATTATCTCCACGCGTATAATTATTTGCTAAACTACAAGTTTGCCAAGTTACCACATACCTAGTCGTTCATCAATATACATAATTTAATACGGAGGTACGTCAATTTGAATTGCAAAATTTAGCTTTTTCTGGAACCGATTTTCGCCTCTCTAATCTTAATGTTTCTGCAAATTGCCTTATTGACATGATCCTATACTATTAAATAAGCAATATTAAAATTGTAATCACGTTCTCGAAAACCGCTCTAACAATTTCGATGAAAGTTGCAATATAGGGGTTTACGGGGGCGAAAAATCGATCTAGCTAGGTCTCATATCTGGGAAAATGTCTTTTTCTTTATTTTTACTCGAGCACAGCCCGGTTGACCACTAATTAAAAGAAGGATTTAAATTTTAAATGTCGAGGTTATGGCTGACGAAAGACATAAATAGTGAATGTTCTTCAAACAGTGACAATTACGACAACTAACAATTTGTGGTTTACGTACATTTTCTTCGATTACACGTCTAACAATTAATATCACTAAAGAGTCGTCGATATAATAGCGAAGATTTCCGAAACAATAGCTTTAAAGTAAACAAACAGGCACTTAATTTTTGTAGTTCTGTCGTAAATTAAACTCACTTATAATAAAATTTGAATTGGTTACAGGAGATAATATTGTTGTCACTAAAAGAAAAACTAAAAGAAAGTGGGTAGACGTACTACCGGTACATACTTACACCCGTAGGTATATTTTAAATTGTACTTTTATTTATTTTATTTTAATTTAATATCCAGAGCTATATTATTGTAGTAAAAAAAAATAAGTGTAATCTAAGCTTTACTTAATGACCACTGGGTACCATAAGGTATTTTGATTACGCGTAACCATATAATGTACTAAGTTATTTCTTATACTATAAATTATTAGCGCCGAGCTGTGATTATACTCTTGTATAAGAATCTCATGACAGCTTAAAAGCTATTTTATACCGCCAAAAGTTTTTCTGATGGCTGTACATTAAACGTCCGATTAGGTACCTTGCAAAGCTTAGAGCTTTTAAAGACATTAAAAAGTTAGGTCTTTTTATCGTTTAAAAAAGTTTTTAAGTTTTTGCTAAAGACAGGTTACAGGTTGCTAAAGACGTTATTCTAATAAAGTACTTACGTTGTATAATAATATATTGTAGGATCACTCATTTATTTACCCTAAATTTGCCACTCTAAGCTAGAGGCTATAGCTAAAAAGTAAAAAAAAGTATGATATTCATACTAAATTAAAATTAATTGACTTTAACAGAGCTCAAGTGTGAAGATGGAACATGTGATAATGTCGCTTATTTCTCGTAATTGACGGAGATTGTTGCTCGTAAATAATATGTATTTCTAAAGAGCTGCAATAAAGCTGCACTTATATTCAAATTCTGTCGTAAAATATATGAAAGTGTATTCATAGTGTAACTTACCACATCACTGAACGGCGCGATCAGGTTGCTGATGTTGAACGCGAAGGCTTCGCTCACCAGCAACAGATGAACCACGGCCAACCACATCGTCCTCACATCACGCACCACTCATCACCACACGACACTGTCACCACACCTGGTTAGTTATTATCCTAGATTTTATTACAGAACTATTCTTCCATTATGATGCAAACTATTATTTAATTTAACAATAACGAAATATTTAAATTTTGCTATAAATCCATTTTTGAATTTTGTCTAACCATAAATAAAAATTTTGACATTTAGCTAGTTTTTTCTTTTTTTTAATTTAGTTTTCGTACGCGTCTGGACGCGTGCGGAGTTTGGCGGGAAAATGTAGGCGCATGCGCGGCGGCGCACCGCGCGCCTCATATTGCACAATAGATTAACGTGAGGCCGACCTTAGAACTTGTCCCCTAGAAGGCTTCGCGGCTATCGCAGAGATTGACTAATAGGGGCGCCAGCGACGGGGTGGCAACCTGTTTCTATTACAATCTTAGAGCGTTGACATTTTACCACTGTCCACTGTTGACATTTCTCGCACACGCTGCGAGCGCACTTCATACTCGTACTAAGAGCAAATAAGTTCATAATGCGGTTGCTATGATTATTTTCGCTTTCAATAGTGCACACAAAAATAAATTAGTTAAGACTAGCGCATTATTTTGAATTAATAATATAATAATTAATATTTTCAGTTAGTCCACAAGTAGACATGACAAGATGGTATGACAATATGCATGCAGTGAATTGAGAACGAATGATTTATTTATTTTACCAACTCAACTCTACCTAAAGATCTGCCTTAGTGTAGAGAGATCCTACAGCCACACAGGCTACTGTATGGCTGCACTGTCGCGTGCTAACGCCAGGTAGAGTCCGCGACGATGGAACCAAACCCAAAACCGTGAAAAAAAAATCAGCTGTCCCCTACATTTATGATCGCATTGATTTTTTTCAGGTTTGGTGGCAGCTCCCTAGCCAATAAAAAACAGCTTTTATATTTAGTATACAGGTGAATTTTTCAAGTGGCCAATGTGATGGCCAAATTCTATATTCAAATCAATAAGTAACATTGTAATTCTGAATGCCGTACAATCACAGAACACTATTGCTCTGTACAATCCTTGAGACGGCGAATCCAGCTAAGTATTGAAAGCAGTTAAGGTTTAATAGGTAGGTAACATAATAAAAATAAAAATGTATATTGATAAATAAAGAGCGTTTTCCCAGAATTCGATCCTTATTAGCCTCACTATCGAATGGTGTAATAATACAGTGTGCGTTTTTTTTTTTTCAAAATGTTGATTTTGGGTGGGTTCGATTCCTGGCTAGAATTATTGATTTTTCAAAAATCCAATGATGCAGTTTTAGTTTTCATCAAAATCGAGCCCAAGACTCCTTTGAGTACTTTTCGCTATACCTCATAGTTTCGGATTTGGCCATCCACGCCCACTTGAAAAATTCTCCCTGTATAGTAGGCCTGCAGCCAGTCTCAATTAGCCAGGTTTGCAAAAGACAAGTCGTAAATTGTGTAATAAATTTACCACTCTCATAAATTAGGACAAGCGTCAGATTTTGTACTTACCACTATTAATTAAACTAAGTAAAGGTACAGAGCCATAAAATTGTTAATTATTATATAACAACGGATAGGCTTTCCGGTCACACGGCTTTATGTAAAAAAATGACTGCCAATGAAATTCGCAAGTAGGTAAGTACCAGCGAGAATAGAGAGCGGAAATTATAATGTAGGTAAGTACCTACCTCACTAAAACGAAAACCGATGTGAATAATATCTTTATCAAACATTTTTTTACCGACTTCAAAAAAGGAGGAGGTTCTCAGTTTGTCGGACCTTTTTTATGTACGTTCCCCGATTATTTGAAGACGGCTGGACAGATTTAGAAAATTATTTTTTTGTTTGAAACGATATACTTTCTAGTTGGTCCCATTGTCATCAGGTCAGGAGCTGATTATGGAATTCTGGATAAATCGATGGAACTCTTCAAATATTGTAGGCACATCTATAGCGATTTGGGTATTTTTTTATAGTAACTCGTGCATTCGCTCTCGAAAAGCACCATTTAGTGAAGTGGAACTGATGATGAAGATCACAGATCACATCCACGCCACATGATCACAGATGCCACCAGAACTACTCAATAATAAGTATGTCTCGGGTTGCGATTCGATTAGGTACTTTAATAATGGTTGCTAAGCCATTTATGCTCGTCACAATGCATATGGTGAAGTGGAGCTAATGGTGACTTCACCATAAACTCCAGTTCTCCAGGTACTAACCCGTCTCTGCATCGGGAAAAGCAATATTTTGTAAAAGGTGATGAGCAGTTGACATTAGGCTATTGTAATTTAAATAAATTACAAAGTGACCCACTAAAAAGTGAAAAATAAAAACTTTTTCCAAAAAAACAACCGACTTCCAAAAAAAGTACCTACTACAAAGTGAAAAACAACTTTAATTTCGGAAGTCGGTGGAAAAATTATAATACAGATCCAAAAACACCGGCTTCCGAAATTAAAGTTATTTTTTCACTTTGCAGTTTTTTTTTTTTTTGGAAGGCGGTTGTTTTTTGGTAAAAGTTGTTTATATTTAATGTCATGTAAAAGTTCCAAGTGAAAGATATATAATATGTAGCTGCTCTTCATTAATTGCTTTTACGTAAACTAAAAATTGGATATATATATTTTTTTGTTTTTAGGCTATAAAACTGCTCTCAAAAGAATGACACGCCTTTGCCACCTACCGAAATCGGTTATCGGGAGAATATTAAAACTAAACTAGAACTATTTTTCCGATTTAGGAATTGAAAATCCGCCCTTATATGAATGAAATGAACCGACCCCAGCGTGGTTTGATTAGACTCGATTATTCGAATGAATCCAAATATTCACACTAGTCCCTGTTGGCTCATGTTATATGGTGTTGTGGTGCAACAGATACCATTGCACACAGATCTTAAAAACACAGGAGATATGCTTTGTACACAAAATTATTCTTGTTGCAGATGTCTCTACGGTGTCCCCACTTAATTTACTAACACAAAAGCAAAAACTATAACAACGGCACACGAGGTCATATTTCTCCCGCACACAAAGAAACTATCAGCAACACTAATAAACTCGCTAACAAAACACACGCAAAAAGAGGGCGGCGCATCTACCTGTAGCTACGGACTCAGAATAAACACACATGCGCAAATTACGCAACTAGTGATGTTAAGTGGTGTAATCATAGAAAAATATCGATGAAATTCAGTTACCCATAAAATTTGCTCTTTTCCTAAAGATTTTATTGACTGTGAAAACAAAATGGTTCAGAAGTTTCCCTCAAATATACCTACTAATACAAGTGAAGTTTGATCAGAATTGGAATATTAACTAACTAAAGTTAGTAAAATTTATCACAACTCGAATCTAGACTAGGAGAACACAAGTAAAACTTCAAGATTTTTATTGACATAGATTTTATTGACCAGTAAAATGTAATTTTTATTTAAAACTTGCCGCTTAAACAGTTTAGGTGTTGCGATCTAAGCTAAATAGTAGTAGTAGTAATCTTAAGTTTATATATTTTTCCATTACGGCTTTTATATGTATTATTAAATTGTTATTCATTGGCAATTGATTGTATTGGTCAAAGTTTATGTTTTCAAAACGATTCACACCTACCTATAAAATGCGATTAGGATTTTGACATGAGCTCCTGTCTAATACTTTTAATGTAATTTTCGTATTATCAGGTGAAATAATAAACAATTTTATTATTACTTTACATATGGTTATTACGTCATGGTATTTCTAAAATTCCTAGTTAGCTATATTGCCATTAGCTATTGATTCAATAAAAAATAAGTCGAGCAATGAAGAAATAGTAACAAATTGTGTTTTTTAATAATTAATTGTATCATACATATTATAATCATTCGTACTAAATATAATCATAATCGTATAAAATATCGACTAACACAAACTTCACATCACATCTCTAAATGACAAAAGCCGGCAGGGGCCGCTTCACGAAACTATCTTGTGAATGAGAGTATCATTAAAACACTTATCCGTTGCGTTATTAGACCAGCCGATTCATTGATCGATTTATACTAAGCAAGCAATGGTTTTTGTTGCTAATGAAAATAATTGTTTTTGGTACTTCATCGTGTTTCGCCACATCACGAAGTAATGTTTTAATGAATTTAATAAGAAAAGCCATAATATTTTAGTACTAACGTGTGAAATGAGATGACATCTTTCATGTAGTTCACAATACAGCCGTTATTTTTACAAACAATCACTGAACAACGCGGCATTTTGTCAAAAACCATAAGCTGCGCAGCCGACGACGTAAGTTGACATTCGACTAATGACTGAAACTGGCAATCAAGCCGCTTTGCGGCCAGATGTGCTCGCAAGCGCGACGCCTCCTTGCCATATCTCCAGTGTTTTTAAGATCTGTGCCATTGCATATCAAGGAGTAGACCGGGGGGCGCGATAATGGTAGGAAAGTCGTGCCTTTAGGATATATTCAGAAAAATCTAAATAGGTAGGTTAATTTGGTCATATTATTACCACCATCACGGTCACCAATGGTAAAAAACTTTTTAGCAAAAAATAAAACCGACTTCCAAAACAAAACACTACAAAGTGAAAAATAACTTCAATTTCGGTAGTCGGTGTCTTTGGTTTTGTATTTTTGTTTTTGCCACCGACTTCCGAAGTCGGTTTTATTTTTTGCTAAAAAGTTTTTATTTTTCACTTTTTAGTCGTGGAACCTACCCCACACAAATTTGAATACATAATTGAGCACAATAATTGTAGATATAGCCATGTAAATATCAGTGATAGGAAGTTATTAAAACATCATCACATCATCCACATAAAATAAGTGGGAAATATACGCATTATTGACAAATAAACAATGTTAGGTGGGCTGGGACTATGTCCGAGGAATATAGATTAGAATGTGGGGTGAGGCAGGGGGGAATCACCTCCCCTCGCCTTTTTAATTTATATATAAACCAACTGATTGTTGAGCTCAGCAATACTGGTGTCCGCTGCCATGTTGATGGAGTTGCTATGAACAACATCAGCTATGCGGACGACATGGTTTTGCTGAGCCCATCAATCAGTGCATTAAGACGTTTGCTGAAGGTCTGTGAGAACTATGCGGTGACTCAGGGGCTTAGGTATAATGTCTCTAAGAGTGAATTACTTGTTTTTAATGGTGGTGCCAGAAGATACTTAAATGTTCCTTGCATCTCATTGGCAGGTACACCCTTGAAGCAAGTCTCAAAATTTAAGTATCTGGGCCACCGGGTCACTGAGGACCTGTGCGACGATTTAGATATCGAGAGAGAGCGTAGGGCGCTGTCTGTTCGAAGTAATATGCTGGCCCGTAGGTTTGCACGGTGTTCTTACGACGTTAAAATGACGCTTTTTCGAGCCTACCTACTGTCAAACTTTTTACACCTGCAGCCTTTGGGTCAAGTATACGCAGAAGGCATACAGCGCCCTGCGTGTACAGTATAACAATGCCTTCAGGATGCTTGTGGGGCTGCCGCGGTATTGTAGCGCTTCGAGTATGTTTGCCGATGCGAGAGTGGATGATTTCTATGCCATTATTCGAAAACGATGCGCTTCTCTCCGGCACAGAACAGATACCAGCACCCACGGCATGTTGAAAGCATTGAGTGACCGGTGGGACTGCCCGATGCTTGGTCGATGGGTGAGACTGCACGCACAGGTTGGTTAGATAGCTGTACGTGCATTTATTTTATTTTATTTTATCTTTATTACTATTATGTTGTTATTACCTATTTTGCCTATTTTGTGATTTTTATGTGTGTGTATTGTGTTATTTTTATTTGTCAATGTCAATTAATTGAATTCTATGGACTTCAATGTCTGCAAATAAATGATTATTATTATTATTATTGAAGCTAACTCAAAAACTCCCCAAGCAAAATTTATAAAATTTATATGGGACCACCTCAGAAGTATACCCTTTCAAACAAAAAAAGAATTTTCCAAATCGGTCCATCCGTCTTTGAGTAATCGCGTAACAAACATACAATAAAAAATACAGACGAATTGAGAACTTCCTCCTTTTTGAAGTCGGTTGAAAAGAGGTTTTACTTCTTGTTCTTTAAATAAGTTATTTTATTCCGTGTCCTCTATGTAAATAATATGTTAAAAGTGCTGAAACCACACCTTGTAGCCCAAGCGAACGATTTTGAATGTAATTACCTAATGTTTAGTTCCTGTATTTCGTAGCCACAAAATAGTTTTCAGCAGACGTTTTAACTCCGATCAATACGTAGTAAACTATAGGGCTAAAGATTTTATGCCAATTTGTTTTGATCGATAAGTAGGCAGGGTACCTGGTATAGAAATGATCATAACATAAAATTATCCATTATACGCACTCTGGCATTACTAACGATTTCGTACGATTAGGTGTAAAATAGCGAGTTAACATTGGCGGCTAAAACCAGTTCGAAATTCAAACATAATCATGGATTGCTTGAGCCCTAAGCAAACCAGCGAGGCTGTAATTCTATACTAACTCCACTCATGTCTATGGTTTCCGTTCATAAATAGGTCTACCGGAAAAAGGATAGCTTTCCGTATGTCTTAGATCTTAGGTGGTTGGCGTGAGCATTTGGAAAAGATACCTCTTGGGTCTAATGGTCGCAAGCATGAGGTCTGAGAATGAGGTCCTGAGTTCAAATCCCAGTTCGGGCAAAGTGTTATTGAGTTTATTATCAGGAATTTCTAATTAGCAGCCCGGAGTCTTGATTTCGTTGCCAGTTGATGAAAACAGGCTCGTCCCCTATTACGTGGAGCTTAAACATAACTGACAAAATGTGAGTGTACTATACAAGGTGTAATTTAAATAACGCACAATCTCTTTAGGGGTCATTGTACTCATCATTATGAACAACTTTTTCTATGGGACCAAACCAGAAATCGCGAAAAAGATATCAGCTGTTCCCTACCTTTTGACGAGTTATGCGAACAGAAAATGTAAGGAATAGCTAATTTCTTTTTCTACCTAACGAGAAAAAAAATATAATCATCGTTGATACCTACACTTTTATGATGACTATAATATCTACAATGTCGTCGTGCCCTGTGAGAGACTTTACTCTAGTAACACGCTGTTATAAGTGCCAGCAGTACGGACATGCAGCCAAATCATGCCGGGAGACCACACATACCTGTGGTCACTGTGGTAATCAGGGCCACTCCATTAAGGAATGCACAAAGAAGGCTGAGGAACCAAAATGCGCTACTTGCTTGCACTTTAAAAAGCCGAGCAATCACAAGACAAGTGCTGCTGACTGCCCAGCAAAAATAATGGCTGAAAAGAGGTACATAAATTCTGTAGATTATGGAGGCGCCTAAGAGCGCCGCTAATTACGTATTTTTCTGGCACTTGTTATTGTTTTTTTCTTTTTTTTTTTTTACGGTTGTAATTATGATTAATAATTTAATTAATGACATAGATAATTTCTCTGTATCTGAATCCCATGTTTGTGACGTTGAACACTGTAAGCAATATCTCTCCTCCCACACTAGTCCGCTAACCATACTAACCCAAAATATTCGTAGTGTTTTTAAGAATTTCGACAATTTTAGCATTTTTCTACAACGTCTAGACATAAACTGTGACGTTATTGTCTTAACCGAATGTTGGCTTTCCAAACAATATAACATACCACTAATTCCGGGATATAATATGTATAAAAGTAATATAAACTACAATCAGAACGATGGGGTGATAGTTTATGCAAGAAATCATCTCAATGTGTCTGTCGAGGAACCTAATATGCACGACTGTAACAGATTGTTAATTAAAATTGGGTCAGAAATAGCGATACTTGCCTTATATCGACCCCCCTCTTTTAGAAATATAAACAATTTCACTGACTCTTTAAACGACACCTTGCAGAACCTGTCATCTTTTAAAAATACCATTTTAGTTGGAGATATTAATATAAATATTCTTCCAGAAAGTGCTGACGCATCCGCTGAGGCATACCTAAACCTATGCGCCTTCCATGGTTTGCTTCCCGCTCACACGCTTCCTACACATCAAAGTGGCTCCTGTTTGGACCATATAATACTCAAGTCGAATTTCCCTGCACTTGTCCTTATAACTAATTCAACAATAACTGATCACAGTGCTGCCCTACTTATTTTAAATTGTAAATTACCAAAAGTAGTTACTCGCACCATTTCTAGTTTAAATGTAAATAAACTTGAAGAAGACTTACGTAATATCGACTTTGACCCAGTCTACTATTCCGCTGATCCGCAGTTTTGTATGTTGTACCTAATCAAAAATGTACAACATGCAATTCAGAAGAACACGGTCATATCTCGGCTAAATAACAAAAACTACAACATAAAACCATGGGTCACGGCAGGACTCATTCGTTGCATGAAAAATAGAGATAAACTGCATATGAAAGCAAAATCTAATCCAGATAATCTAATTTTGCAGAAGTCGTATAAACGATATCGTAACTTTTGTAATGATCTCCTAAAGAAAGTAAAAAGCAACTACGATAAAATTGCACTACAAAATGCTGGAAGTAATAGTAAAAAAATTTGGAATTTTATTAAAAGTGTAACGTATAACTCAAAACAAAATCAGTCATCTTCAGGTTTACTACAAGCACACTCATCACAGTTAACATCTGCCAACATTGCAAATATTTTTTTTGTTAATGTTGGAAAATGCTTGGCTGAAAAGGTTCGGGGCCAATCACAATATCTAACAAGCACACCATTTACGTGTAGCACTATTTTATCATCTTTTGTGTTGCTGGATACTGACGAAACAGAAGTAGAAACGATAATTATGAGTTTAAAGGACGACTGTGCGGTTGGCTGGGATAACATATCAAATAAAATTATTAAACAGTTCAGGCACATTTTGGTACCGCCATTAACTTATATTTTCCAAAAATGTTTAGACACAGGTCTTTTCCCCGAGTGCCTAAAAAAAGCTGTTGTTGTCCCTATTTATAAATCAGGCAGTAAAGATCAAGTGACAAATTATAGACCTATTTCCTTACTGCCTTCTATGTCTAAAATATTAGAAAAAATAATAAATAAAAGGCTTTTCAAATACTTGGAGGATAAATTAATATTATCTAAACGGCAGTTCGGATTTAGGCCTAAAATCTCAACAGACGATGCCGTACACCATCTGACTGACTATCTAGCACAGGAACTTGATAAAGGTAACCACACAGTGGGAATCTTCCTGGACCTCGCCAAAGCTTTTGACACGGTTTCTATTCCTATTCTGTTGCACAAGCTTGAAGCCATAGGTGTCAGAGGCACCCAGCTGAAACTATTTAAGAGTTATCTAGAAGACCGTACCCAATGTGTAAAGATTGGTAATGTTCTCAGCGATAGTCAAAAAAACACGTCATTCGGAGTTCCCCAAGGAAGCATTTTAGGGCCTACTCTATTTTTGATATACATAAATGATCTTTGTAATCTAAATCTCAATCACGGCCAAATTGTTTCTTATGCTGACGACACTGCCCTTTTATTCTCGGCTGACTCAGAAAAAAACGTCTACAAGTTTGCGCAAGATGGTTTCAATGTTGTTAATAAATGGCTTCAAAATAATTCACTAACACTAAATGCAGATAAGACAAATTACATTAAGTTTTCATTGCGCAAGCAAACATCAACTAGCACTTCGTCATTATATGCTCACTATTGTACAATTCCCACATTAAACCAATGTGTTTGTCCCAACATTAAAATGGCAAATACAACAAAATACCTAGGTGTTATAATAGACGAGACACTTTCGTTCAAACAACATATAGAAGCTTTAAATAATAGAATTCGCAAGTTGATATTTGTTTTTAAAAAGTTACGCTATATTGCTGATCCAAAAATAGTTAGACAAGTTTATTTTGCTCTGTGTCAATCGATATTAACTTACTGTATTACCACGTGGGGTGGAGCGGGTAAAACTATGTTACTAACCATCGAGAGAGCTCAGAGAGCGATTCTCAAAGTGTCTACTTTCCGCCCTTTCCTATTTCCCACTAACCTCCTATACAAATCTTGTGAAGTATTAACAGTTCGGCAACTATTTATAATGGATATTGTATTAAAACAACACACAGCTCTACCCTACAGCACTGAATATACTAATAAAAGACGTAAAGATTTGGTCTGCCCGCTAAATACAACAAAACATGCTTTTATATCCAGATTTTACCTGTACCTCGGTCCTCTCCTCTATAATAGACTAAACTCGAAAGCAAACATTTACTCCCTGAACTACACAGATTGTAAAAGAATTGTCAAGCAGGTTCTCCAAGGTATGTCTTACGAAGATACAGAGAATTTATTAACTGTGTTAAAGTAAATAGATTTATACTCATCTACGATAAGTATTTATCAAATTTAGAAACTAAGAAGTAAGCTACTCAACATATAATTAATTTGTCTTTTGTCAACTTTCTTCGTCTTTGATTATTTATTAATTTTATAACACTTTATGAGCTCTTTTCGCCTGAAACACAGGATTACCTAGTTCAGGCACGTAAGTCTTAGGATTATAATTAACATTTAAGCAAAACTTGTACAATTTTTATGCCTTGTAATTTTTGAATAAATATTATTATTATTATTATTAATGTTAACGTAAGGCGGAGCCAAACCGGACAAGAAATACTTATGTTGTATATAACCTTTCCTAGTCAATCTTTGAGTCATTCATTTTATTAGTTAAAATTCACATTTATATTGTTTTGAAAGTTAAGTTTCAAAACATGGCTATGAACTTAAATCCTTATCCGCTTACTCCATTTTGTAATGACAGCCGACTTCGGATTTATCCATTGAGTCATAGCTGTGGACCAACGACCAAACCCCAACCTAGTGACCATAGAGTTGAATCATCTGTCTCTGCGGTGGTTAATCCTAAGTTGCGTAGATAGGTATGCCACAAGGACGTAAACACAAAGAATTCATTGGTTTTTACGTTAGCTCCGTATAGCAGATTTAAAGATTAAAAGTGTTGCAAGCAAGATATGATAAAATATTAGATTTTGAAATCAGCTACTTACCTACAGACAAATCGAATCTAATTTAGTATATTGGCCAGGAAATGCAGAAACCGAAACTGCTAATATAAGAAGAAAAAAACCTTAATTAAATATCCTGTGTTCAAACAGATTTAAAAAAAAATCAACATTAGAAAGTACACTGTGCTATAAACTGCTTCCTTTTATCTTTACCTAGCTAACAACGTCTACCGATCATCGGCTAGGATTATTGACCCAACATGACGAAATCACGCGTTTTGAGGTTTTTAGCAAACCACGCGTATGGTAATTATTTCCGCCACGTTAGACAAAATATTGTTACTCAATCATATTCAATGTAGCCGACAGATATGTAATAATACATACATTCTCTCAGGAGAAAGACACTTTTGCGAAAAAATAACAATAACATTGGTGCTTGTATACATTACTGCCGTGGCCTGCAAAAGGGGCGTTGATGGATGAACAGGCACACATATGTGAGTCCATTAGTTGTGGCCAAGTCTTGTAGGTCTAGTACTCTTCTCAAATAAGTAGGTAAATTAATTTAAATTCTAGAATCAATGACGAATTACGATAATTTTTCACGGGCCAATATGTTATTTTGTTTCTTTGCCGTTTGCAAGCCAAATCGAAATGTAAGTATTTCCTCCTTAGTGAAATAAATATTTCGTTCCATTTTTTAACCTACTTCAAAAAGGAGGCGGTTCTCAATTCGTCTGTATGGTTTTTTTTTGCATGTTTGTTACGCGATTACTCAAAGACGGATGAACCGATTTGGAAAATGTTTTTTTTTCTTTGAAAGGGATGCTTCTGATGCTTCCTAGGTGGTCCTATATACATTTTATTTATTTTGCTTGGGTACTTTTTGAGTTAGCTTCAATAATGCGTATTTTTCCCAATTAGTTTATGTGGATGATGTTTTAATCTATGCGGATGATATTTTAATAACTTCCTATCACTGTTATTTACATAGCAGGTAGTGGTATTCGAATTTGTGTGGGGTAGGCACCACATCTAAAAAGTTAAAAATAAAAACTTTTTAGCAAAAAATAAAACGACCAAAACAAAACACTACAAAGTGAAAAATAATTGTGTTTATAATGTTTTGTGTTGCGTAATGTATGTTGTAATTATTATGCGCAGTGTTATATAGATTCATTTTTTTTAACTGAACAGACAGCTGTGCTGCTGGGGAGTTTGTTGAGCCACTTCTTCTCCCCGGCTAAAGCACTAGGAAGTGGTGAAGGGCGGGCGTTTTTGGGGGACTGTCTTATGTAATTTTGACGTTCAAAAAGTGCTGATTCTCAGCCTAGTTTGAATAAATGACTTTTGATTTTGATTTTCTTGTCGGCTTTTGGTCGCGACTGTACGTGTTTTACCAGTACAGCATTTTCGATTCAACTCGAAGAAGGTTGTCAAAAATGCTCGAATTTTCAAGCATGTTTGGGGAAAAATGTTTGGTAAAGACAAGCCGTGCGCCCGATGTGATTTCCCAACGGCAAAAGACGAGATTCCATACAAACTACAAACTATCATCCCATATTTTAGTGGATGAATTTTCAAAAATCCTTCCATAGTTCTCTCATTTGGAATAAGGAACTCTTGTGTATTTCATGCTTCTAGGTACACCATTGTTCTAGAGCCAGCAGTTTCGGCGATTTGTATTAAGTAGGTGCAGGCAGGTAATAAGTATTGCTGTTGTAACTAAGTACTTAATTACCACTAAAAGGCGAGTGTACCAACGCAACGTGGAGTTACAAGGATTTCTCATTACATTCTCTGTGTTGTGATCATGGCTATCTACTTTTTTACAGTCGCAACACGTGCACATTTTTGCGCGTGATTCGAGTGTACAAATATTTGTCGAAAGGAGGCTATATGTATATTTTTTTCCTGATAGAAGTTACTGTAACCTAGTTAATAAGTCTAATCGCAAAGGATCGCTGGTAAGAGCACTAGCTGCCTTTAGCAAAGGTCAGAGAAACATGGTAGGGGGATGAGGCACAGGTATTCAGCAGTTGGTGGGTGGAGCAAGGCTCTCCGAAATCAAAATCAAAATCAAAAGTCATTTATTCAAACTAGGCTGAGAATCAACACTTTTTGAACGTCACAATTACATAAGACAGTCCCCCAAAACACCCGCCCTTCACCACTTCCTAGTGCTTTAGCTGGGGAGAAGAAGTGGCTCAACAAACTCCCCAGCAGCACAGCTGTCTGTTCAGTTAAAAAAAATGAATCTATATAACACTGCGCATAATAATTACAACATACATTACGCAACACAAAACATTAAATTAAATTATTTGCTATAAGTAAGCTAACACTAAAACGTAAGCAGAACTTTATACCTAAATAAATAGCTCCAGTAATAAAGGGCGTGCCCACTTACATATAGCCGTACATGTAGTCGTAACTTGAAGTCACAGATGATAAACTAGGTCCTAGTTTATCATCTGTGACTTCAAGTTACGACTCGAATCGAAGTAAAATAAACAACGAGTTAAATTACTAATAACAAAACAAAACCAAGGTCAGCAAGACGACCAGTGACTGCAGCACCCGTTCACGAGCATAACGCAAAGATTAGCCATTACCGATCATTGGGATGCACAAAGCAGGGGACCAGCCGATCAATTCAGTATAAATATCATGTTGAAAACTGAGTTGAAGTGAGCGGTCAATAGTGTCAATCCCTAGCATCAGGTTGAATTGTGGAATGACAGCTCACTTCAACATCACTTCACAACTTCAAGAGTTTTCACGTGAACTAGCTGGTGTTGTGGCGCAACTTTACCCAGGTCTACTACAGACTACGATAGCTAACTTTTTTTTTGCGTTGAGATAAGCTCACGCGTATTGCACTACCACGGGGAGATAGTGCAGTTATGTGGGACTCCAACCCACTAAAACTCCACGGTGTCCTCCTCTGCCGCTTGTGGCGGGAACACGGGCACGCGTCAGCGCTCACCGCGAAATTGCCGCGGCTGTCCGTCACGGGACCCTCCTCTGGGAAGTACGCACCATCACCGGCGCACCAGAGCCAATGTGCTCTGGTACGCCGGTGATGAGATGGCACGCCGTGACCACCCCAGCGTCCAAACCAGCACATGGGCGCCAGACAAACCCGGTTCTTGCACCCTTGGTCCCCCTGCGACGGATCAGGTCAGTGGCCCCGCCGCCTACCACTTTTTGGCCGCAGAGGAAAGGGAGAGCGGCCAACGACAAACCGACACTCCTCTTCCCCCGCGGCCCCACGCATCCGCCATCAGACGGTGGCGACCCCGTTAAGGCCCGCGGAAGGTAGGGAGAGCAGCGCACCGCGATTCCGGCACTCCTCTTCCGCTGCGGCCTCCAACCCTCAGCCGCGATGCCTCCCATACGACATCGCCGCCCGCCTCAGTTGCGATGTCGCTCAAGCGGCACCGCAACCTAGGTTGTTGGCCGCTACGTCGTCGTCTTACCGGCAAAAGGCCTGACGAGTGGCCCCTCCTCGGGTTTCCCCTCGCTTCTCCGTGGGTGACCATGCAAGCCACGGCTACTGAGCCCTCCCCCCCCCCCCCCCCTCCCCGCCTCGACAATGCGAGAACCCACCGGAGGAGGCAATAGCTAACTAACTTAACTCATACGGTACGCCGTTCCGCAAGACCGTGAAGACGCATATATGCCAACGGCCTTGAGTGGTTAGCTTGCGTGTTCTACGAGTATGCTGAGCTCACGCATACGTCCAGCCAGTAATAGGACTCGCCCATCAAGGAGCGCTGTCCCCAATTAGACGCATTATTAATTTATTATACATAAAACAAAAGGTATTGTATTAAAACACGTCTAGTAAGATAAATAATTAATTGTCTTTAAAATGGTGAAGGTTTCATAAAAATACACTTGATAGTTTTTGAGTGATTCTCAGTTTTTTTATCCGCGTTAGACATAAATATAAAAATTAATTACACTATGTAATATAAACATAATCTAAAATATTTACTTAATATGGGGGAAGCGTCAGGATAGCCCGCGAAATTCAATTTTTTTTACGTTTTTTACAATTTGCAAGTCAGTATTAAGTTGTATGTTAAATAAAGTATGATTCGCGGCCGTAACAAATATGTTTTTTACAAAATGATAATCATTAGAATCAGTAATACAACTCCTTAAGTTAGTATAATCCTCTAATGTCAAGATTTCATGAAATATTCATTAGGATTACTTGGTCTTAAAGAGTTGTATTGATCACTTTAATCATTATAATTATCTAAATATCATACATACTGGTTACGTCCGCGAATTACATTTTGATCAACGCACAACCTAATGCTGACTTATAAATTGCAAAAGACGTTGAATTTCGCGGGCTACCCTGACGCTTTCGCCTTAAGTTATTAAGAAAATGAATGCTCTAATTTAACGAATATTTTTTTCCAAATCTCTACTCGTTTAAACGTAATCTTCAGTTGGATGCAGTAAAGTGCAAGTAATCGTGTATCGCACGGCCGAAATATCTAGATCGAAGTGCGATTTAAGTTATATGTTTTTTCAAAATTTAAATCCGTGTTATCTACGAATAAAACACAATACAAAACGACGTTTTTCCGGGTAGCCTCGCCTTAAAATCGTTAAAAGTCTGTTATCGTCGCCTGAAGTAGGTCCAAACAAGGCTAGAAAAAAATTTGAATGTGTCTTTTGGTAAATAACATCTACTATTATATTCCATAAAAGAAAAATCATAATTTTACGTAATATTGATTTATTTAAATGTGATACTTATCTATTGATTAATGAATTAATTAAGAAACTGCTTGTTTTATATTTATGTGATGTACGGCAAACAACGCTATAATATAGCTTGGTCGGGTCCATAGAAATATAAAAATCGTCGGGTCACGGATTGATGTAATGTCAACATTATGTCACTAAAATAACGGACCTAAGGCCTCTAGATAAACACATTATTTATGTAAAAAGTTCTCGAATTATTCTGTTTTACGCACGTTTACTATTACATGGTGGTGGTCAAGTGATGATTAGGTGATTACCTAGTATGTTCTTATAGTTATAATAAGGGTAATACACACACTTGTTCGATATCTGACCAGTCGTACTCAGCGCTTTTCTTCCACATTTATTATGCGCACAGCCAAATTGTGAAACTCTCTGCTAGCTGTGTTCCCTTCCACATATAACCCGTCTGCCTTCAAAGCAAGAGTGACAAGATTGCCAATAATGATGAAGATAAAAAAAAAGATAAGATGATGACGATGATTGCAGAAGGGATCGTACTAAGGCTTTAAGGCCATAAAAACGTCTCGGTCTTGTTCAACTGTGAACTTATATAAGGTTTATTGGGGTAATTATGATAATGAGGTAATTCCGATTAATGATAATTTCTACCAAACGTAGCGGTAATTTACATATCGCACGCTTAAACCAATACTGTCACTATCAAACAAGTTGACTATTCAGGACCGCCAAAAAACGTTTGTTATTCTATGAATATGAGTGATACGTAAGAATCCATGCACAATTTAGTTATTCGTTGATATAGAAATAATGGGTAAAGGTAAAAAAAATATTTAATTTGATTTGATGGTATTAAAAAATCGATTTGGCAAAATTTTGGATTTTATCGGCCGCCATCTTCAGCTGTCGCTATATAAAATACCGCTGCATTTGGCAGAAATTATCATCAATCGGAATTACCCCATTATCGTAATTTCCCCAAGAATAATTTATTGGGGTAATTACAAGCTAAAATTAATGTATTCTTGAATGCTGATAAGTGCATACAAATGCATTTGAAACGCGTGCAATGAAGTCATACACTCGTAACAGCAATAGCAATCCAATATAGGGAATGTAAAAGTTATGAATGTCGGTCCTTAGCATACCACCGTAGATACCATCATAATTCACTCAACGACAACCGACAGTCGACAGCCTATCACTATCCGCTTAGGCAGAGGTGTGCCTATAGTAGGTACACCCACATTTCCCCAGTTAGGTTTCAATCCCATGTAAAAGGGGGCGAGTCTATCCCCATCAACCAGGTAAAAATCTAGACTATAGGTAATGGCTCATTTCCATTAGTCGATAACTGGGTCAATATATCGCACTGATAGTACAATACTGCTGTAACTCAAAATATGTGTATGAGATAATCATTAATTCAAACGTAAAATTCAATTCCCTGCACGTCAATAATACCGTTAAGATACCGAACCGTATTAATAAACTTAATAAAGTATACATTTTTTTACAATCTTTATCAGGAAGTGAATAATAAATTTTTCATCGATTCTGAAAAAAGACACATTTTGAGTTACAACAGGTATAGTATTATCAGAGCGATATGTACATCATGCACGCGGGGTAATGACTAAGTAATGAAAGTAATCGGTCGGTAAAAAGCGTGCGGAGGTTTACACCCAATGAGATTGACCAATAAAAATGAGCCTTTAAAGCAACTGCCAGAAGTGCAGTGCAGGTTCAATCGTTCCCTATCGACTAATGAAAACAGTTCCCCGAATATGGGCACTATGCAAGCTTTACAGAAATCTACAGCACCCCGCACACGAGCCCTATCGACCAATGAAAATGAGCCTTTCGTCTGCTGAAATAAGAGTATCCATACATGCCTTACGTCAGGATAGGACGGTCAGCAATTCGACTTTACCTACTGCATGAAAGTTTTATATTCGAGGGGCTATCACGTAAATGATCAGGTGTTCCTAGGTAACAATTTTCAAGTAAAGTTGATCTAGTGGTCGCAAGAACCTGACTTATTACTTTCAAGAAAAAATTGTGTTCCCCAAATAATTTATTTTGCTGCAGTGTAACCAGATTCCGATTCAGAAAAAGGGCATTTAGTCACAAATAACGGTGTTAGCAGTAATTAATACATGACATAAGTGTTCCATCGATCAGTTTCGCAATATATTACGCCATTAGAAAGCCGCTGTCAGGCTGGACGGGGTTCCTACTGGCATACCTTAAAAGACCTAAAGAGTTTGCACAGAGATGTACTCAACGGTATCGTGAAAATCTTTATGGCTGCAACAAATAAAAGTAACATTAAACAAAAACGTTCTAATGGACTAATTTCAGGTTTTTATTGCCTGTAGATATCTTTTTTTGCGATAGGTAGGTATCGGTAATTAGGTACCATACTCCGTGGCTGTGCTTCTGAGCTTCTGGCCTATTGCAGTTACGCAGTTTTTTAAATTAAAATCTGTTCGACCTGGAAATTAAATCCAAAACGCCAAGGTTAGAAGCTGACTATCACTTGTGCCTACACAAACCACTAACGTAGCTGTCGAAATAAAATTATTATCAATCATGATTTAGTTACGCTGAGTGTTACGCACGACAAAAAAAATGGCTAAATAAGCTAAAACTTGCCTAAGACGTCGTGTCAAGCATTAAAGATGCACACTATAAAGATAATTTAATTATTTATCTTTTAGTTAACAACAGCATTCCCGTTTCATTTCATAAGTCACAATCTTTGATATCTACAAATTAAGAAATGAATATCAAATTATGGTGATGTCAAAAGAGTACATAATAATACATACATACATAATTAGCAAATCAATCGCGAAGAGATAAGTGGCATCATAACGATTTTGTGTAATAGGTAATAATCATTGGTTTGTCCGAGCATTCTGAATCATCTTCCTTTCAAGGAAGGTAATTTAAGTATTATAATAATTAATAAACCGGTTAAGTTTGCTCAGTGAAGGGTTGCGTAGTTGGAAATATTAGGATGAGATTACGCATGCACAGAATTGTTTTTATCGACTTAGCGAAACTAACGGTTCCTTGTTTTATTATAAAATGATGTGTCTTTCATGATTCAACTGGTCAACCAACAGTTGAATGATGATGTTTCATGACTGTTGAACCTCACTAACCTGAAGGTAAAGCCCTACTATGACTGGTGTTAGTTAGGTACCTACCTACTGGTTCAATGGCTGGCAATTTCTTGTGGCGCCTAATTAGCGGCCGTCCTCAAGCCGTCCCTGGCACGTCAGTTAACATTCGCACCACGGCCTTGCGTGTGAAGAATCCACGCATTCATTTTGTTCGGAAACCACTTGACATATCTAGGTTGAGCGTGGGCCGTGAATCAATTTTTCTAGATATTATTTCAGCCTGAAGCCTTCTTGCTTCACATAGTGGGTAATAACACTGACTTAATTTTACCTACGGTTGAGAAATATAAGCACCTAACACAGACTTAATTACTAAGTTTAATGCTATTTTAATTTTGGATTGAAGTTCCTTATCGCACTTTATACCTAGAGTAGGTATAAAGTGCGATAAGGAATCTAGCTTTTTTCGGTCTAGCTCTCATTCGCCAAGTGTGTAAAAGCAAAAGAAACCAACTGGGTGTCCCAGGACACCTCATGACTGTTTTTATTGTTATACTAGCTGTTGCCCGCGACTTCGTCTGCGATCCAGGTTGAATAGTAGCCTATGTCCTTCTCCAGGTCATTTTCTACCCATGTGCCTAATTTCATCCAAATCCATTCAGCCGTTTTAGTGTGAAAGCGTAATCAACAAACAAACAAACACACTTTCGCATTTATAATATTAGTTAGGATAGTTAGGAAGATGAAATACCGCTCTATCGACACTCTAGACACACAAAATGTATTAGGTAGGTACTTAAATGAAAAAGAAAAACTCGTAACACACTACTAAAGTTTCTATAATACAATAGTATAATTCAATCAGAATTCCAAAGACACGTGGCGCCATCTATTATCATAAGAAAGTTATTGTTGTTTTCCTCGGGGAAAGTACTTTTTTTCGGGATGAAAGGTACCCTAAGTCCGTGTTTGTTAGTCGTTTCGTTAGTCTACACCTGACAACGTATATGCAAAATTTCAGGATGATCGGTTCAGTGGTTTCGGCGTGAAAAGGTAACAAACAAACAAACAAACTTACTTTCGCATTTATAATATAAATAATAAATATAATAATAACCCCACCGCTGTATCTCTACGTTGACGTCGTGGTGGGGCTTGCGCGCTCCAAACTTTAGCTCTGTGCCTGTAGAGTTTACTTTGCCGGAAAGGGTCTAGGATGAGGAGCCAGACCAAGAGAGATACAGAACACCGTAGGGCAGCATGTGGCGAGCTGTTGGGCAGTAGCGACCCCACGGACCCTATCTCCCGAGAGAAATGTGGTCCTCATCTCTGACTTGCCTTTATTGGCCGGCTGGAGTGAACACTGACGAGGAACAGAGCTCCCACCTCTTTCTTGCCTTTATTGGCCGGCTTGAGTGGAGATTCGCAAGAGCAAACGTGCTCGGAGGAAGGAAGTATTCCAGTAAGGTGCTGGTAGGGATCTTGACCGTACTTCCGGGATTGTCCTGATAGCCGTGGAAAACATCTCCACTCCTCCAGCACCTCACGAAATGTTGCCCCCTTGTCGCTACGTCACTATGTGCGAGCGGCTGTTTCAGGTGCCCATTATTGAGAGTGCAAGTCACCCTTTGTCATTTTATCCGTGTATAATATATAACATTGGTCAGGCTGGGGACCTGGGGACATAGTTCTTCCATAGTTCAAGTTACCCAATCCACTTTTGCCACCCAGACTCATAGCCCAATATGTTTTGTTTCCACGTACAACAATAGTCCTGCACCAACCGGGGGTTGTCCTTGGGTGCACTTGCATAGTGCATATAGGGATAATAATCGGTTAGTGCATCCTCATATTTTAAAATTATCTAAGGGGCTTCTGCGAGTTGGCTTCGGCCCCTCGTATGCCTTCCAAAGAACCGGGATCCAAGGGTCCCGAGATATGTTAGAAAAAAATAATAATACAGGGTTATTGGTAAAACACCAACAATCGCTTAAGGGGTCATTGTACACATCATTATGAACAACTTTTATTATTGGACGAAACCTGAAATCGCGAAAAATAAATCAGCGGTTCCCTACATTTATGTTCGCAAAACTCGTCAAAATGTATGAAACAGCAGATTTGGTTTTCTAGATTCAGGTTTTGTCCCATAGTAAAAGTTGTTCATAATGATGAGTACATAATGACCCCTTAAGAGATTGTTGGTGTTTTACCAATAACCCTGTATACACTTTTTGCAAAAAAAAAAAACGGGCACCTAAGGAAATTTACGTTCTAAGGTCGATTTGAGTTAATTAAATTTAATTTAATTGTTTGACGTAGTCTGCATACTTATAATCGTGTAAAATAATACGCGTGAAGTGAATTCTGGCAATTTATTTAATATATTTTCAACTTTATCGGTAAAGCATTAGGTTCAAAGTTGATGGAGAAAATTTGACAGCTTCGGGTAGCTTGACCTGCTGGCGTCTGTGCACGGCCAAACACTAAGGAGTGGTCGGCAATAAAGACAAGAAGATTTTTTACTTTTTTTAAAATTAAATAAAGTTACAAATGTAAAAACCTAATAACGAGTGTGACCTTCTGGGTGTTTTTCACGATGTTTTTAATAACGGTTTGAGGAATACGTTCCCACTCTTCTGCAATGACTCTTTTTAAATCCCTGATGTTTTGTGGAGCAGGTTGCACTGATCTTACCCGTCTCTTTAGAACATCCCAGACATGCTCAATTGGATTGAGGTCAGGACTTCGACCTGGCCAATCGAAACGACGGATCCCAACTTCTTGTACGTACGCTTCCACGTCGCCAGAACGGTGCGGGCGAGCATTGTCGTCCATAAAAATGGAATCTACCCCAAGTGCAGTCAACGCGGGTTGTGCATATGGATTTAATGTTCCATTTTCTATGAAAACTAACTCCGTACGCTCAGTCGAATTAATTGCTGCCCAAAACATAACGGAGCCTCCGCCATAAGGAGTGATTTCTTCGAAACACACCTCCGCATAACGTTCGCGTGGTCTTCGCAGCACTCGCCGGCGTCGGTCCTCTCCACACAAAGAGATTCTAGCTTCATCAGAAAACAGTACTTTATTCCAGTCCTCCAGAGTTCATGGCGCACAGTTTCGAGCAAACTGAAGTCGAGCAACACGGTGCTCGCGGAGTAATTTAGGGTCCCGAGCCAGGCGGTAACTCCTGATATTGGCAGCCTCCTCCTGACCGTCCACAAGCTAACTTCTACTCCTCTTACTTCTTCAAGGCACTTCTTCAGGTCCACACTTGACGCCTTACGATTCCGCAACGCCTGACTCACCAAAAAGCGGTCATCTCTTGGTTCTGTGCATGGTTTTCTTCCCGAACTGGGTCTCCTTTTGACCGAACCGGTCTTGATACCGTTGCCAAGTCCTCTGGGCAGTTGAACGACTCACATTTAGCCGCTCAGACTCATAAGTTTGCGAACAACCTTCTTCAAGTGGGGCTATAATTTTACCGGCCCTTATCGCTTTATCACTCATATCAAAAAGTGGTATTTAATGTAAAAAGAAAGATTCAATTGTTTAATTTGCAGAAAATATCCAAAAAGTTTTAAAACTTTAGTAATCAGTAAAAAAAAATCGGTTCAGCAATTTTGCAATAATCCACAATATCCATTATTTTTCTTCTGTTAATTTCAAAATTTAAATTTGGAACGTAAAGAATCATGCCAGGATGCTTCAAATAACATGCCAATACATCGTCAAATTAATAAAACCGCTTTCTTGTTCTTCTTCATTGAAGTAGAGAAAAAAATCTTAAGTGCCCGTTTTTCTTTTTGCAAAAGAGTTTATAATATTAGGTTGGGGAAAAAGTCTTTTCGCATTATAGTATGTATGAACTTGTAATGAAATCTCTTTGGCTATACTATTTGTATCTGGCTGGTTTTGGTATCATTGAAAGTTTAAATTATAAAGAACATAATTCCAAATTCAAATTAGGAAAATGTGTGATTTTCATTTGTTTTTCGTACCGTCAAGATGAGTGAATCTATTGAAGAAATTCGATACATTTTAAAATTTTCCTACAAAAAAGGTAAAAATGCAACGCAAGCCGCGAAAAAAATTTGCGATGTTTATGGACCTAGTGTAGTGTCTGTGAGAGTAGCACAAATTTGGTTTAAGCGTTTTAAATCCGGAAATTTTGATGTCAAAGATGCACGTCGCTCTGGTCGCCCTATTATGGATAAAATGGATGCTATTTTTGAAAAAGTGGAGCAAGATCGGCATATCAGTAGTTACGACGTAGCTGAAGAACTGGAAATTGACCACAAAACAGTTTTGGCGCATTTGAAAAAAACTGGGTAAGTACACAAAAAAGCTCGACATTTGGGTACCTGACGAGCTCACTGAAAGAAACCTAATGAACCGTGTAGGTACTCATTTGTGATTCTTTATTACGACGTAATGAAACCGAACCATTTTTGAAGAAGCTGATAACTGGTGATGAAAAGTGGATCACGTATGACAAGAACGTGCGAAAAAGGTCGTGGTCAAAGGCCGGTCAGGCTTCACAGACTGTGGCGAAACCCGGGTTAACTCGCAACAAGGTGATGCTGTGTGTGTGGTGGGATTGGAAGGGCATTATTCATTATGAGCTGTTACCACCAGGCAGGACCATCGATTCTGAACTCTACTGCGAACAACTGATGAGATTAAAGCAAGAAGTTGAGAGAAATCGGCCGGAATTAATCAACAGAAGGGGTGTGGTTTTTCATCATGATAACGCTAGACCTCACACATCTTTAGCCACTCAGCAAAAATTAAGATAGTTTGGCTGGGAAGTGTTAATGCATCCGCCGTATAGTCCTGACCTTGCACCTTCAGATTTCCACCTGTTTCGGTCTCTTCAGAATTCTTTAGGCAGTGTCAGGTTAACATCACGAGAGGACTGCCAAAACCACTTGTCGCGGTATTTTGACCAGAAGTCCCAAAATTTCTATAGCAATGGAATCATGTCCCTACCTACAAGATGGCAAAAAGTTATCGAACAAAATGGTACCTACATACTTTAGTTAAATGTAAATAAACTATATTAAAAAAATGTTTTAAATTTTCTTAAAAAATGCGAAGAATTTTTTTCCCCAACCTATTATAATAGTTATAATAGGAAAGTAAATTCAATCTATGAATATTGCATAAAATGCAGAACCACAGGTATTTTTACCTAGCGCAGGAGTCTAGGCTTCACTTTATCTGTACAAAAAAAAAAAAGACTTCATGCCTTCAACCCGAGCGTGAAAAATAAATAAATAAATCAGCTACTCACTGGCTTGTAGGGAAAGACCAAATAAGCGATGGATGGACTGTGTGGAAGAATATATGGCTAGAAATGGGATGACTATTGCGATGTAAGGAATAAAGAGACATGATGTACCACGACCCGACATACCTAAATTGTGACTCGGCAGGAGAAAAACCCTTAGGCATAATATTTATTTTGTCTGTGAGTAAACCCAACTTATTTGCTGCCTCGTTGATCTAGTAGTCGGAAGCGCTACTGCTGAACATGAGGTCCTGGGCTCAATTCCCGGGTCGGGCAAAGAATTACTGGGTTTTCCGTCTGAAATTTATCAGTTTCAATCCGGAGTCTGGATTTGTGCCTGGTTGATGACATTAAGCTCGTCCCCTATTACATGGGACTGAAACATAACTGGCGGAATGTGGGTGTAGGTGCTGTAGGTGCACCTCTGCCTGTCCCTTCGGGGATACAGGCGTGATGTTATGTAATTCGCTGGACGCAAGCTTTTGACATGACGAATAGACGACGCTTTTTAGGGTTCCGTACCTCAAAAGGAAAAAACAGAACCCTTACAGGATCACTCCTGTGTCTGTCTGTCTGTCTGTCCGTCTGTCACAGCCAATAAGTTGAAATTTGGTACACGTATGTATTTCTGTGACCCAAACACGGACGTGTAACGTAAATAAATGAATTTTGAATGTGGGGGTAAATTTTCAGGGGGCAAATAAGAATATTTAAAAAAAAGTTTTGCAAATTATACCGTGTGACACATCAAATGAAAGGACTTACTGTGAGGGTCTCAAATATTTTTTTTATAATTTTATAATAAATCATTTTAAAGTTATTTAAGAAAATAGACGAAAATTGACCATTAAACATCTCCGAAAATACTGAGCTGAAAAAAGTACAAAAAATAGTTCAATAAAACGTTAAGTTAATGTTACAATGTTAAGTTTGTTCTTGGGTTAAATTCATCTCAACTACGGAACCCTTCATTGTGCGTGGTCTCCGACACGCTCTTGACCGGTTTTTTTCGATGATATAATAGTTTGGGGAAAAAGTTTCTTCGCATTTTTTAAGAAAATTCAAAACATTTTTTAATATAGTTTATTTACATTTAACTAAAGTATGTAGGTACCATTTTGTTCGGTAACTTTTTGCCATCTTGTAGGTAGGGACATGATCCCATTGCTATAGAAATTTTGGGACTTCTGGTCAAAATACCGCGACAAGTGGTTTTGGCAGTCCTCTCGTGATGTTAACCTGACACTGCCTAAAGAATTCTGAAGAGACCGAAACAGGTGGAAATCTGAAGGTGCAAGGTCAGGACTATACGGCGGATGCATTAACACCTCCCAGCCAAACTCTCTTAATTTTTGCTGAGTGGCTAAAGATGTGTGAGGTCTAGCGTTATCATGATGAAAAACCACACCCCTTCTGTTGATTAATTCCGGCTGCTATCTCTCAACTTCTTGCTTTAATCTCATCAGTTGTTCGCAGTAGAGTTCAGAATCGATGGTCCTGCCTGGTGGTAACAGCTCATAATGAATAATGCCCTTCCAATCCCACCACACACACAGCATCACCTTGTTGCGAGTTAACCCGGGTTTCGCCACAGTCTGTGAAGCCTGACCGGCCTTTGACCACGACCTTTTTCGCACGTTCTTGTCATACGTGATACACTTTTCGTCACCAGTTATCAGCTTCTTCAAAAATGGTTCGGTTTCATTACGTCGTAATAAAGAATCACAAATGAGTACACGCTTCATTAGGTTTCTTTCAGTGAGCTCGTGAGGTACCCAAATGTCGAGCTTTTTTGTGTACCCAGTTTTTTTCAAATACGCCAAAACTGTTTTGTGGTCAATTTGCAGTTCTTCAGCTACGTCGTAACTACTGATATGCCGATCTTGCTCCACTTTTTCAAAAATGGCATCCATTTTATCCGTAATAGGACGACCAGAGCGACGTGCATCTTTGACATCAAAATTTCCGGATTTAAAACGCTTAAACCAAATTTGTGCTACTCTCACAGACACTACACTAGGTCCATAAACATCGCAAAGTTTTTTCGCGGCTTGCGTTGCATTTTTACCTTTTTTGTAGTAAAATTTTAAAATGTATCGAATTTCTTCATTAGATTCACTCATCTTGACGGTTCGAAAAACAAATGAAAATCACACATTTTCTTAATTTGAATTTGGAATTATGTTCTTTAAAATTTAAACTTTCAATGATACCAAAACCAGCAGTATAGCCAAAGAGATTTTATTACAAGTTCATACATACTATAATGCGAAAAGACTTTTTCCCCAACCTAATATTTAATATACTAGTAGCCTGTATGTACTGTACCGCCAGCTGTACTCAGGTAACACAGTTGCTTGTATGTACTGTACCGCCAGCTGTACTCAGGTAACACAGTTGCTTGTATGTACTGTACCGCCAGCTGTACTCAGGTAACACAGTTGCTTGTATGTACTGTGCCGCCAGCTGTACTCAGGTAACACAGTTGCTTGTATGTACTGTGCCGCCAGCTGTACTCAGGTAACACAGTTGCTTGTATGTACTGTGCCGCCAGCTGTACTCAGGTAACACAGTTGCTTGTATGTACTGTACCGCCAGCTGTACTCAGGTAACAACTTAGTGCCCAAGGATTTCAAAAGAGAGTCCGTCGAAGAACTGTGCTGTGTGTTCGTTCACGTAGCTGGTGAACATTACTAAAACACAGATTTGTATATTTGAGTATTGTCCATATCTAGGGTGATCCAAAAGTAATGTAATGATGATCGGTTAATATATTGTTTAGATTTTTTTTTGCTTGCTTATATACCCACTAAGTCAGCGTAAAAAAAATCATATATATGACCACAATTCCCAGCACGTACATTCATTTGAATAGTTTTATTTTGATTACCATTACTTTTGGATCATCCCAGTACAACAACTAGCTAAAGCTACGGAGGAGTTAGCTGTTGCTGATGGGACTGTCTCATCAACAAGTTACTGCGGTGTAACTCGCGTGGAATAAATACATAAAGCTACGGTGGAGCTAGCAGCTGTTGCTGATGGGACTGTCTCATCAACAAGTTACTGCGGTGTAACTCGCGTGGAATAAATACATAAAGCTACGGTGGAGCTAGCAGCTGTTGCTGATGGGACTGTCTCATCAACAAGTTACTGCGGTGTAACTCGCCTGGAATAAATACATAAAGCTATGGTGGAGCTAGCAGCTGTTGCTGATGGGACTGTCTCATCAACAAGTTACTGCGGTGTAACTCGCGTGGAATAAATACATAAAGCTACGGTGGAGCTAGCAGCTGTTGCTGATGGGACTGTCTCATCCACTACTTACTGACGTGTAGCTCGCCTTGAATAAATACCTAAAGCTACGGTGAAGCCAGCAGCTTTTGCTGATGGGACTGTCTCATACACAAGTTACTGCGGTGTAACTCGCCTGGAATAAATACATAAAGCTATGGTGGAGCTAGCAGCTGTTGCTGATGGGACTGTCTCATCAACAAGTTACTGCGGTGTAACTCGCGTGGAATAAATACATAAAGCTACGGTGGAGCTAGCAGATGTTGCTGATGGGACTGTCTCATCCACTACTTACTGACGTGTAGCTCGCCTTGAATAAATACATAAAGCTACGGTGGAGCTAACAGCTGTTGCTGATGGGACTGTCTCATCAACAAGTTACTGCGGTGTAACTCGCGTGGAATAAATACATAAAGCTACGGTGGAGCTAGCAGCTGTTGCTGATGGGACTGTCTCATCCACTACTTACTGACGTGTAGCTCGCCTTGAATAAATACATAAAGCTACAATGGAGCTAACAGCTGTTGCTGATGGGACTGTCTCATCAACAAGTTACTGCGGTGTAACTCGCGTGGAATAAATACATAAAGCTATGGTGGAGCTAGCAGCTGTTGCTGATGGGACTGTCTCATCAAAAAGTTACTGCGGTATAACTTGCGTGGAATAAATACATAAAGCTATGGTGGAGCTAGCAGCTTTTGCTGATGGGACTGTCTCATACACAAGTTACTGCGGTGTAACTCGCCTGGAATAAATACATAAAGCTATGGTGGAGCTAGCAGCTGTTGCTGATGGGACTGTCTCATCAACAAGTTACTGCGGTGTAACTCGCGTGGAATAAATACATAAAGCTACGGTGGAGCTAGCAGATGTTGCTGATGGGACTGTCTCATCCACTACTTACTGACGTGTAGCTCGCCTTGAATAAATACATAAAGCTACGGTGGAGCTAGCAGCTGTTGCTGATGGGACTGTCTCATCAACAAGTTACTGCGGTGTAACTCGCGTGGAATAAATACATAAAGCTACGGTGGAGCTAGCAGATGTTGCTGATGGGACTGTCTCATCCACTACTTACTGACGTGTAGCTCGCCTTGAATAAATACATAAAGTTACGGTGGAGCTAACAGCTGTTGCTGATGGGACTGTCTCATCAACAAGTTACTGCGGTGTAACTCGCGTGGAATAAATACATAAAGCTACGGTGGAGCTAGCAGCTGTTGCTGATGGGACTGTCTCATCCACTACTTACTGACGTGTAGCTCGCCTTGAATAAATACATAAAGCTACGATGGAGCTAACAGCTGTTGCTGATGGGACTGTCTCATCAACAAGTTACTGCGGTGTAACTCGCGTGGAATAAATACATAAAGCTATGGTGGAGCTAGCAGCTGTTGCTGATGGGACTGTCTCATCAAAAAGTTACTGCGGTATAACTCGCGTGGAATAAATACATAAAGCTATGGTGGAGCTAGCAGCTGTTGCTGATGGGACCGTCTCATCAACAAGTTATTGCGGTGTAACTCGCGTGGAATAAATAAATAAAGCTATGGTGGAGCTAGCAGCTGTTGCTGATGGGACTGTCTCATCAACAAGTTACTGCGGTGTAACTCGCGTGGAATAAATACATAAAGCTATGGTGGAGCTAGCAGCTGTTGCTGATGGGACTGTCTCATCAACAAGTAACTGCGGTGTAACTCGCGTGGAATAAATACATAAAGCTACGGTGGAGCTAGCAGCTGTTGCTGATGGGACTGTCTCATCTACAAGTTACTGTGGTGTAACTCGCGTGGAATAAATACCTACACCCAATGCCCTTTTTCATTAACTCAATACATAACAAAGCATAAATGTTTACAAAGAATGCCGATCCCTATACTTTTTATGTTCGGTACCATAATGATGTGTTATGTAAACCGTGAACGAATTGGTGATTTTCCTATTATTCCAAACTACTCCTTTGAGCCAGTTTAACATCGCCCACTTTCCTCAGTATAAAACATGCGAGCAACCTGACCGGTGCAAACCAATTACACTTTATGTGCTGTAAATGAATGGGTGACCTTAACAGTTAGTATTATTAATTAAGTTAAATGGTGGCAAAATATATTCCCTTTCACGTTCCTTTTAAGTATTCTATTCTCAAATATTTTTATTTATAAACTCAAGCGTTATGTTGTACTTTGTGTACTTTGTTTCTGAACTATAATCAATGAATGACGTTAACTGTCATTGTCAATAACAATATGTTGTCATTGAAATGCTAATGTTACTGAATCACTGACTGTCTTATTTGTATTTGTCTAGATTTTCTGAATTTTCTAAGCTAAAATAATCGTAAAACATGGCTTATCTAACACAGCCAGATTATGTGAAGTATATTTGTTCCTGTGGACAACTAAAACCCATCACGAGTCTTTATTTCTGCCGGCATTGCTTGAAAATACGTTGCGGTTTCTGCATTTGTCATGAGGTAACCCACTTTTGATGTATTTGGCTGCATAAATATCTTCATAATAAAATTTGCATTTTTTTATTATGATTAGGTATATTAGAAATAGAAAGGTTAGTATGATTAAACCCAATATAAGCTATAAATGTGAGAATTTGTTAAAATTTATTCAGAAATTCTTCAACTTGACACACCTTTCCTTTTTTTACTATAGCGGTCGTTTATTATGATTTTTTTAACGATATTTAACTATCCGCAACTCTTCATGTTGTTATTGAGCATAAGAGCCAGATGTCATCTTTTCCCTTTATTAATTAAAAGTCAAAATCTTTCATTGTATAGCCTTGTTCATCCCATTCAAATTAGAAATGACAGCATCTCGAAACAAGCTGACTGGTTCTTAAACGGTGCACGCTTTGGCTTGTAACACCTCCAAACATTGCCTGAGCTAAGCTTCAAGCAGCTTCATCATCATCATTATTCTCCTGCCATTGTCCCAAATAATAAATATGAATTTATGATATAGAACCATTAAATGCATACTATTAAGTATGCATTTAATTCTATGTCAATTTATCTAGTTTAATGCATACCATTTCTGTGTCAATGAGTTATTAAATTCATAAGCTTAATAAGGTAATCTCATTTATTTAATCAGAGTTCCAAGTTTTCAATATTTGTCAGTCTACCCACTTTTTATAATCTCATTTTTAACCACAATGTTCTTAACCAGGTGGACTCACACTATTGTGCAAACTGCCTTGAGAACATGCCGTCATCAGAGGCCCGTCTCAAGAAGAACCGTTGCAGCAGTTGCTTCGACTGCCCCAGTTGTTTCCACACCCTGTCTACAAGGGCCACCATGGCCCAGCCTCGTCAAGTGCTGCAGGACCCAGCAGCCACTGGAGATGCCAAGGTGGAGAGCAAACAGCCTAAGAAAATGTACTATTTGTCTTGTTTCAACTGTAGGTGGACGTCCAGGGATGTTGGGATTCCAGATCAGCCTGTTGGTAAGTGAAGTCTTTTTTATATGGGTTTATAAAATTGTATGAGTTTTGACCAGAATTCACCCACATTTTTACAGGATGACAGGGAAACTCGACTTATTCCTTCTAGGACAAGATAGTGTAACCCATTTGCAACAATTAAGCACCCCATGCCAAGGCGAAAATTCATGGAATTCGAGAAAACACAATTTTTATGTATATTTGATGACCCATGATTTGTCACTAAATATCACTTCTCTAAACTCTAAAATTAAATAGCCTTCATTGCTATTTCATTGGGTACTACTTTAACAAACCTTTCAATACGTAACCAAAATTTTCTAAAACATCAAACAGTTGATACCAGTTATCTCAAATTTTTACTATGGGATTAAGCATACAAATAACTAGTAAGACAACTTCATTTAATCAGCTTTCTAAGGAGGTAGAAATATTTAAAACAATTTTAGAGGAGCCCATGAAGCAGTTGATAATGTTGGCAAAGGTACAATTTGCCAATTGTTGAAATATTTAAAAAAATTGTGATAATCGAATTAATTAACTAGTTTATGCTATCCCTTTTTTTACCTTCTCACCAGCCAGCAATCCTTCATACGTTATGTAGCCAGGTCGTCGCGACCAGGTCGCTAGTTGAGACGCCACTATTGGTAAGTATTAATAAGTATTATTTTGAATGCCTTTATACACTGTGCACTTTATACACAAACTTTTAATTCTTCAAATATTGAAGCTTTTTAAAAGAAACAAGTTTTTATACCAGACGAGTTAAGATGCTGTAAGTAAACCACTTTTTCAAGGAAAGTTATATTTAGTGACGAATCCTGGATAATCTTCAAAAATACATAAAAAATGTGTTTTCTCTAATTCCATGAATTTTCGCCTAGGCTTTATGGGGTGCTTAATTGTTGCAAATAAGCCACACTATCACTTCCTAGAAGGAACACGTCGAGTTTCGCTGTCATCCTCTATATGTATATGTCATAATACCACAAATGTGATATCATTATTAGTGAAGCTGTTTATGAAGCCCTGCAGGTCTTTCCATAAAAGTTATATTTTATCTCCACATACCAAGTTGTTTCTCTGTTAAATAAAACAATTTGATCTTAGAGTTAAGCTGCGAAAATATCTTATCGTAGTTGAATTGTTATTTATTTTATTTTATAGTTCTTGGAAAACTTACAGCAATTTTTGCATGATTGAGAATAACAAAATTAAGGCCAATTAAAAGTTTTCACATGTAGAATATATAGTTCCTTTTACGTCGAGTCTTAAAGGCTATTGTTCTGCAAGGACACTGATGTTTACGCTTTTTATTCCCTTTACATCGAGTTTGGAAAAGTACAGTCACAACAAAAATAAAAACCACACAATTATACTAAAAATAACATTTATTTCACACAGCATTTTTGAATTCGCTTGTTTCGTTGCTCATAATTTCATCTTAATACTGCATAGAGGTATGAATAACCAAATGTGTTAAGTATCTACTTTGAATAAATCATTAACTGTATTTCACTTTTATATCTGACTTGCACTTGACGGCACTTGACGTAAAGGCCTATTCAAACCTAAGCGGTATTCGCTACCGTCTGCGGTAGAGAAAACCGAGTGGGTATGCGGTAATATTACTGTTCATTCATCTGTACCGCTCTTGCCGCGAAACATAATACTAAATACCTAAGCGAAACCCGCGCGGTATGTACCTCTACCCATAGCGGCAGCGAATACCGAGTGGGTATGCGGTAATGTTACTGTTCATTCATCTGTACCGCTCTTGCCGCGAAACATAATACTAAATACCTAAGCGAAACCCGCGCGGTATGTACCTCTACCCATAGCGGCAGCGAATACCGAGTGGGTATGCGGTAATGTTACTGTTCATTCATCTGTACCGCTCTTGCCGCGAAACATAATACTAAATACCTAAGCGAAACCCGCGCGGTATGTACCTCTACCCATAGCGGCAGCGAATACCGAGTGGGTATGCGGTAATATTACTGTTCATTCATCTGTACCGCTCTTGCCGCGAAACATAATACTAAATACCTAAGCGAAACCCGCGCGGTATGTACCTCTACCCATAGCGGCAGCGAATACCGAGTGGGTATGCGGTAATGTTACTGTTCATTCATCTGTACCGCTTTTGCCGCGAAACATAATACTAAATACCTAAGCGAAACCCGCGCGGTATGTACCTCTACCCATAGCGGCAGCGAATACCGAGTGGGTATGCGGTAATGTTACTGTTCATTCATCTGTACCGCTCTTGCCGCGAAACATAATACTAAATACCTAAGCGAAACCCGCGCGGTATGTACCTCTACCCATAGCGGCAGCGAATACCGAGTGGGTATGCGGTAATATTACTGTTCATTCATCTGTACCGCTCTTGCCGCGAAACATAATACTAAATACCTAAGCGAAACCCGCGCGGTATGTACCTCTACCCATAGCGGCAGCGAATACCGAGTGGGTATGCGGTAATGTTACTGTTCATTCATCTGTACCGCTCTTGCCGCGAAACATAATACTAAATACCTAAGCGAAACCCGCGCGGTATGTACCTCTACCCATAGCGGCAGCGAATACCGCTTAGGTTTGAATAGGCCTTAAAGGGAATAAAAGCGAGATGACTCTCACCGCTCGACGTGGAGAGACTCGAAGTAAAGGGAACAATTCCTGTAGTCTAACTTTCAGTTTTTTAATGCTGTTGATACAGAATAGTTCAAAGGTGCTTTATAAATTGAATTGATTGAATTGTAAAAAAATTAATCATATGAGCTCTGGTAAATCTGTTAGCTCGTAAGACCAATTGAATAAATAAATAAACAAATGCTATAACAATATTCCATAGTTCCAATTTCCATATCCCAGACACAAACATACATAATTATTAAAAATAATTGTTTAGCATCTGGAGGTTGGCCAGAGCGTACAAACCCGTACACAGCGCGCGTCAACCAGCTGCTGGACTATTACAAGGCGATCGCCATGCAGGAGAAACAAGAGAAGATCGAGCGAGAGAGGAAGAAGTTCAACATCAGAGGGAAATATATCACTCTTACTGTAAGTGTATCAGTTATTATGATGATGGAGTTATGTATGTGGAAGTTCCAAACAACTAAGAGCTCGACCTGAGACTACACCTTGTTCTTCTTTACTGTAGACTACAGAGAAATATTGTTTCAAATATGCTACAAGAAACTTTAATAATTGCGGTATTGTCCCAAAAACACGATGATTGCAACAACTATTTTTCTTCTTCAATTGATAGAGCAAAAGGAATACCTGCAAACTGAACATAAGTGGGTCATGATAATTTACATGCTGAGGGTCTTTTGTCTCTAGTAACTCCCCCTAATAATAACTTTTCTTCGCAGTTATACAGGGTTATTTTAAATTGGCTAGCTAAACTCCGCAGACGCGATGGGTATCAATATCTAAACACGAAAAAAAACATAATCGGAAGTCCGTTTCTTGGAATCTGATTTTAGTTTTTTGCCACCAACTTCCGAAATTAAAGTTATGTTTGTTCTTTTTGAGATCGATTTAATTATTTTTATATTTCGTAATTTTTTGATTTTTAGTAAAAACTCAAATATTTGTTTGGTAGTAAGTAGTTAATAGTTTTGTTATAAATACTGCACTAGAATTTCACCAAGGTTTTGAGATGTTTTCCCTTTGACACCACACCCGTAGCTCGTATCAATAAGCCAGGCCGTCACACTTACACATAGTCCATTATCTTGAAAACTACTGAACCGATTTTGATTAGTGTTGGGTAACTCAGCACATGTACACTGTACTACCACAGTTGTAGCTACACACTTGGATATAAAGAGTCACTCACTCTTTTTATTTTGATGTGCTAGCACACACCACAGATTAGCTATAAAGAACATTTTGTACGATTGTGCGTATAACATTTACGATTCTAAGCAAAGGAGTTAAGGTCTAAGTTTAATTGCCGTCTTTTGCTTTCGTTCGTTTCACGACGTCACGTAACCGTACTATACTCATTTCATTTCATAAGTTCTCTTTCCCTCATCATCACTCGTGCGAGCTGTGTTAGTCACCGCGTGTACCTACTCTACCGCGTGTGTGCAGACTCGCCGTCACACGTGACTCACATTCGTGGTAGCACAGAGTGCTACCACACTTTGTAAAAAGAGTGTCTCTCACGATCCTCTTTTAAGTGAGAGTAATTTTGATGATTCTTGCACTGTTCCCTAAGTTAAAGTAAATGTAAGCCAATCAAAATAAAATGGTCACGACCCAATTAATAGTTTCGGAGAAATGCGTGGACAAACATACATACTTACAAACATACACACATCTATTAAATTTTGTATATTTATGTGGAAGCCCTATTATCATATGTGAATATATTGCAGTTAATATTTGATGTTTTTTTGCCAGTTCAACGACCGACTAAGCAAACAACATTATGAATTAGATTTGTTCTTTGCCTAAAGATTTTCAAACTTAACAATCAAACTGCCATTGAACTCCATCCGCCTATCACAAACCCGTCTTTGAACCTGTAAAACCAATTAAAATGCAAATAAAACGACGTTTACTACAAGACGGGTGTCACAAGCGCGATGGCGCGTGACATCGCCGGGTTACATTCGAATGAAGCCTCGTGCCCAGCCATGTCTACTGAAAGTCTAGAAATATAAGGTCTTTTGGCCAAAAAGTTGTTTCCCTCTATGCTAAAACATTAGTAACGTGGCAAGCTTGGAAATCAGCATAACCCTCCGATAACATAGGTAATGTTATCGGGGTTAAGTTCCAGGCTCTTTCTCAATGGGGTTGTTTACCAGAAGCTTCGCCGCGAAAGAGCGCTGTACGTTTGTCACTGATCAAAGTCATTTTGAAAACAAAGAGACATTGGTCTCTGGCGGCAAGAAAAAACACTTAGCACCATCTCTCGGCAAAGTTAGTAGTAAGGAAATCCATTGACAGCTGAGTGAAAGTAATAAACAGCACCAACTCGCGGCAAAGTTATCAGCAAGGAACTCCATTGACAGACCAATGAAAGTAACAAAAGTTATCACCAAGGAACTCCATTGAGAGCCGAATGAAAGTAACAAAAGTTATCAGCAAGGAACTCCATTGACAGCCGAATGGAAGTAACAAAAGTTATCAGCAAGGAACTCCATTGACAGACCAATGAAAGTAACAAAAGTTATCAGCAAGAAACTCCATTGAGAGCCGAATGAAAGTAACAAAAGTTATCAGCAAGGAACTCCATTGACAGCCGAATGGAAGTAACAAAAGTTATCAGCAAGGAACTCCATTGACAGACCAATGAAAGTAACAAAAGTTATCAGCAAGAAACTCCATTGAGAGCCGAATGAAAGTAACAAAAGTTATCAGCAAGGAACTCCATTGACAGCCGAATGGAAGTAACAAAAGTTATCAGCAAGGAACTCCTTTGACAGCCGAATGGAAGTAACAAAAGTTATCAGCAAGGAACTCCATTGACAGACCAATGAAAGTAACAAAAGTTATCAGCAAGAAACTCCATTGAGAGCCGAATGAAAGTAACAAAAGTTATCAGCAAGGAACTCCATTGACAGCCGAATGGAAGTAACAAAAGTTATCAGCAAGGAACTCCATTGACAGACCAATGAAAGTAACAAAAGTTATCAGCAAGAAACTCCATTGAGAGCCGAATGAAAGTAACAAAAGTTATCAGCAAGGAACTCCATTGACAGCCGAATGGAAGTAACAAAAGTTATCAGCAAGGAACTCCATTGACAGACCAATGAAAGTAACAAAAGTTATCAGCAAGGAACTCCATTGACAGCCGAATGGAAGTAACAAAAGTTATCAGCAAGGAACTCCTTTGACAGCCGAATGGAAGTAACAAAAGTTATCAGCAAGGAACTCCATTGACAGACCAATGAAAGTAACAAAAGTTATCAGCAAGAAACTCCATTGAGAGCCGAATGAAAGTAACAAAAGTTATCAGCAAGAAACTCCATTGAGAGCCGAATGAAAGTAACAAAAGTTATCAGCAAGGAACTCCATTGACAGCCGAATGGAAGTAACAAAAGTTATCAGCAAGGAACTCCATTGATAGACCAATGAAAGTAACAAAAGTTATCAGCAAGAAACTCCATTGAGAGCCGAATGAAAGTAACAAAAGTTATCAGCAAGGAACTCCATTGACAGCCGAATGGAAGTAACAAAAGTTATCAGCAAGGAACTCCATTGACAGACCAATGAAAGTAACAAAAGTTATCAGCAAGGAACTCCATTGAGAGCCGAATGAAAGTAACAAAAGTTATCAGCAAGGAACTCCATTGACAGCCGAATGGAAGTAACAAAAGTTATCAGCAAGGAACTCCATTGACAGACCAATGAAAGTAACAAAAGTTATCAGCAAGAAACTCCATTGAGAGCCGAATGAAAGTAACAAAAGTTATCAGCAAGGAACTCCATTGACAGCCGAATGGAAGTAACAAAAGTTATCAGCAAGGAACTCCATTGACAGACCAATGAAAGTAACAAAAGTTATCAGCAAGAAACTCCATTGAGAGCCGAATGAAAGTAACAAAAGTTATCAGCAAGGAACTCCATTGACAGCCGAATGGAAGTAACAAAAGTTATCAGCAAGGAACTCCATTGACAGCCGAATGGAAGTAACAAAAGTTATCAGCAAGGAACTCCATTGACAGACCAATGAAAGTAACAAAAGTTATCAGCAAGAAACTCCATTGAGAGCCGAATGAAAGTAACAAAAGTTATCAGCAAGGAACTCCATTGACAGCCGAATGGAAGTAACAAAAGTTATCAGCAAGGAACTCCATTGACAGACCAATGAAAGTAACAAAAGTTATCAGCAAGAAACTCCATTGAGAGCCGAATGAAAGTAACAAAAGTTATCAGCAAGGAACTCCATTGACAGCCGAATGGAAGTAACAAAAGTTATCAGCAAGGAACTCCATTGACAGACCAATGAAAGTAACAAAAGTTATCAGCAAGGAACTCCATTGAGAGCCGAATGAAAGTAACAAAAGTTATCAGCAAGGAACTCCATTGACAGCCGAATGGAAGTAACAAAAGTTATCAGCAAGGAACTCCATTGACAGACCAATGAAAGTAACAAAAGTTATCAGCAAGAAACTCCATTGAGAGCCGAATGAAAGTAACAAAAGTTATCAGCAAGGAACTCCATTGACAGCCGAATGGAAGTAACAAAAGTTATCAGCAAGGAACTCCATTGACAGACCAATGAAAGTAACAAAAGTTATCAGCAAGAAACTCCATTGAGAGCCGAATGAAAGTAACAAAAGTTATCAGCAAGGAACTCCATTGACAGCCGAATGGAAGTAACAAAAGTTATCAGCAAGGAACTCCATTGACAGACCAATGAAAGTAACAAAAGTTATCAGCAAGAAACTCCATTGAGAGCCGAATGAAAGTAACAAAAGTTATCAGCAAGGAACTCCATTGACAGCCGAATGGAAGTAACAAAAGTTATCAGCAAGGAACTCCATTGACAGCCGAATGGAAGTAACAAAAGTTATCAGCAAGGAACTCCATTGACAGACCAATGAAAGTAACAAAAGTTATCAGCAAGAAACTCCATTGAGAGCCGAATGAAAGTAACAAAAGTTATCAGCAAGGAACTCCATTGACAGCCGAATGGAAGTAACAAAAGTTATCAGCAAGGAACTCCATTGACAGACCAATGAAAGTAACAAAAGTTATCAGCAAGAAACTCCATTGAGAGCCGAATGAAAGTAACAAAAGTTATCAGCAAGGAACTCCATTGAGAGCCGAATGAAAGTAACAAAAGTTATCAGCAAGGAACTCCATTGACAGCCGAATGGAAGTAACAAAAGTTATCAGCAAGGAACTCCATTGACAGACCAATGAAAGTAACAAAAGTTATCAGCAAGGAACTCCATTGAGAGCCGAATGAAAGTAACAAAAGTTATCAGCAAGGAACTCCATTGACAGACCAATGAAAGTAACAAAAGTTATCAGCAAGAAACTCCATTGAGAGCCGAATGAAAGTAACAAAAGTTATCAGCAAGGAACTCCATTGACAGCCGAATGGAAGTAACAAAAGTTATCAGCAAGGAACTCCATTGACAGACCAATGAAAGTAACAAAAGTTATCAGCAAGAAACTCCATTGAGAGCCGAATGAAAGTAACAAAAGTTATCAGCAAGGAACTCCATTGACAGCCGAATGGAAGTAACAAAAGTTATCAGCAAGGAACTCCATTGACAGACCAATGAAAGTAACAAAAGTTATCAGCAAGAAACTCCATTGAGAGCCGAATGAAAGTAACAAAAGTTATCAGCAAGGAACTCCATTGACAGCCGAATGGAAGTAACAAAAGTTATCAGCAAGGAACTCCATTGACAGACCAATGAAAGTAACAAAAGTTATCAGCAAGAAACTCCATTGAGAGCCGAATGAAAGTAACAAAAGTTATCAGCAAGGAACTCCATTGACAGCCGAATGGAAGTAACAAAAGTTATCAGCAAGGAACTCCTTTGACAGCCGAATGGAAGTAACAAAAGTTATCAGCAAGGAACTCCATTGACAGACCAATGAAAGTAACAAAAGTTATCAGCAAGAAACTCCATTGAGAGCCGAATGAAAGTAACAAAAGTTATCAGCAAGAAACTCCATTGAGAGCCGAATGAAAGTAACAAAAGTTATCAGCAAGGAACTCCATTGACAGCCGAATGGAAGTAACAAAAGTTATCAGCAAGGAACTCCATTGACAGACCAATGAAAGTAACAAAAGTTATCAGCAAGAAACTCCATTGAGAGCCGAATGAAAGTAACAAAAGTTATCAGCAAGGAACTCCATTGACAGCCGAATGGAAGTAACAAAAGTTATCAGCAAGGAACTCCATTGACAGACCAATGAAAGTAACAAAAGTTATCAGCAAGGAACTCCATTGAGAGCCGAATGAAAGTAACAAAAGTTATCAGCAAGGAACTCCATTGACAGCCGAATGGAAGTAACAAAAGTTATCAGCAAGGAACTCCATTGACAGACCAATGAAAGTAACAAAAGTTATCAGCAAGAAACTCCATTGAGAGCCGAATGAAAGTAACAAAAGTTATCAGCAAGGAACTCCATTGACAGCCGAATGGAAGTAACAAAAGTTATCAGCAAGGAACTCCATTGACAGACCAATGAAAGTAACAAAAGTTATCAGCAAGAAACTCCATTGAGAGCCGAATGAAAGTAACAAAAGTTATCAGCAAGGAACTCCATTGACAGCCGAATGGAAGTAACAAAAGTTATCAGCAAGGAACTCCATTGACAGCCGAATGGAAGTAACAAAAGTTATCAGCAAGGAACTCCATTGACAGACCAATGAAAGTAACAAAAGTTATCAGCAAGAAACTCCATTGAGAGCCGAATGAAAGTAACAAAAGTTATCAGCAAGGAACTCCATTGACAGCCGAATGGAAGTAACAAAAGTTATCAGCAAGGAACTCCATTGACAGACCAATGAAAGTAACAAAAGTTATCAGCAAGAAACTCCATTGAGAGCCGAATGAAAGTAACAAAAGTTATCAGCAAGGAACTCCATTGACAGCCGAATGGAAGTAACAAAAGTTATCAGCAAGGAACTCCATTGACAGACCAATGAAAGTAACAAAAGTTATCAGCAAGGAACTCCATTGAGAGCCGAATGAAAGTAACAAAAGTTATCAGCAAGGAACTCCATTGACAGCCGAATGGAAGTAACAAAAGTTATCAGCAAGGAACTCCATTGACAGACCAATGAAAGTAACAAAAGTTATCAGCAAGAAACTCCATTGAGAGCCGAATGAAAGTAACAAAAGTTATCAGCAAGGAACTCCATTGACAGCCGAATGGAAGTAACAAAAGTTATCAGCAAGGAACTCCATTGACAGACCAATGAAAGTAACAAAAGTTATCAGCAAGAAACTCCATTGAGAGCCGAATGAAAGTAACAAAAGTTATCAGCAAGGAACTCCATTGACAGCCGAATGGAAGTAACAAAAGTTATCAGCAAGGAACTCCATTGACAGACCAATGAAAGTAACAAAAGTTATCAGCAAGAAACTCCATTGAGAGCCGAATGAAAGTAACAAAAGTTATCAGCAAGGAACTCCATTGACAGCCGAATGGAAGTAACAAAAGTTATCAGCAAGGAACTCCATTGAGAGCCGAATGAAAGTAACAAAAGTTATCAGCAAGGAACTCCATTGACAGCCGAATGGAAGTAACAAAAGTTATCAGCAAGGAACTCCATTGAGAGCCGAATGAAAGTAACAAAAGTTATCAGCAAGAAACTCCATTGAGAGCCGAATGAAAGTAACAAAAGTTATCAGCAAGGAACTCCATTGACAGCCGAATGGAAGTAACAAAAGTTATCAGCAAGGAACTCCATTGAGAGCCGAATGAAAGTAACAAAAGTTATCAGCAAGGAACTCCATTGACAGCCGAATGGAAGTAACAAAAGTTATCAGCAAGGAACTCCATTGACAGACCAATGAAAGTAACAAAAGTTATCAGCAAGAAACTCCATTGAGAGCCGAATGAAAGTAACAAAAGTTATCAGCAAGGAACTCCATTGACAGCCGAATGGAAGTAACAAAAGTTATCAGCAAGGAACTCCATTGACAGACCAATGAAAGTAACAAAAGTTATCAGCAAGAAACTCCATTGAGAGCCGAATGAAAGTAACAAAAGTTATCAGCAAGGAACTCCATTGAGAGCCGAATGAAAGTAACAAAAGTTATCAGCAAGGAACTCCATTGACAGCCGAATGGAAGTAACAAAAGTTATCAGCAAGGAACTCCATTGACAGACCAATGAAAGTAACAAAAGTTATCAGCAAGGAACTCCATTGAGAGCCGAATGAAAGTAACAAAAGTTATCAGCAAGGAACTCCATTGACAGACCAATGAAAGTAACAAAAGTTATCAGCAAGAAACTCCATTGAGAGCCGAATGAAAGTAACAAAAGTTATCAGCAAGGAACTCCATTGACAGCCGAATGGAAGTAACAAAAGTTATCAGCAAGGAACTCCATTGACAGACCAATGAAAGTAACAAAAGTTATCAGCAAGAAACTCCATTGAGAGCCGAATGAAAGTAACAAAAGTTATCAGCAAGGAACTCCATTGACAGCCGAATGGAAGTAACAAAAGTTATCAGCAAGGAACTCCATTGACAGACCAATGAAAGTAACAAAAGTTATCAGCAAGAAACTCCATTGAGAGCCGAATGAAAGTAACAAAAGTTATCAGCAAGGAACTCCATTGACAGCCGAATGGAAGTAACAAAAGTTATCAGCAAGGAACTCCATTGAATGAAATCAACAAAAACACTTTGCATATGTACTTAATTTACTTATTCTATTTATTTCAGTTGTGAATTATTGTCAAAGTATTGCTGTCCGGACAAATCATGGTCTAACAAGGACTTTCAGTTGAAACGCACACTGAACACAAAATTTAATTTATAATAAAGTACTTAAAACATAAAAGAATAACTACTGTTTTCATTATAAAATACTAGCTTTGACTTTCACAAGTAAACCACAAACTGGTGATTTTTGCCAGAATTCGAAGTTTTTTACAAACAAGAATTGTTTCTTAGTCACCTTTTAAGTTAATTTAAACAATAAGGCTGCTTGACCACCAAAGCGGGCCAACAATTAAATTGCACAATATACTATACAGACCTTTAATAAAATATTTCAAGGAAATCAGCCTGATTTTTACCGCTTTCGCGAGTTTTTGGGGGCGTCCGCCAGGTGGTGCCAAAACCGTACCATTTTATTTGTATGTCCTTGTCATTATTCTCCCTAAGAGTAATAGTGGTCTGTGCTTTTACCTACATGTAATTTTTTCGGTCAATATTTTAAAACTAGATGGCGCCGTCTCACTCTTTCTGAAATTTAACAGTAAATAATTTAATGCCATCGACTTGCAATCACTCAGCTATTATAAAACCTTCTTTGCATTGTGTAGGACAAGACGGGCCTCACGGGCGCGATGGCGCGCAACATCGCCGGGTTACCATCGAGTGAGAGCTCGTCCTCTGCCATCGCCAGCTTTGTGCCCAGCCAGGCTAGTGAGGAGGTCGATGAACTGCCCGACGATATCTTCACTAAAGAGGTCAATTTGAATCAGAGTTAGTACCTATTGTTTTATTTGTTGTGTAAGTAAAATGGTGTATAAATGGTACGAGTAGAGAGGTACATGAAATGTTTTTTTTTTTTTTTAATGTAGCTCATATTGACACAAGGTAAAAGACTGCACGCAAATGGCACGACACCATAGGTAAAACATTTGCCAGTCCTTCTTTGTAAAGTACTGGTAAGTTCAATATTTCTGACCGACAAAAACATGTAAGATTTCAACCGATAATAACTACGAGACTTTTAATCCTAGAGTAATGGTTGAGCAATCAAAAGATAGGTCATATTTATAACAATTTTAAGGCCGGATAAAATTTGCCTATGACGTCACACTAGGAGTGCACGCACATACGCACAACCCCCTACTTTTCACTATGTGTCGAAATATCAATTCGTATAGCGCAAAAACGTGTTTAGCTAGATCAGTTATTCTGATGTCTTTGTCAAGATTTGATAAAGCACTACTAGGACCTAAAGAGACAACATAAATATTGGCCAAAATAGGGATAAAAATTAATGTGAAGTAGACAATAGCAAAATAATGTCAGATGTCGTCTCATATCGGCCGTAAATCTACTCAGAAATGAAAAAAACCCCAATCGAAGAAAGCTTGCATCAAATGGAATGCAACGAGCAGTACCAAGCAAATACAATAGCTACGGCAGTGTCCGAAACTGTAAGAAAATCTGTTGCAAATAGCAAAAAGTTTAAGATGTCGTCTCATATCGACCGTAAATCTACTCAGAACTGAAAAATATTGAAATCGGAGAAAGCTTACTTTATAACGAATGCAGTGAGCCTACTAAGTCTAGTGACGAGCAAATACAATGGCTACGGCAGTATCGGAAACCGTAGTAAAATTTGTTTTCACGAAAACAAACGGCGCGGTCTCGAACTGCGCCTACTAAATTTTTTTAAGCCTCGTATTGCTTAGGCCTGACCCTATAATATATAAGATGATGTCCTAATGTAAAGCGATCGTCGCGCAAATACGCGATCGCCGCCATCATTTGTTCGGAAACCCGACCGCGGCCTCAGGCGCTGCGACGACGCGATCATTTGTTTGGAAACCCGACCGCGGCCTCAAGCGGCGCGACGACGCGACGCAATCATTTGTTCAGAAACCCGACCGCGGCCTCAGGCGACGCGACGACGCGATCATTTGTTTGGAAACCCGACCGCGGCCTCAGGCGGCGCGACGACGCAATCATTTGTTCAGAAACCCGACCGCGGCCTCAGGCGGTGCGACGACGCGATCATTTGTTTGGAAACCCGACCGCGGCCTCAGGCGGCGCGACGACGCAATAATTTGTTCAAAAACCCGACCGCGGCCTCAGGCGACTTAACGACGCGATCATTTGTTCGGAAACCTGACCGCGTCCTCAGGCGGCGCGACGACGCGGTCATTTCTTTGGAAACCCGGCCGCGGCCTCAGGCGGCGCGACGACGCAATCATTTGTTTGGAAACCCGACCGCGGCCTCAGGCGACTCAACGACGCGATCATTTGTTCGGAAACCTGACCGCGTCCTCAGGCGGCGCGACGACGGGGTCATTTCTTTGGAAACCCGACCGCGGCCTCAGGCGGTGCGACGACGCGATCATTTGTTTGGAAACCCGACCGCGGCCTCAGGCGGCGCGACGACGCAATCATTTGTTCAAAAACCCGACCGCGGCCTCAGGCGACTCAACGACGCGATCATTTGTTCGGAAACCTGACCGCGTCCTCAGGCGGCGCGACGACGCGGTCATTTCTTTGGAAACCCGACCGCGGCCTCAGCCGGCGCGAGGACGCGTTCGAATTCGTCGAGCAAATGATCGCGGCGATCGCTTTCTATTCGAACACCCAATAAGACTACAAACTTCTACATAAAACTATTATTTTACAGTAACAAGCATGCCGCAACGCCTGGCGTCTCCCGAGTGGCAGCCAGTGTCAGTGTCGCGCCTGCACCCGCTCGCCAAGCTGCTGAGCGTGAAGCGCAGCCAGCGCTGCCGCGCCTGCGACCACAACCTCACCAAGCCCGAGTACAACCCGGGCTCCATCAAGTTCAAGATCGAGCTGCTGGCCTAGTAAGTACAATATATTATAATCATAAGGATTAAGAAGTCATGGAAAAAATCCAAATTAAAAGATGAACACATAACACAATATGACGCCTGTAATCCCCGAAGGGTTAAATTATCTGTACTTCTGTAGTACACCCACATGTCGCCAGGTATGTTTAAGTTCCTTGTAATAGGAGACGAGGCTATTGTCGTCAGCCGGGTACGAATCCAGACTCGAAACGAAAAGAACGAAGATTTTTGTGGTGTTTTGTTAGCAACTCTGAAGTTTACTCTCATGCATTTTTGTGACTGTTAAATTAAACGATTCTAGAGTTATTATTTCAACGAAAGATAACTGGACTAAATATGCGTGACTGCAGCTTTCTCATGGATTATTCCGATCTGTCATCCTGCTTTGTCCCGTTACGGGGACAGATCGGAAGAAAAGTTTAATCTGTTCCCCTGTTGAGTGATACAATAATTCTACCTATACCAATATTTAAGGCATAACAGCTACAAGCACAGTATTAACTTAGCTTCCAGAAAAACTTCGTTAAAGTAATAATAATAATAACAACCTGTGACATTTTCACACACGGTCATCTGATCCCAAACTAAGCAGAGCTTGTACTATGGAAACCAGATAACTGATATACTACATATACTATTTTTTTTTTTTTTTGTAAGTACATACTTATATGGATAATTACACCCAGACTCAGGACAAACAGACATGTTCTTGCAAAAAAATATTTGTCCTGGATGGGAATCGAAACCACGACCTGCGGCATGATAGTTGGTATCTTAACCAACCACGCCAACTGGTCTGTCAAAATGAGCCGTTTACTGTGTATTAGCGGCAGAGATATCACCCTCAGCTTCCTCATGCAGTACAGGCAAACCAGCGAGGTTAGGGTTTTGGACTGTAGTCAGAGAAATAAGGCATAATAGATGCACAAGGAAGGAAATAACTGAACATTAACTTAAGGTTACGCTAGTCGGTAATTTTTCCATACAAACGTAGTATGGTGAAATGTGAAATGCTCCCGGAGTACGAAAGAGGCAAAATTGTTACCGTACAGGCATAGGTAATTTATTCAAGAATTCAAATAACTTTATTTTGAATAAATACATCCAGTAGCTTATTCATAATATCTATACGCCCAAAAATCTGTCCATGAAATTTTACGCGCTCGTTTTCGTTATAAATCATCGTCTATTTCACTAAATAAATTAAAACTATGTAATAAAACTAAATAAATAGATAAATAAACTAAATAGCATGCGTATTAGCCACGCCACCAACGAGTTCGAGCCACCGACTAGTGCGACCTTAAAAAGCGTTGAAACTACGATCAAGAAACTGTGTGAAAGCTAGAATTATGTCACCTAAGAGAAAAACTTAGCAATAGCCGAAATTAAGTTTAGTGTGTGTACAACAGAATCGGCACCTATGTGGAATTAAATAAATTCAGTAACTGGAAATGACCCCGGATATTTTCACACCAATTAGTACCTACATTCGATAACAACCCAACAATCACTTTTTAACATGAACTGAAAATCAAAACAAAAGACGTAACACACTATATTTTCACAGCTACCACGTCCCCGAAGTAAAGATAATATCCCACGAGCCGGTCAAACCTGGCCAGAAGTCAGCACTCCTGCTGAAGCTGACCAACCCCACGGGACATGAGATGCAGCTGCGACTGCTGCAGCCCGAGGACATCCCCCCTCAGGAGGACAAGGAGGAACCCAAGAGTATTGAGAAGTCGCTGGAAAGGTCGTTGAATTTGGAAAAGGTCAGTCTATTTATTTTACTTACATCTTGAATTTTAGAGACTAAAACAGAAATGTATAGAAAAGAGCCATAAATCCCATTTTTCAGGAAATACCAGTTCGTTTCTCAAACTAAATGCATAGCGTAATGAAACAGCAGCCTATATGTTCCCACTGCGAGGATACAGGTCTCCTCTCTGTGAGGAGTGGGCCGTAATGTGCCGACAGGCTCAGTGCTAAATGACTTTGGCAAAAAATATATCTTCGATTGGTTGCCGCGGTCGGTCCGTTGATAGGTGACCATCTTTACATACCAAGACCCCTCCTGGCCTGTCATTCGATGCAGAGCTTTTGCTTTGATGGACTAGTAAATGACAGCCATCTGCGAAGCTCGTGTCCGATCTTCCGGCACAGGCTATTGATGCGCGTTTAGTGCTCCACATTCAACTTTCCCTCAGCTGCAATAGTGCTTACCTCATTCAGGCTCTGTTCGATAATCGCCATCCAGTTCTGAATTTCTGACATCGAGGCAACTTAGGGGCATCGTTCCTTTGGCCTTTTGGCACTTGAGAGGTAGAAGTGGGTACGCCCACAGACCTGTGCCCGTCTTTTGGGCGTGTAGAAGGTCGAAAGCGAACACATTTACTACTCCATCGTGATCCAGGCTATTTTGTTCCTATTAATCACCGGTCATTTCTACCTACACACCTTTCACTAATTTAATGTAAGAGTATGAGTCACTACTGGCTATTTGGTTAAACTAGGTCACAATGTCGTAAGTGATTATTTGTTTATTGTAATAATTGCTCGATACGTCTTTTCACTACGACCTGACCGGCCAATTGCCAATCAATCAGTATTACCCAGGAACTGCGTTGTGGCAGTCCCTCCATGTAAAATACTGGTATTCAGCTGCATCCGGTAACACTGGAAGCTGACCCCCAACATAGTTGGTAAATGATGGTGATTGGTAGCTTCTGATGAAGACCAAATATTTACTTTAATGGTTACATGCAGTGGTCACACGGCACGTCCATGCTGTGTCATGTACAGTCACGAACCAGGATTGTTGAGCCACTAGCTTATCATCTTAACTTGGTTGTGTTATCGAATGCCGCCCGTTTTTCGTTATTGAAATGTCACATGTCAAATTTCACGGGCGGCATTCGTGTAACACAACCATGTTAAGATGATAAGCAAGTGGCTCAACAATCCCGGTTCGTGATTTTACGAGACTTGTTGCGTTCTTGTCACGGCACGACTGTGTAGATACTCCTTGATTGTAAACTAAAGGATCTTGCGGTTGACATTAAACGTCATTACGCGTACATCACTATTTCAGGACACATCATCATTCAAAGCCATCGAGCGAGTGCCGGTGTATGAGGCGACGAGTCACGTGACGTCACCCGACGTGACGCTGACGTTGGCGCAGCGGGACGACGCCGCCGAGTACGACGATGACGCTCAACACGACACTAATGAGTAAGTGTTCATTATTTGTTATTCAAGGCCGGCGAAACGTCACGGACGATCACGCCTCTGAAGTGTCAAAGCTTACCTAAATTGCTAAAGGTGCATCAGCGACGTTTGTAAGTGTTAGTGGGCTACAACGGATAACAGAAAGTTATTTAATAAACTTACAACGTTATAAAAAGTTACTTAACACTTTCAATGACACTATACGGCTATAGCCGTCATAACAATAAAACTTCTGCTGTATCTTGATTACCGCGCGTGAACCTGTAAATGTTATCATATGCAAAATGTTGATCTACAAAAAGTATCTTCAGTGTGCATGCACCTTTAATACATTAGGCGCGGCAGACGCACATGCGCGTTTTCGTACGTTCACCAGGTGCTTGACGGCGCGTATGCGCGTCCATACAATTTACATAACTTTCTTCGAGTGCGGCGCGCCGCACCTGTGCGTTCGTTGTGCATCTCTATTGTTTCGAAAACATCGTAAAATAAGGGTCGGTAAGGGTGTAGCATAAAGAAGCGTTTGCATAAAGAATTAAGCAGATAATGTGTTAAACTACCATTACCCATCAGGGCATAGAAGTCTATTCACAATCAAACAAAACAGGTTTTTATACTCCTAATTCATAATAAATCCCAAAAGAAATAAATAAATAATTATATCAAGTTGCTACACTACCCGCGGTCATTGACCCCGTAATCAGATGTGCAGGATTAATACAATAAACATACGAAACAATACAATTTAAATCGAAAGTACACGCAACTTTAAAGTGCCATAAAATACCCAAAACCGTTAACATTATTGCAAATCAAAATGCAACATTAAAACTAACCCCAGTACAATTAATTTTAAATAACTAACGTATTTATGTGCATTGCGTGCAGAGCTTTTGAATAAGAGAATTGAATGCGTTTGAAAATACTCAGTCATTCCCGAAACGTAAACCCGATCACACAGCTAAGCATAATCATAATAGTTATCGAATAATCTAGAAAAATTTCGACCAAAAAACATTTTACTTTCGCAATCTGCCAACATTTTTTATTATGGTGTGAATATTTGTATTCAGTCCCAACTTTAATTTACAGTGCAGAGTGTAAAACTAATAATTTAATGATAGTTAATAAAATAATAATTTCATATTGCTGTTCTGAAGTACCTACTTAACTTTTATTTAAACATACATATAAATTTCCACAACTATGCAGGACACACGGGAGTTGGTTGTTAGTAATAAGGACCGGTAATTATTAATAATTCTTACTTTATTATTCTGACCGTCATAGTCATACACAACATGGGCCAATAAGCCGACGACAATATTCTCTTTGCCCATTGATTAATTCTTATAAGTAAACTGCTGCCTTGAGGTAATCCGCCGTCGTACTGGTACGGCCAAAAGACCAGTTAGAGAAAATTTGGAATCGTCGCAATGCCAAAATATGCCCGTGCTCTAGTTTTTTTTTTTTTTTCATCTTTTTATATAGCGCTGAAACATGGTGCATAAAAAGCCACGAACACAGTAAGATCAATGCCTTCGAGATATACGAAGCCACCCACCGACCGCAATGAGAACGAATGATTCCATACTGGAGAAACTCAACATCACCAAGCGGCTATCTACAATATCCTAGGAGCGTGCCCTCAGCTTTTCCGGACATATTATGCGGTCACCTAAGTATGGTCTGGAAAGGCTCTGCTGGACCTGGTGGAAGGACAACGCGCTCAAGGCAGAGCACCGGCAAGACGGTCAGACGCGGTCAAGAAGGCTGTTGGAGGCAGCATTTACCGTGAGCTCCACGCTGCAGAAGACCGCATAACATGGAGGCGTCGAATGTGGTCGCTATCCTCAGCATTGGGAAAACGACGAAGAAGAAGAGAGAAGGAAACTGGGTCGCCGCAACATATTATCCTCTTTCCCTTTCTAGTCGTAATTTGTCGTTATCATCAGATAAAATACTGCTGTGTCATTCTAGGGATTGGCGCCATGCATTCGTCTTCAACACCACAACATATTATTACCCAGAAACCATTAACTTTTTGTATTATAATAGGTTGGGGAAAAAGTTTCTTCGCATTTTTTAAGAAAATTCAAAACATTTTTTAATATAGTTTATTTACATTTAACTAAAGTATTTAGGTACCATTTTGTTCGATAACTTTTTGCCATCTTGTAGGTAGGGACATGATCCCATTACTATAGAATTTTGAGACTTCTGGTCAAAATACCGCGACAAGTGGTTTTGGCAGTCCTCTCGTGATGTTAACCTGACACTGCCTAAAGAATTCTGAAGAGACCGAAACAGGTGGAAATCTGAAGGTGCAAGGTCAGGACTATACGGCGGATGCATTAACACCTTCCAGCCAAACTCTCTTAATTTTTACTGAGTGGCTAAATATGTGTGAGGTCTATCATGATGAAAAACCACACCCCTTCTGTTGATTAATTCCGGCCGCTTTCTCTCAACTTATTGCTTTAATCTCATCAGTTGTTCGCAGCAGAATCGATGGTCCTGCCTGGTGGTAACAGCTCATAATGAATAATGTCCTTCCAATCCCACCACACACACAGCATCACCTTGTTGCGAGTTAACCTGGGTTTCGCCACAGTCTGTGAAGCCTGACCGGCCTTTGACCACGACCTTTTTCGCACGTTCTTGTCATACGTGATCCACTTTTCATCACCAGTTATCAGCTACTTCAAAAATGGTTCGGTTTCATTACGTCGTAATAAAGAATCACAAATGAGTACACGGTTCATTAGGTTTCTTTCAGTGAGCTCGTGAGGTACCCAAATGTCGAGCTTTTTTGTGTACCCAGTTCTTTTCAAATGCGCCAAAACTGTTTTGTGGTCAATTTCCAGTTCTTCAGCTACGTCTTAACTACTGATATGCCGATCTTGCTCCACTTTTTCAAAAATGGCATCCATTTTATCCGTAATAGGGCGACCAGAGCGACGTGCATCTTTGACATCAAAATTTCCGGATTGAAAACGCTTAAACCAAATTTGTGCTACTCTCACAGACACTACACTAGGTCCATAAACATCGCAAATTTTTATCACGGCTTGCGTTGCATTGTTACCTTTTTTGTAGTAAAATTTTAAAATGTATCGAATTTCTTCATTAGATTCACTCATCTTGACGGTACGAAAAACAAATGAAAATCACACATTTTCCTAATTTGAATTTGGAATTATGTTCTTTAAAATTTAAACTTTCAATGTTACCAAAACCAGCCAGATACAAATAGTACGAGTATAGCCAAAGAGATTTTATTACAAGTTCATACATACTATAATGCGAAAAGACTTTTTCTCCAACCTAATATTTAGGTAATTGATTTAATATAATAGATTTTATTAAGAAAGAAATAACATTATAGTTTGTGACCGCTAGCGCAGTACTGCGCTATAGATATGTGCGCGGCGAGACGGAGGAGCAGTGCAGCATAAATTCGTCAACGCTCACGGCGTCCCGCACTCTAATAGTCCGGTCAAACTATAAGTGCTACTACTAACACCTATTGTGGGCCAAAATTGTCGTCTAATAAATAAATATTGTTGCAGCATAATAATGTGGCGCAAATCAAACAAGCTGGCGCTCCGACTGGAAGTCGTGACTGACGAGGCCGCAGCGGGCGGGACTCCTGCCGTGGCACGAGTCGCGATACAGTACTCGTACCGGAACACCGTGCCGCCTGCTGCAGCCGCCACGCAGCCGCGCGACCACACCCTGTACACCACCGTGTTGTTGGACTTGGGCACTGTTAGCTCTAACTAGTCCTTGATTTTATTTCATATTTTATTTCACTTCATTGTAAGGTCAACTGCTTGTCAGTAGTGACACTTGTGATACGATGACAGCCCAAAGCATATATCAGATTTTTGTTTTTTATTCGGCATCTTTCACTCGATATGAAACATCTGAACACAAAGCAAAACTGAAAAGTGAATACATACGTTAGTGAACCGATCCAACGATATTGGATTTCGGCACTCGCCGGTCAGAGGGTCGTCTTTAGGGCGTGTCATCGTGAAATGAAACAAAAATTAACATTCACTTGAATGTACAGGATAAGTTTCAAAGGAGTGCGGATATTTTAGGAGGTAATCAGGTGTATGAAACAACAACTTTACCCAAGTAACATAGGTCGAAATCTAAAAAATAAAATTCAACTTCTCATACAAACATAAGTCACGTGACTTGTATGAAAAGTCGATTTTCAATTTTATGATTTCGACCTATGTTCGCTGGGGATAGTTGTCAAGCTTTATGCACCTGATTACCTCCTAAAATATCCGCACTCCTTTTAAACTTATCCTGTATATCAGACTGCTACGAAATAAAGGAGCTGTCAATATCTGGTTGTTACCATAGACGCACGGTTGACATCACACTTATTTTGTAGGAGGAATGTATGGTATTGTAACTGTGTCTTTTGAAGAGCGCGTATCTGCTGCATTATTCGGCCCTCTTAATCAAAAACATAATATTTAACTATATTATTATTATTCTTATACTTCATTGCCGTCAAATGGCAAAGGTTAACCCAGGTTATAAAAAATAATAAAAAATGAAAAAAAACGGAATGAGTGAATGTGTGTGTGTGTTAAAAATTTTGTGTTCTTGAATAAGAGGGTAGCTGTATTATAAAGCATTATACATATTGTTCAGTTTATAGGTACTTGCTCAGGCTAGAGTTATAACTACCGAATTATTTTTGTTAAGTGTGCAATATATGTGTATTAAGCCACAACTCTCTATAATATTATAAAAGAAACCTGTGTGTCTGGCAGTATGTTGCTATTCAGACAATCTGCTAATAAGTTACTGGTAATTTGGTCCTACTTTGCTCCTCTACGTGTAATTATGCTCCTGTTCTGTAAAATGTTTTCGCCTATTCTACGTTAAAAATTTTGCAACAATTAATTAAATTATGAACGCATCCGTTTTTATCCATTTTTTCGTTTTTACCCATATCTCACCAATTTATATCATCCAAAATAGCAAAACATATTATAACTGGAGCAGAGTTTGAATTAGGAAAGCATTAATTTGCTCCAACAGCTTTAACAATGGAGATTACATAGAAACTATATCTAGGAGCAAAGATACCCAACACCATGGGTAATTTTGCTCAGTATTATTTGTCAAAAATAAATTCATAATATCTATTTCCCTATAAATACTTGTCAAATAAGCTATATATCCATAAAATAATACATTAAGTAAATTGTATAGTTGATTTTCTAAAAATAATCATAATTTTCAACATTTGGAGCAAAGTAGGACCAAATTACGGTATGCATTTTCCAGAACACGAACAAATAATGTATAACTCAAAATCCCAAATATTTTACATTTGTGAAATACTTAAAAAAAAACGGAATGATAATGACGTAGGCCGCCTAGGCTTGCTTTTGAATAATAAACATCAAAATATACGCATCTGCTTGTAACGGCTAGCAAGGTATGGCTTCCAAATGTTAATAAAATTCGTCGCATCGATTTTAATCGATTATATAGAAGTTAGTATAACCTACATAACAAATACTAAAACAGTTGCAAAAGTATAAGTAGGTATGATTATAATATCGAATATTTTACGTTTTAATGCATAGAGCAGCTAGATACACAATCACATGTGCCTAAAATTTGCTTTTATAAACTAAATGAAATTATTCATGAAATTCCAAGTGTTTGGGGATTTTAGTTAGTTATTTATTTTTTTATAGGCTTTGTTCGCGGTCAAATTAAATTATCTAGTGATGTGATGGGTTTCAATATCTAAACATGATATGAATGAATGAATTAAATGCACCGACCCAAGCGTGGTTTGACCAGACTCGACATTCACACTAGCCCTTGTTGCCTCATGTTACATGGTGCAACAGGAAGCATTGCATATCAACGAGTAGACCGAGGGGAGCGATAATGGTAGGGAAGACAGACCCTTAGGATATAGAAGGGATAAAGCGCCTATCGAGTATGCACCCTCTTAACTTCTTGGCACGAAAAACAAAGAGTAATAATATACGATACCCATCACATCTGCATTTTCGCTAGCTAATTTCATTTCACCCTGCATAGTAAGAATAAGATGTTCTATTAAGTTAAGAAGTTCTCACTACTAAAATAATTGTGCATATATAACCATTAGCTTTTGAAAGTTTGCACAATCTGTATAACATTAAAGCGCTTCCCCGATCAAACGACCTTGAGCGTTCAGCCTTTCTCTGTCCTGCTCCCTACGCACGCCCCTTTATCACAGAATTCACATTTTTTTTTCGAATTATTTTAATAAGAAAAGAATAGCGATGTTTTGAAATAAAATAAAACATGAATTAAGATTTAGATTTTTAAATTATCTATCCTTCAAAGTAATCCTCAAATGATTAGAACGTCACCACGTCAAATGATGCATGCAATCAATAATTTTAGTCACTTTTTTACAAGATTTGAAATGACGTGCAATGTGATGATAGGATATCAAACATTATTTATTAATATTGTATTTTAGATGTAGTTTACCACTCGTTAATAAAATTAATGAGCCTCTGAATAACGTACTATCGCAAGGTTTTGCTCGGGGTAGCGCCTTAAGCAAATATTATAACTTGTTAGAATATGTTTAGCTGAAATAAAATATTTTGAACAGGAATTCATAATATTGTTTTCGTTTTTCCCTAACTATTAAAGATATATACAGTACTTACTACTCCAGCATTGCAGTGTAATAACGGCAGTTGGCTGCGCCGCAAAATTAATAAAACGTATTTGTGACGCTTTGCGACTACGTACACTACGGCCGATTTATATTGGCAGGTCCGAACATAGGCACTAAGAAGTTTCGCGCATGTTCTCTCACTCACACTCGCCTCGTGTCACCTTTTGGTTCCTAAAATATCTTACTGCGCAGCCTTCTACGCGAAGTACTAGATAAGGGGAAACGAAAGATGTAGGTATAGATGAACCATTCTAAAAATGAACGCCCCTCCCCAAAACTTGATTATTTTAATGTGTGAGAGGAAATATTTCTTCCAACAATTTATGTGCGTGCGACGATTTTACTGTAAACATGGACTCCTCGCCGCACTGAGAGGTCAATTAGTCCTGTGATCTGTCCAGGCACTAGTATTGTATGGAGGGGAGCGTGCGCTTGTATGGCACGACACGTACACTTTGTTGCGCGTTCGTTTGGTTTCATTTATATGTAAACCAGTTGGCCAACAAATCCGGCCGTTCGGCGTTTGGTCAGTCGGTAGGTACCGTATGCATAAAAAAAAAACTTAGCAAAAAATAAAACCGACTTCCAAAACAAAACACTAAGTGGAAGTCGGTTTTATTTTTAACTTTTTAGTTGTGGTACCTACCCCACAAAAAATCGAATACCACTACCTGTTATGTAAATAACAGTGATAGGAAGTTATTAAAACATCATCCAGATAAACTAAGTGGGAAAAATACGCATTGTTGAAGATAACTCAAAAACTAACCAAGGAAAGTTAATAAAAATTATATGGGACCACTTTAAAACAAAAAAGAATTTTCTAAATTCGGCCCACCCCTCTTTGAGTAATCGCTTAACAAACATACAAAAAAAAAAACATACAGACGAATTGAGAACCTCCTCCTTTTTGAAATCTGTTGAAAATCAGTGTTATTGTTTATATTTTTATGTACCTATGTTTGTAAGGTATTTATTTAATATGGGTCATTTCATTTACTGTATACCTACTGCAAATATTATGTGAATTCTTGATTTAAATTAATGACGAAATTATTATTATTTCAAGCATTTATTGACTTATTACTAATAATGCAATACGTAATAAAACATTATGCAATTATTGCAACACAAACAAACGTTATAAAATACAATATTAATTAACCAATTATTCATTTATCAATATACCTAATCACTTTCATCCGAATCAGACTCAACATTAATAATGAATTCAAAATCCATGTCAATCTTTTTCATTATATTATTTTTCGATATCATTAACATGTCCACATGTATTTTCCCACCTAGTACAATCAATCATTTCAATTCGTTCCTTTATTAGAGCCATTACAGACGTCAAGTTTTGTTCAACGTTTTTTGTAGCCACGTAGTTTTTTGCGTTGACATGTTGACCGTACTTTTGCGGCGAAATCGACGCGTGGTCCCACTTTCATGTCTCGCCGGTGACTGAGCAACCAATGACAAAGACCAATTATGTGTATTGCGTCTATACACCTTCTTTGCATGTAGCGTAACCGCTGTGGAGGGGCGTTCATTTTTAGAATGGTTTATCTATACCTACTACTTATACCAAAACAATTAGGCGCATGACAGGAATTCGGTTTCGGCGCCCGCACCCCGCACCTATCCCCGTGCTTCCCTTAGTGGCGTGCAGTCGTATACCTACTCGCTTTCGGCAGTGATGATAATATGTACAAAAACCGGTCAAGAGCGAGTCGGACTCGCGCACCGAGGGTTCCGTACCATCATATATAAAAAAGTGTGCTATTTAGAGACATCGTTTCATTTTTCCTGTAATCTTTACATAAACTATAACACAAAATAATTTCAGATTTTTCTCGGGAGAGGGGAGTGGCGATTTTTATTTACATTTAAAACTCGAAAACTATGGAGCCTAAACAAAATGTTTGAGAATTTGCAAAACATCGCTCTTTCATATATGATATAACCCACATGCCCTAGTAGCCCCACTTCGAATTTTTAAGACCCCTTTTCAGTCCCTATTGCAAAAAAATATACACATTTTTATTTCTTTCTTATTTGCAAAATAGTTGGGCAAACGTCATCTAAAACTATTCCAAAATTCAAGTTGATAGAATTAGTAGTTCTTGAGATATCCAGCTGTGACAGACAGACAGACAGACTGAGTTGTACCATAAGGGTTCCCCGAATATCAATCAACGTTCCGGTGTTCCCTCCCTAGTTCCAATAACTTCATAGCTGTCATGCGCCTAATTGTTTTGGTCACAATAATACTTAATAATTCCCCAAAGTAATATGAATAAATTCATTTATTAACAAAAAACAAAATAAATGCTCAATATTGTAAAAACTGCTCAAAGCCTGTAACTACTACTCCCTTAAGTTAAAGTTTGTCGAAGTAGACTCTTATCCTTTGCAAGGACTATCTTTAACTTGTTTCTTAGCTGAGTAAATGACGTCATTCATACCTACACCATCATAACTACAACCCACTAAAGATATGGGCAAATTGTTTGCTGCTATGTACCCCCGAATCTTATCAACCCTCTCATAGTGCCCTACCACATACTGAGGTATACACTTTTTCAAAATATTTACATGCGATGCAGTGGGCTTAACTTTTATGTTCAATATCTTCCCTATCTCACGCATGGCTATTCCCAATAATGTGCCCTCACAGACATCATCCCCAAACTTTTCTTTGAACCATTTACCTCCAAGCATAACTGTTAAAACTGTTCCATTTTGATCTGGCAAACAACAAGAATCAAAAACTACTCCTAGGATAGGAGAGTTCTCAATAGGCGGCACTAGGAATCCAAATGCAGGTTGAATAAGTGGTTCCACTATATCAAAATACAAGTTAACTATTCCAACAGTTACAAATGGAATGTTATTTAAATTATTTGCTAGCTCTGGATGTTGCTTTGCCACCAACTTAGCAAGAGCGTAGGCAGGTAGTGAAGAGTAAATGTGATTGGCTGTTACAGTAGTTCCATTTGAGTTTATCAATGCTGCAGAGCTTGGATCTATAAAGTCTATTTCTTCAACTTTTGTATTCTTGTTAACAGCCACATTATTCTCAATCAAATAGCTTTGTAAAGTGTCGGGAAAAGTTTCTAGGCCACCTTTGATTGTGTACACATTCCATTTCTCTTCTTGTGATTGTTTAGCTAACTCACTCATCTCCATATCTGAATCAGATTTCGATTGGAACATGGACTTCATCAACCCTTTTACAACACCACCATGGGTTTGCTCATACTCAAACAACGTTTTCATTAGAAACTTTACAGATATTTCCTTCGCGTCTCCAGCGCAAATCCCACATATCATCGGCGATATAGCGTAGTCTGCTATTTCTTTACCAAAACGTCTTTCAACGAAGTTGTAAATTGAATCATCCTGTAATTCTTTTTGAGGTGATTTTATATCATTGAACAGTGCATAAATGAGAGGCTTTGAGAATGGCTGATTTTTCTTGAAGACACTTATTAAACTTGAAGGTAAGATGTGTAGGTTGTTGCGCACGTAAATCATTCTGTTCTTGGCGGCAGGGTGATCAGGTTTGATGGGCACGATGTGCTCGCTCAGACCTAGATCTTGCATCATATTTAGGGTGTTCAGTCCCTGCAAGCCCTTGGGTCTGATAGTTCGCGGCCCTTGTTCGAATATATAGTCCTTGGTACGGATAGATTTGATCCACCCGCCGCAATAATTAGTCGCTTCGAAGAGAAACAGTTGTAATTTATTGTTGCTGTTCAAATTATTTTTAAGTAAGTAGTAACCTGTAGAGAGGCCTCCTAGCCCTCCGCCCAATATAGCAGCCATGGTTTAATACGCTAAATCTTTTTGAAAACTATAAAAAATTAATCACTTTTCCTTCCACAACAGTTTCGTTTGTTTTGACATTTGTAATTTTGTCTGTTCATAGCTCAGGTAGCTATGGTCTTGTATGCTTGCTTGTCAAGTTTGTCAATAACCATCGAGTCCACTGACTGATTTACACCCGTATTTATAAACAATGATTACATTATGGCCGATGTATCTTGGCGAGTCTGAATGTAGGCACCACGAACTTTCGCGCATGTTCTCTCACTCACACTCGCCTCATATCAACATTTGGTTCCTAAAAATTGTTACTGCGCAGCCTTCTGTGCGATCTTCGGGCTCGCCAAGATACGTCGGACGTATTGTACTTCAGTAAAAGTAATTACTCAAGTAACGATTTTTATTCTATAGTTTAGTATTTGCTTGAAGTTAGAACTGTGAAAAGATAGAATTCTTAGTCAAGTAATAGTCACCATTTTCTTTACTTAAGAATTGAGAACTCGACCATTTTGCGTTTGTTTTTGAAATGGAACGTTGATGCTTACTCAAGTAAGTAACGTACATTATTCGACTATAGAATAAGATTTTATAACGAAGAATTCTATCCTCAAGTAATTACTTCACTAAGAAATTGCTTGTTTATAAATACGGGTGTTAATGTATGTACGAGTCATTGAGAATGACATATGGAATACGTGTCTATGGTTTGTATATTAGGTCCATGGTCTATGGTATGAGTTGACATTTTATCATAGACATAGAGAGTATGTCTATGCATTTTATACAGGTATCCTCAGACTAAATATCCTGTAGACGGAGCCTCGTCGTGTCCTTTTCTTGTTAGTGTGCGGCTCTAGAGTAGTATTAGTGTGCGTGACTAGGGAAGGTCGACGCTTCAAAGCATACTATGGAATCTGTAGTACATCGATTTTTTGCTTGACGAAAAATGCACAGGAGTGAAACTGCGGATAGAAGCTAATACCTACCTACTATAATAAAATGTGTGTTTTGTTAAATAAAAATTATGGCCACATAAATATGGTATTATGTAAAATTAATGTAACAATTTATTACCAATTAAGGGAACAACTTAAATAAATAATCAGACGTATATTTTTACGATTTTATTTATTGTAATATTTACACAGGTACATTATATTGGATTACAATGAAATGAAACGATTTTTTTTATTTTGCAAATTGGATGTTGGCAATATTCTGGATATCCTTCGAATACTGTTGGCACCGAGACAGACTTTAGTTTTTTTTTTATAGATAAACCCGTTAGGAAGCAGGATAGCTGTGGCTTTCTTTGGAGCAGAGCCTTGAATATTTCATGTTCCTAGTTCTGACGTCTAACAGCTTTAATCCACTCACTTCTTATTAATTCACGATATTATGAAAACCTACAACAGTAAGCAAAAATTATTATACTATATCAACAACAAACGTCGATAGATTTTATCGATAATATTGTACACATCCCTGCAGTTCACGCCTAAAACAATGCCTAGTTTAAACATTAATTTAGACTATTGGTTTTTATCAATATGATATAAGACAATCTTAGTGTTAATATGTAAATCTTCAATGTTTATCAATTTTCTAACAGTTAACCTCTGTAATTAACGATAAAATTGTTGTCATAGACTTACGTGTGAAATGATAATTCTGGGTCTATTACGCCTTCTTTCGTTATTCTTGATGAATAATATACAGCCGCACACAGCATATTTTCACTTTACTAATTTTGTCTTGGCCAAACCACTGATATTATTTAATATTTCGCATTTAAACTGCACCAAGCCGCAATGTTTTGACCGACTAAGTCGGTCACTTGTTGACACGATTTACGCAGACAGTGCGACGTTGCCAAACTTACATGTGCTGTACCCTTTACTCGTTCGTGAACTCTGTGAAATAGACAGAGAGAACAATGCTTTGTTTGACACACGGATACAAGAGCGGCAACAAGTTATAGCTCCGTCTACAGGATACTTAGTCTGAGTAGGTATCGGCTAAAAATCTAAAACCATTGAGTTAGCAAAATCAGAAAAAGAGTAGGTATCTAACACTAATATTATAAAGACGAAAACTTTGTTTGTATGTTTGTTTGTTTGTAATGAATAGGCTCAAAAATAACTAATAAATAGGGAGATATGTGTCAGGTTGGCACAAAAGTAATGAGACACTTGGTTTACGTTTTATATTTTTTTTATTATTATTACAATACAAAAAGCTTAGTCGATGATGTAATCACCATTAGCATCTAAAGCTTGGAGGCCGTTCGCCCAGAACTCTGATGGCTGTGCCTCGAAAAAGTTGTTCAACTCCGCCTCTACATCAGAGAAATCATTAAATTGTTTACACCGCAAATGTTGTTTCAGGGCTCTAAACAAATGATATGGGGTGAGGTCTGGGGAATAAGGTGGGTGGGGTATCGTCTCCCAGCCCAAGTTCTCCAACTGTTGGCGTATGGCAGATGTGACATGAGGTCGAGCCTTATCGTGTAGTAAAACTACATTGACTCATCTTCGTCGTTTTTTCTTGATAGCAACAGATAGTTTGGTGAGCTGGGTTGAATATTTGTCAGCGTTTATAGGTTCATTGTGTAGTTCATAAAACAGCATGCCTTGCGCGTCTCAGAAACAGCAAAACAGAACTTTTAAGCGGTGCTTTTGACTCAGCTTCGGTTGAGTTGGTGGCGTTTCGTCTGGAGGCAGCCAAAAAGCACGACGTGTATCGTTCTCGTAATTAATCCATGATTCATCTGCAGTAACCAGATCAGACAAAAACTCTTTACGCCCGACGTAAAGAGTTTTTGTCGTCGCAGCAAAAGTGATTGACAGATAGCGACACGGACTGCAAGACTGGCGTCTGTAGGTAAGGATGTCTGGTACTCACCGAGCCAAAACTTTTCGATACCCAAGCTCATGCAGATGGTTTTCCACGGCATGGTGACTGCAGTTAAGTGTTTCCGCTAATTCACGAGTGGTAGCATCCGGATTCGACAGCAGTTCGCGGCGTAAATCGTCATCATTCACTGCGGGTGGTCGTCCAGAGCGTGGCTGACTTTCAAGGCTCCTGTCTCCTGATTTAAAACGGTCAAACCATCGGGACACTATCGCATGGCTTGTACTATCGCAGCGCCCAATGCAGTGTTCCAATTGGCGCCGATTCCCATGTTCACAAAGTAAAGTTCAATGCATCTTTTTCTTCCTATTTCATTAAGAAAAGGATAGAAGATAAATATTAGTGTAGTCCTGTCAAATTAGTCAGTTCCTGACGTAAATTGACGTGTTTTTAGTAGCCAATTCTTTAATCACGTCTAAACTTGTTTAGGGAGTATCTTAATTTGACAGGAGTAAACTAATATTATTTAGTTTAGTTTGTGAACAAGGGAATCGGCGCCATTGTCAACCACAGCCCGTGCACTGTGGCCTAACAAGTACTCGGTATAAGTATTTTTCTTCAAACTGACTAAACCTTAACTGTCAAACCGAGCCTTTGCTGCGTTGGCGGGGCCTGAAGGGCCTCTCGCCGGGTTAGAAAATAAAATTAAGTAGCACAGCTAAGGGCGTCCCACAGTGAGAGTCGAACCTAGGCTTAGGGCGCTACTGATTACTGAGTAAGTGGGGACTTGTTGCATCGGTATGTTGTTAAAGCTACTTGCACCGCGCGGGCGGGCGGGTGCAAGGGACGGGTTATATAACCCCACATCACAAGTACCTAAAATGTTCTACAACATTCTAGAATATTATAGAAAACAAGTAACTTGAAAAAAGAAAATTAAAGAGTTTTCCAGAGTGTCTCATTACTTTTGTGCCAACTTATATTTATATGTCTATGGCTACAACACAAAAACTGTCGTCATAAGGAAAAAAACTGGCCAAGAGCGAGTCAGACTCGCGCACCGAGGGTTCCGTACCATAAAAAAGGGTGCCATTTAGAGACATCGTTTTACTTATTTATTTTTTCTTGTAATCTTTACATAAACTGCTATCACATAGAATAATTTCAGTTTTTTCTCTATGCAAACTTCGGAGATAGGGACGGTATTTTTTTTACATTTTTCATCAAAAGTCGAAAACTATTCGTTCTAAAAGACCCCCTTTCAATCCCTGTTGCAAAAAATATACTGGGTGTTTTTTTTACCGTCTTGAAAAAAATTGGGTACAATATATAGGAGAATGGAGTAGAAGCCTATGGCTACCTAGTTTTTTTTTTTGGTTTTTCAATAGTTTAGATCCAAATTGCTCTATCAATAAACACTACATTTGAAGTAAACTAGAACAATAAAACCAGAAGTTTTGAAAAAACTTTATAGATCGTTATAAAATATCGAAATTCAAATCATACGCACTACGCAGGGTGCATAGTGCGTATGATTACAAATATTGAGTATGCCATAGGCTTCTACTCCGTTCACCTAGTATGCCCTTCAAGACGGTAAAAAATATCACCCAGTATATATTTTTATTTCTTTCTTATTTGCAAAATAGTTGGGCAAACGTCATCTAAAACTATTCCAAATATTAAGTTGATAGCATTAGTAGTTCTTGAGATATCCAGCTGTGACAGATAGACAGACAGACAGACTGAGTCACACCGCACCATAAGGGTTCCTTTGTAGTGGTATGGAACCCACATATGCACACACATGAGCTCTGCAAGTTCAAATACAGTCGACGCGCGACGCGACGTAACGACAACACACAACACAGTCGTTACTTACCGCGTCATTTCGTAATTGTCATACTATCAGTTTTTTACGGTGTTTAAGTTTAGTAACTTATTATTAAACTCATTTGTTTACCACTGAATGAACATTTAATTTCATAGAACCTAAATCACGTCCCAATAAAAGTTCTATACCCTTTTACCATTTTCGTACGGAACCCTAAAAGACGTATCTGACATTTTTCGAAATAGAGTTAGCTACATATTCGGAATCAGCAAAACAGATGCATCTACCAGGGGCTGCAGTCTAGACATATACAGGGTTATTGGTAAAACACCAACAACCTAAGGGGTCATTGTATACTCATAATTATGAACAACTTTTACTATGGGACCAAACCTGAAATCGCGAAAAAAAATCAGCTGTTCAGTACCTACATTTATGTTCGCATAATTCGTCAAAATGTACTGAACAGCTGTTTTTTTTCGCGATTTCAGGTTTGGTCCCATAGTAAAAATTGTTCTTAATGATGATTACAATGACCCTTTAAGAGGTTGTTGGTGTTTTACCAATAACCCTGTTAAGCGATCGCTTTACGACCGAATTCGGTCGCAGTCTTTTGTTATTATTCTAAGGTAGACAGAGAAACTACGTACCTAGGTGTCTTAGAATAATAACAAAGGTGTATTCTGCGTGCGTCTTTTAATAGTTGGCAAGAATTATTAGTGAAAACGTAAAGGACGATGCCAGAATTTGTATGAACTCTGGTCCCACCCTCCAATAGCTACAAGTAATACATCGTTGGATAGGTATTTTTGAGCTGAACAAAAGTTACTACGGCACCAAGTTCCAAATCTTAGTCCGTTCAGAGTTATGTATTATTTAACATGTCAGTTTAACAATAGCCAAAAATAATGCTTTTCCCTAATACAATGCACTTTTTGAATTCATACAAGTATATCTACCTATCTACCTATGCCGATGTCGGGTCTTAGTCGATCGATCAGGATAAGCTACTCTTGCCGCGGTTGGTCCAGTGATGGGTGACCATCTTTGCATATCAAGACCCCTCCGTGCCTCGGAAAGCACATTAAGCCGTTGGTCCCGGCTGTCATTCGTGGATCTTGACACTCGTTACGGGTCGTCAAAAGCCCAAAAGTCTGACAACTAGTCTTACCAAGGGGTATCACTCAGTAACTGGGTTATATTGCTTCTAATTTTATAAAATCAGCTCTTCTACTGTTTAAACGTAGGATACGTTCCACGTATTCGTATAAAAAATTAGGTGCATGTTACTCCTGCCTTATTTCGTTGATGAACGCTTGAGCATATTGATTATCTTCGAAGGGTGTATGAAAGTGGTTTATGATAGCGGCAGAGATTTTGAAGTTGGACTAAAAGTTGATAGTTTCACCATTCAAATCATATTTAAAATTAATAATTATCTAGAGAAAATATATCTGGTGGTTGGATAGTAAACTATATTTTTTCTATTATTATTATTATTTTCCTTTTAATATTTTCTTACCATGATTTTTTTTTATTGAGGCCGAAAAATCATCTTTAGCGACGAGGCGCATTTCTGGATGAATTTTTTGCCTGTGTTAACAAGCAGAATTGTCGTATTTGGGACGAGACCAACCCACGCGAGGTTCACCAGGTGATAATGAATCCTCAAAAAGTTACCGTTTGGTGTGGATTTTGGGCCGACGGCATCATTGTTCCGTACTTTTTCGAAAACAACGCTGGTGAGGCGGTCACCGGCCGTCAAGCGCGAGCGCTACAGAACGATGATAACCAATTTCTTATGGCCTAAATTAAACCATATGGACCTACACGGCATGTGGTTCCAGCAGGACGGCGCGGCGCTACGAGTTACACCGCGGACGCCATGATTGACATTATGCATAAGCAATTTGCGGGTAAGGTTATCTCTCGCAGGGGTGATGTGAATTGGCCACCAAGGTCATGCGATTTGACCCCGCTACACATTTACCTGTGGGGTTTCTTGAAGTCGCATGTCTATGCAAACAAACTGCAATCGAGCGATGCCCTAAAGGTGAACATACCACAGGCCATCGCTCAAATTCAGCCAGATCTATGCAGAAGAGTCATTGAAAATTGGACCACTCGGATCCGTGTCACTGTAAGAAGCTGAGGCGGACATTTGAACGATGTCCTATTCCACACATAATGGCACATGTGGGCCTTTCAAATAAAAAAGAATTTTGTTAATACCTTACACACAGCTTGTTTTATTTAGTTCATTTCAACATCTATCCGCCCTTATTGAAAAACGCTTTAGTATATACGTAAAACCAGTGCCTATGTATGCCTCAGCCATAGTATGAAAAACATGCACGGAGAGCATGTTTTCCCAAACCAAGCACCAAGCACGAAGATTATTGAAACGATCATTCACAAAAGAATATCTATCTAACAAGTTCGTTAAATCGCCAACGTGACAGCGCAAGCATGCGGCGTGTAACGAGGACACAGTTGCTGCTCCGCGACAGATAATGAATTCCAATTTCACACCTATTGCACCCACAACGCTTATTTATCCCATACAAGGGGACACATATAGAGTGGCTCATACGAAAACTATTTCATTTTAATTAAGTGGGCGGGAAGTGACGCGAAGATCGACGTCGTCGCCTAGCTGAAAATGATGATAATCATGATGAATTCAACCTATGTATTCCTTTTTATTGACAAACAAGTTTTCCTTGTTCTAGTCCCGTGTAGAATTATATGGTTTGCTAATCAACATTGGCCAAGGGTGGCCATTGAGATATCCTAAGAGATGAAATACGCCTGCCTAAAAGTTTAGAATTGCTGAAAATGTTAGCTATAAGAAAGGTGCTCTTAAGAATAGTTTAGGCGCTAAGTAAGCACCGGCTGCTCTCTGACCTGGCGCCCGCCGAGGGGCGTAGTACGCTTTCTGTTTAACAACTCACTAAACTATCCAATTACTTACGTATAAAACGTTCTATTTTAGAAACTCTCTATAAATACGGTTATATCGCTCAAGCTCTAAATAATTCCCATCCAACCCTATAAAAATCGTTGGATGGCGCCAAACCCCTTTCATTCCATCCCGAGACTCGCAACAAGTCGCAATGAATCAAGCTATTCGCTCTAAAACATGCGCGAAAACTTACAAAGTAGCCGAATTGAAAGTTATAAAAATTATTAATAAAATTGACAGTTTGAAACTTAGTAATTCGTATATTTCGCGTCTTAATATTCCTAGAAATAGTGAAAATAAAGTTTTCGCTAGGAAATCCGTGGGTTATGTTTGGACTGCACTTCTTATATTAGTATTTTTGGTCAGTGCACGATGGGTTTATGTGGAACTACTGGGCAGTAGGGTAAGTTGCTCTACTACCATGCTTTTACAAAGTTTTAAGAATCTTTCATAATCATTTCGTCAGGTTTGCGATCGGGCGCTGTCAATAGAGACTGATCTTCTCTTAGCTGCCACGGCTTATTTTAAGTTATTTTTTGGATAGCTTTTTTTATCTTTTTATTATGGATCCTTTAAACGTATTGCATCGTTCTCACATGTATAACTTCTACATGAATGATGTACCCAATATTTTGTAACCATATTTTGATTCAAAAGAGTGTGTCCGTGGGGTTTCTTGCTCGTTCATCTCCATAGTACCTAGTACGCTTTGGAATGGGCAACTAGACAATTCAAAAGTGCCTGTAATTGAAATAAATGCTTTAAGTTTGTTTTGTTTCCCATAACCTTTCCCGCCCTGTACATTTCAGGACTGCATATTAAAGCTACCGTCATTCTCAAAGTCGGCCTTCCGTCCGCCAGAAGACTGCTCCATGTGCATAGGAGTAGATGATGTGGTGCGCCTCGCGAATACTACTGCCGAAGAGTTTGAGAACGAGTACGCGTACAGCACCACACCGGTCATTGTTACTGATGCTACGCACGGATGGAAGGCGTTGAGGGTAGGTAGATAATTTTAGGACAATTGCAAAATAAAATGTCATTGAATTCGGATTTATAGTGCGAAGCTGAATCCTATTTCACCAATCCCATAAAGGTGAAATAGGATTTAGTTTTGTCTAATCATCTAATATGTATTCTAAGTCTTGACTCGTTTCGGCACAAATAAACTGAAAAAAACTCATGCCGAGGTAAAATGTTAGCCATTCAGCAAGTTGAGAGCATACAGCATTTAGTTTGTAAATCGACCGCTTGCAGCTGCTGCAGTAGATACCGGAACTTCTGGTCATCTGAGGTCTTCAATGGGTCAATCCCGGCTTCAAACTGGATGAACCAGGCACGGGGTATTTCTCATGACTCCCATAGTTAGTATCGCCGCTTCGTTTAGGCCACTTTATTGCACCCCAATATAATGACAATCTCATCCCACAGGAATTCAACTTTAAATTCTTCGCCAATTTCTACAATGACGGAAAAATGGGGAAACAAATCAACGACTGTTTCTACTTCGCATACAAATCGGGTCTGAACTCACTCCAAGAAGTGTTCAGTATGGAAGAGGCTAGAGCCAACCTGTCTGGTCAACCCTGGTACGTCGGTTGGAGCACTTGCTATGACCAGGAGACAAGGAAGTTAAGGTCTTACTATGACAGGCCGTACTTCCTTCCCAAGACTGCTGAGAGTGATATGGTGGATTGGATCTTTATGGGCGGACCGGGGCAGGGCGCTCATATGCACGTGAGTAATGACATCGATATTTATGAAAAAATAAAAAGTCCCAAAAAAATAATGTTCTGTTTTAGGGTGTCTTACCTCATAAGGAAAAAACGGAACCCTTATAGGGCCACTCGTGTGTCTGTCCGTCTGTCACAGCAAATTTTCTCAGAATCTAATGGACCGATAAACGCGGAGGTGTAACGAAAATAAATGAATTTTGAATATGTGGGTCAATTTTGGGGACAAATAAGAAAATTAAAAAAAAAGGTTTTGCAAACTGTACCGTGTGACATATCAATGGAAAGGGCTTACTGTGAGTTTTAAATAAATTATTTTAAAGTTATTTAAGAAAATAGACGAAAATTGCCAACCCAATCCTTATCTCCGAAACTACTGAGCCTAAAATAAAAAAAATACAGAAAATAGTTCCATACCTATAGATTACAGGAAAACTTATAAGAAGTATATGGTCTTAAAATAACATGGTAAATCTCTCAATATTGTGCATGAACATGTTTTTCAACTACAATGTTAAGTTTGCTCTTGGGATAAATTCATCCCAACTACGGAATCCTTCATTGTGGGTAGTCCGACACGCACTTGGCCGGTTTTTTCGTTTTATTTTTATTTTTTATCAATCAGTCGTTTCAGAATAAAGCTTTTTGCCGAGGGGAAATAAATACTCATTGATACCCTTTATTTGGAGGAACAGGAGGGCTCGAGTGCTTTGTCAGAGTCTGACTAACTAAAACTCCAGAATTATTCCAAAGTACTCTGTGGTTATTCCTAAAGACAAGTTAGGAGCGCCTGTGTAAAAAAAATTACAAGTGTTTTTCCTTTTTAGCGACTACTTTCAAAAGTGTTTGTATCCAGGTGGACTCGGTGAAGCACATGTCGTGGCAGGCACAAGTCCGCGGTCACAAGCAGTGGCGCCTGGCCCCGCCGCCCGAGTGCCTGTACCGGTGTCAGTGGATTACATTCACGGTCGCGCCGGGAGAGATATGTAAGTCGATGTGCTGGAGCCTGTAGCTTCACTTTTGTTATCCCAGCAGCGCCAGTCAATACGGAAACCTGAATCAACTTGACTTCACGCGATATTTGCACGTTTTACACATTATCTGCTTAATTATTAGCGAAATTTATGCAAACGATACTTTATGCTACACTAATCCTGTGTGGCAAACGCTCGGGCGCGTGCAAAAAATAACTTGTGTGTAGACACCCTAACCGACCTTTATTTTACGATGTTTTCAAACAATAGTGATGCACAACGAACGCACAGGTGCGTTGTGCCGCACTCGAAGAAAGTTAATAAGAAAATTACATGGACGCGCATACGCGCCGCAAGCACATGGTGAACGTCCAAAAAGCGCATGCGCGTCGGCCGCACCTAATGAATTTATCCATATAGCATATCGTATCTAACACAGGCTTATTTTAGTACTGAACTAGCTTTTGCCTGCGGCTACGCCCGCGTGGTGGTGGGTTAATCCCACGGAAACGTACTACCGTAACGCGCACGCCAGAAGAACTCTCAGTCGACATGATTTATAATTATTTTTAGACATCTTCATATTTCAGTCAATTTACACAATCAACTAAACTTTCCCCATGAAACAATCCATCCATTGGTGAAAATCGTATGAAAATCACTCACTACCTGCGTCTGTGTTTCCGAGCGTATACAACCCTAATCTCTTCAAAGTCAGTGAACAGGCTTCTTCTGGTTAAGCTCACTCCATCGTCGACTTTGTCTCTGTCACCTTTGACCTAGACTAGAGTCAAGAGCAACCCATATCAATTTTTTTTTTTAAATCCGTTCGGTAGTTTTTTGATTTTATCGCGTTCAGACAGATAGACAGACAGACTTTGTTTTATAATACGAAGTGATAATGATTATTCCATGCTTATTAGTTAGGTTTAATAATTGTCCTATCTGTTTGCAGTGGTGGTGGACACCAATCGCTGGTATCACATGACGAACGTGCTGCCTGGTGATATAAGCATCACTATCGGCGCTGAGTACGACTAACGTTTAGGATGAGGATGGGCTCCCGTTACAGAAGTCATGTACAGACGCCAGCACATCAAGCTACTACAATCTGTAAAATTTCTATAATAGATTTTCAACTTTATCAATAGAGCATTAGGTTCAAGGTTGAATTGAAAAATTTGACAGTTTCGGGTAGCTTGACCTGCTGGCGTCTGTACCTTATTCTATTTTATGCACCAAAGTGTAGTAATTTGCCTGTCTATATACCCCTCGATCTACTTTGATGCAGGAATTTAAAATGAAACCATTAGTATAATGCTACTAAAAATCCTTTAATAATCACCGTAAAGCTATATGCTACGCGACACTCGGCGAAGTACTAAGTTGATAACATTCAATAGACTGGAATGACAATCAGTAACAATACAGAGAGCGTCTGACATAAACAATTATACACTTTGGATCTACAGTTAGACTAAATGGAGATTTTAACACTGCAGCT